>JAPIVC010000206.1:110000-345186 GCA_030586385.1 Camponotus fellah | reverse complement strand
ATGCTCTTAGATTCAGCTAAAATTAAAAGCATACACCAATCAGGTTCACGAATTTTACAACAGTTGCAAAGCAGCTTTTTCTGCTGAACGCAGCCATTGTTCCTGGTATTCGCAATATTTTTAATTTAAATTTCGATACAGTTTGGTTTCAACAGGATGATGCTCCTCCACATTTTGGATTAGAAGTGCGAAATTTTTTAAACGAAACTTTCCCTGAAAGATGGATAGGAAGGAGAGGAGCAATCGAGTGGCCACCCTGATCACCTGACTTGACTCCTTTAGATTTTTTCTTTTGGGGTTATTTAAAAGACCGAGTCTACAAACCAAATCTCAAATTTGGATGACTTACGACAACGGATTATTACTGAAGTGGCATTAATTAGATTCGAAACGTTGGAAAACGTTTGTAGCAGTTTCTATCATCGATTGGCTCATTGTCAAACTGTACAAGGCCAACAGTTTGAACATTTATTATGAACACACTCACGCTTATTTGTTTACTTACACTTATTCGCTCATTTTTTCACTTATTCGTTAACTCACTCACTCACTCAATTTTCAAACACACACACACACACACACACACACACACACACACACACAACACACGCACACACGGCAGAGAGGGTTTGGAGTCCATAAATACTACGGGAGTGACGAACCGTGGGGTCCTTATCTCTGTTGCAACATGCACACACACACACAACCACACACACGCACCTACACACACACACACACACACACACAAAAGATGTAAATCCGACCGAGCAACCTCCACGCGGTGCATCTTGGATAACGCTAATGCCGGCGGTGCTTAAACTTTGAGGGCTCATAATTCAGGCAAATCTTATCGAAACAGAGCTCATAATATGCGTTTTGAAAACGTCTTGACATTACCTACAAGAATCTGTAATAAAAAATATGGGGTTCCATTTAAAAAAATTAAGTTGACCTTGACCTGACCTTGACAAGGTCATCCAAGGTCAAATGACTAGTATCGTTAAATGCGTCTTTTTAAACCTTATAATTTTTATCTAAAACATTTTTTTCTAAAATGCATTGTTTTCGAGATATTTAGGTGTTTCCAGACTTTTGGTACACCCTGTATATATATATATATATATATATATATATATATATATATATATACGAGTACACATAGATTTTCCAAAATTATGGAATTTCAAAATCAAGAAAATTATACCATTTTATGCGTATTATATTCTGCAATTATTTGATAGATTACGTAACGAACGACCTTGTTTCAAAAAATTGATTTGGAGGGTAATAAAATCAAAGGATTAGGTTATCGTTTGCTGATAGAAAAACTTTGATCGAAAAGGTATCTATAATATTTCACATAGCTGCAAACGTGAGATTCGATAATAAAAAAAGAAGAATATTTATAAACCTTCGGACAACAAGAAACATCTACGTTTTAAGCGAAAGTTTAAAAAATTTGGTGGTAACCAATCGTAAGATTATCGAGATGTGTTTTCCGCCTGAAAATTCTGCGCGATTAATTACAATTAAAAATAATTTCTCGTAAACATTATCTCATTAACTAAATTTTATCCTTAAGACTTTGGTGTATGTTAACTCGACTTATTTGCAAGTCAAAAAAACTCGTCGTCGATGAAATCGTATATCTAATGGAAATCGACTAGAGAAAAACGATTCAAATTAATTGGATGATTATCTCTTGGAAGTATTTAAATCAAAGTGAGTGTTAAATTTTTGCATTGATTCCTTTATCTCATATTTTTATGATAAACAAGTTATAAAAATTATATATATGTACTTTTATTAATATAATAATTATATATACCTTTGATAAAGTTTAAATTCTCTTTTATTTACATATTACATTTAAAACCAATGTATTGCAAACGACTTTGAAATAATTCTCTATGTTGATATAACTGTTTTAATATTTTTCATAATTAATCTGAATAATATTGTTTTCTTACATTTCTATTTATGTAATATATCTGACGTATCTTCGAGATATATATTTGCAGATATTTAGGAGAAGGAGATACAATGCCGAATACGTACACATTTATTAAGAGACTGCGGAACAGGTGGAGAGGAAGGGGTAACTGATTATTTCAAATCATTGCCATGCGTGACTTGAGACCATCTATAAGTATGTTATTACATCAATTAAATGCATATATCATAAGAGAATATTTTAATGTAATTTATCACTATGATTCTGACAATGTAATTGAGTAGGTATACAAGGAAAGTTCTAACCCAGGTTCTCTCAGGGGGTGAGGCGCGAGGGGGATTACGGAGGCGCGGGGGAATGATGTCACGCGGGACGGAGGGGATTTCGGGGGCGGCGCGTTAGATGTTTTATTGCAATATTATATTACATGTCCCGGTTTATAAACAATATAAACAGCGGTATTCCTTAAGCAATATTGTATTACCCTAACGCGTTGGAACATGTTTTCGCAAACAAAATAGCTCTCGCGATACACCCCCGTCCCCCACCCTCACCCCTTCACCCCTTCAACCCCAATATAGGTAATTTTTTTCCGTTCAACGTATTTTTTATCTCTCTCTCATTTAATTATTCGTCGCGTGAATTTATAAACAAATGCCACCCTCCCAGAATCATCTTACATTTTTTTAGGAAGAATTGCAACGTATCAGCGCCGATGTTCGGCTGCTTTGCGCTTTCGCCGTATCCTTATCTCTCTCTTATTGAATTACACGGCATGCAAATTTTTATAAACAATATAAACAAATGGCACCCCCCAGAATCGTCTTCCACGATTTTTTCTCGGAAGAATTGTGACGCATATCAGCGCCGATGTTCGGCTGCTTTGCGCTTTCGCGGTACATCCCTCACCCCCAATATAAGTAATTCTAGATTTTTTCTTTCCGTTCGACGTATCCTTATCTCTCATTGAATTACACGGCATGCGAATTTATAAACAATATAAACAAATGGCGCCCAAAATCGTCTTCCACGATTTTTTCTCGGAAGAATTGCGACGCATATCAGCGCCAATGTTCGGCTGCTTTGCGCCTTTGTTTTCTTCTTCTTCATATATAAGAAGGATTGAAGCGCATCAAATCATAGTACATGATTTGAACCCATCGCCGCGTCGGCTGTAAAAAGTATAGCGGTGTTCTGTTGGAAAGATTTTTGCGCGATTTCACGTTCAAGATAGCGAACGGTATTGTTTATCGTATGCAAAAGTCATCCGTAGAAAATTGTGACATAGTGCTTTAAAAGTGTGAAAAAGACAGGAAAATGGAAAACATCGAGCAGACCGAACGCGATCTGGTGGAGGGATCTCGCCAACCTTGGGCGAGTATTTCGCGTGGCTGTAGCGTTGCGAGGAATTTATCGAAGAGCTCGAAGAACGCAGTGTCAAGCGTCCGCGGCTCTCGATCGGAAGTAGACAATCACTGGTGGCTAAAATCGCGCGACTAGAAGGTGTAAAGACTCGATTGCAGAGACGGTTTATACCCAGTGATGGTAATTACAGCGGTGACAATAACGCGGGTGCCGGATGTAGCGCGTATCAAAATGAACTTGTGTGGCGTGAGATCGATACAGCGTTCGATAACCATATTCTGACCGGTGATGTGATTAGCACAAACTATATTGAACCTCGTCAATTTTTCGAGGATGCGGAAGACATTGTGCTCGAGCAGGTGCAGGATGCTCTAAAAAAACACAACAGTGTAAAAGTGAACACAATATTCTACGGTGAATTTGTGTCGGGTGATAAACACGCGAATAAAAGTATAAACATGAGAAACTGTGAACTCTTTCGCACATCCGACTTACGCGAGTGGTTCGAGCACCGCGTTATCGAGCCCACTTTAGCATCGTTGGAGGAATTTCAGGAACGTGACAGCGGGTGGGCACTGTCGCGAATACAGAATTTGACTGTTAAATAAATATAATCCAATGCGCGCGGGATGCTACATTAAATTACCGCGGGAGATTGTGACGAAGAGAGTGGTGGTTAACGTACAGTCTAAAGATAATGCGTGTTTCGCGTGGGCAGTGGTCGCCGCTTTATACCCAGCCGAAAGGAACGCAGAACGAGAATCATCGTATCTGCATTACGCGGCAGTACTCAATCTCCGAGACATTGAGTTTCCAGTGACTGTAAATCAGATCAAAAAGTTTGAACTCGCAAACAATATCTCGATTAATGTGTACGGCATCGAAGATAAGAAACAGCATTGTCCCGATACGTCTTTCGGAGAAGAAGCGAGACAAGCATGTGAATCTGCTATACGTGGAAGACGACAACAGCGTCGGACATTTCGCGTGGATAAAAAATTTATCGACTTGTCAGTTCACAATTGAGCAAACACAACGGTCAAACATATATCTGCGATCGGTATGTACATATATTTAATATAAAATAATTATATCAAATAATTTATATAAAATATAATGCATTGCATAAATCTTTAATTTAAAAAATTCCTTTACAGATGCTTGCATTATTTCGGTTCAGAAGACAAGTTGCAGTCACATGCTGTCGACTGCGGTGCGATGAACGACTGCGCTATCCGGCTGCCGAGCGATAAGGACAAGTGGTTATCGTTCAACAATTACAACAGAAAAGAACGGCTTCTATTCGTCGTGTACGTCGACCTGGAATGCGTTCTGGCCAAGACGGAGGAAGAACAACAAAAATTGTACCAACGTCACCAAGTATTTAGCATACCTTATTATGTGTATTGTTCGTACGACGAATCTTTATCGGTGTATCATTCGCGTCGTAGCGCCGATTGTATAGCATGGTTCGCCGAAGAACTTAAAAATTTAGCGATTCGCGTTAAGAATATTTTAATGACCAATGTCCCGATGGTAAATTTAACATCGGACGAGTGGGAAAAATTCCATAGCGCCACTCAATGTCACATATGCGAAAAACCGTTCGCGGAAGACGATACACGCGTTCGCGATCATTGCCATCTGACCGGGCGGTACAGAGGTCCCGCGCATTCAAATTGCAATCTAAATTACAAAGAATCTTTTTGTATTCCCATAGTTTTTCATAATTTATCCGATTACGATTCGCACTTTATTATCGAGGAAATAGCTACGGCGTTCGAAGGGAGAATCGAGTTACTTTCGATAACGAAAGAGAAATATATTTCGTTTACAAAAAATGTTTGTATGGAAGAAGAATAAAAAAATCATGTAAAATTACGCTTCATCGATTCGTACAAATTTCTCGTATCGAGTCTCGACAAATTAGCATCTTATCTAGACAAAGATAAGATCAAAATTTTTAAATCGGAATTTGAAAATTTATCTGCGGAAAATTTCAATCTGTTAACGAAAAGGTATATTTCCATACGAATCCATTGACTCAGTAAATAGATACTCGGTTGCAAGATACGCGTTTACCCCCGCGCGAATCGTTTTACAGTTCCTTGACCGGTGAAACTATATCCGAGAGCGATTACGCGCACGCCGAACATCTGGACGCGATTCTCCATTCGAACGCTGGACGAATATAGCGACATGTATCTCAAAATCGACGTCTTGCTATTAGCCGATATTTTCGAAAACTTTCGCGATAGTTGCATCAAAAGTTACGGATTCGACCCCGCGTATTACTATACTCTCCCCGGGTACACGTGGGAAGCCATATGTTAAAGCATACAAAGATCACGTTCGAGTTGCTTACAGATATCGACATGGTCATGTTTATAGAACGAGGTATACGCGGTGGTCTGAGCCAATGTTCCAACAGATACGCGCGCGCTAATAACAAGTATATGCAATAATCGTATGATCCATCGAAACCATCGTCGTAGTTGATGTATTTCAATGTAAATAATTTATACGAATGGGCAATGTGTCAACCGTTGCCTTACACCGATTTTCGATGGGTCGACGACACGTCGAATTTTGATGCATCATCTATAGCGCTAGATTCGTCTACGGGGTATATCCTCGAAGTCGATCTCGAGTACCCGCAACATCTTCACGCTATGCACATTGACCTACCGTTTTGCCCGACACGCGACAAGCCGCCCGGCAAGCGGGAATTCAAACTGCTTGCAACGTTATACGATAAGAAGCGTTACGTGATACACTACCGTAACCTACAGCAGTGTACGCGTCACGGCCTTCGTGTAACAAAAATACATAGAATTTTACAATTTTCTCAATCTCCATAGCTTCGAAATTACATAGAATTAAATACTCATTTCAGAACACTCGTGAACGAATGAAAAACGATTTCGAGAAAAATTTATATAAATTAATGAATAATGCGGTGTTTGGCAAAACGATGGAAAACGTGCGGAATCGTGTCGATATAAAATTATTAACAAAATGGAATGGTCGGTACGGCGCGGAAGCGATGATCGCAAAACCGAATTTTCACAGCAGAAGCGTTTTTTCGGAAAATCTGATTGCGGTAGAATTACGTAAACTCGAGGTGAAATTCTACAAACCGATTTACGTGGATATGTGCATACTCGACATATCCAAGACGTGTCTGTAAGAATTTCATCACGAGTACATGACGCCAATGTATCGCGACAAATGTAAGATCATGTACACCGACACAGATAGTTTGATATATCACATTGAGTGCGCGGATGTATATGAGAACATGAAGCGCGATATCGCCAGATTTGACATGAGCGATTATGCGGTGGACAATGTGTACGATATACCGCTTGTAAATAAAAAAGTGCCGGGTCTGATGAAAGATAAAAATAATGGCGCGATAATGACCGAATTCGTCGGGCTCAGGGCAAAGATGTACGCGTTACGAGTGGATGGAAAGAAAGACACGAAGAAAGTTAAGGGCGTCAAGAGTAATGTCGTAGCGAGAACGATAACCTTCGAAGATTACACGCAGTGTTCAAACAAAAAGATCGAAATTGCACAAAGTGTATACCGTCCGCGAAACGAAAATTGTTCTGAGTCCGTACAACGATAAGCGGTACCCGAAACCAGTGATGCCAGGCGGGTCAGGTTTTTCGCGCATGCGTAGCGAACGCGGCCTCAATGAAGTATCTAATACAGATAAAAAGGTGTGCCGCTGGTCGTCCGAAAAAATGTTCTCTTCGAAAATTATTCCGAGCAATCAACGGCACACATTTTTATCTGCGTATATATGCGTATGTGTTTACACATACGCATAATATAAAATACATAAAATATACACACAATATAAGTACATAAAATTACTTATAAAAGATTGGTTGTGATACCTGATACCAGATACTAGTGATACCAGATACTAGTGATAGCGCTGGTTAGCCGCCATTATTGTCGCGCATGCGCGAAAAACCTGACCCGCCTGGCATCACTGCCCGAAACCACAGATACATTACCATAGGAACATTATAAGATACCTTTGTAAATACATGTATATATTTTATTTATTATTGTATATATTTTGTACATAACCATGTATAATTTTTGTATTTTTATATTTCATATAGTTTTATATAATACACATCTTACACATTTGTATTTTATATATTTTTATGTAACGCATATCTTACATACTTATATTAAGAATATAATATACATATATAGTATTATTGAAAGAAATATTAATAAACATTTTTTATATTTTATATATTTTTATGTATATTTTCATTTCTTGAAAAATAAACCCTGTATAAATTAAATCACATTGTCCTTATGTCCAAGAGTTGTGCGAATTGTCAAATCCCAGCCATTTCACGTAAACTTCGTCACCCCTCCTACGCAGTACTTTCTCCATGAGATACACGTCCGGATAATTCGCGCGATGCAGCTCGTGCTCGTAGAACGCTGCAACGATAGGTTTTTTGCGATAATCCTTAAGTAGATAACTTGCGGGATTGGTATGCTGTACTTTTATAATTTTAAACACCTCGGTTGTCCAATTTGGCGTGTAACCCTTCTCGAAAACCGTCTTGTACTTGCTAACGCGTACCGAGTCACCTACTTTGAATTTCGCCGGACTTGCGATGTTTACACGGTTGTATACAGTAGCCAAGAGTCTTTCAGCGATCGCGGGGGTAATGTCGACGGGTCGCATACCGATCGTTCGATGCTTACGCGCGTTGTAATCCGATACGAGTCCCGGCAACTCGTTGACCCACTTGTAAGATCCGTTCAGCGTAAACATCTTCCACATGTCATTTTTCAGCGTGCGGTTGAATCGCTCAACGATCAATGCCTTCAATACCGAATACGTAGAATAGTGATTGATGTTGTGTTTCCGCATTAGCTTTTGCACGTCGGCGTTATAAAATTCCTTCCCCATGTCGGTCTGTATGTTTTTCGGACACCTCTTGCTATCTCGAATTATCTTAGCGATAGCGTCAGCTGTTTCGCTTCCGCCTTTACTCTTGAGTGGTACGGCCCACGCGTGCTTGCTCAACGCATCGATGACTGTATGTAATTGTATCCTTTGGTGAAACGAGAGTACGCATCTCGACAATGTCGGCTTGCCACAAGTCATCGTATCCTCGCACTATGTGTCTTCGGGGGAAATTTTTTCTCACCGGTGCGTGCAGTTCGCCAACTGCGTTTCTCTAAACTATGTTGTTTCTTCGCTTCCTCGGTTATTCCCGATCGTCGACCCATCGTTGTTTCGATTCGTCGATCAAACGATACATGTATCACCGTATTATTATTGCGTTTTATTATTTGTTGTCACTCTTTAGCTGTTTCTAAAACGTTTACTACCGTTCTTGAGTCGTTCTTGAGCCGTTTGATAGCCGTTCTTAAGCCGTTTCTAAAACGTTTACTACCGTTCTTAAGCCGTTCACTGCCGTTCTTGACTCGTTTGTTGCCGTTCTTGACCCGTTCATTGACGTGATTGACTCTGTTGGTAGTTGCTTTTAAGTAGATCGTAGCCTCGTTCACAATCGTTTCTGACCCGTTCGTAACCTCGTTGGCAATCGTTTTTGACTCGTTCGTAGCCGTTCCGGACTTGTATGCCGCCTCGTAGCCGTTCCTGACGTATTCGTAGCCTTGTTCGTAGCCGTCCTTGAGGTGCTCGTAGCCTCGTTTGCAGCTGTTCTTGAATTGTTCGTAGCCTCGTTCGAGACCGTTTCCTCTTCGATCACTGCCACTCATTATACCTCGATAATCGTTCGTAGCCGTTCGATAATCGTTCGTAGCCGTTCGATAACTGTTCGTAGCCGTTCGATAAACCTTTCTAGATGTTTAATAATTGTACAATAGCTGCTCCTAAGCTGTTCACTACAGCACATTACAGGTTGATAGCCGTTTCTGAATTAATGTTAATCGTACGAAGCTCGCACGTCCTTCTCGAACGCAGTCAGCTTCTCGTCTGATTCTTTCTACTGATTCTTCAACGTTTTAACACATTCTTCCACGTACAGTTTGTTGACTGCATCGGTATCAGCCTCAGGTTGCGCTACACAGCGAATCTTGCGCGACCTCGCGTCATAGTCCGTAGCGACGCGACACAGAGCATTTTGATGCAAGTAACTTGTCACCAATTTACTCCAAGTCCTGATCGCTTGTGCTGATTTCTTCATTTCTCCGTTTGAATAATCCAAATTTGTTGATAGGCATGGTTTCTCGATGCGAGAGACGTCGATCGACTGATTAGTTTCGTCGAGACTCCGTTTAATTTATAATAAGGCCGACTTCGCGAAGTTCCTCTATGATCGACAGGATCTCGTTGTCGTGAGCGTTGTGGCCAGCTCGACGCGAAGCATCGAGCAATCGTAGGCGATCCACTAGCTCGTTGAGATCGTCCCAGTGCACGTAATCGATCTTATTGTCGGTTAGCGTCATCGCGCGAGGCGTGAATACTGCCGTTCCAGATTTTTTCTTTTTCGATTCGATCGACATCAACGGTGCAATTATGTATTTATACTTGTAACCCCTGTTGCTCTTTTAATTGACCTTGCGCATCATATTGGCGTTTATGCGCACTTGTCGCCATTAATATGCTTTTATATTTTTGCATATCGTCCTCAGTGTATATGTCATCATCGAGAATTCTCTTGAAGATCAATTCGTATAATCCAGATGTACCAATGTAGTTCACATTGTCTATGATTATAGAGTCATCTGCGCCGACGTCGAACCGTTTGTCACCGAGCCACATTTCATTCTTGTCGAAATAGACGCCGTACACGTGATCGATCTGTGCTTTTTCATCGCTATTAAGGAGAATGCTCATGTACTTTTGTGCCAGTGGTCCCAAGTGCTCGCGTAACATTTCTTGACCTGTCAAACTTTATAATATGTTTCGAACAGATGGTGATTCGAGCGTGTTGCCCGTGGTTTCGAAAACATCTTCGATCGTGAGTGATTCGGGTTGCGCGATTCTCGTTTTCGCGGACGGTGTGAAGGTTATCGGCGGTTCATCCGGTAATGCATCCGATAGATCGGATATACACAGCATCGATAAATGCTTCGCCTTCAATCGTTTCCTCTTTTTCGGTGTCGTATCCTCCTCCTCCTCCTCTTCCTCCTCCTTCTTGTATCACTTGACGGGTAACGTTTTAATCTTCGCGTCAGCGTTACTCTGGCTCGTTTTTCACCGCGATTGCGCTAGAGTTGTCGACGATCTTTTGCAGTGGCTCGATAATAGGTCTAAAATGGGTCGCGATATCTTCGTCGATCTTACCGGTCTTCAAAGCGCGATGTTTCTTGCGGATCGATTCGCTCGTTTTCTCAATCTCCCGCGCAATCTTTTCACGCTCGCGAATATTATCGCTTCCAGCCATATTGACGGAATGTCGAGCGTTTCACCCCCTCTCTCGACGGAATGTCGGCAGCGACTAATCGTTTTGCGGTATCGCGAACACGTTAAATCCTTTTCTGTATCGTCCGTTCGTAAGCGCGCTGTCCTTATCTATCACTAGAAATCCATACTTTTGCTGCCAACAAGTACGGCATAATTCACTAAAATTCTCGTACGACATGTCGGTATTCACGTGATCGTTGTACACGTGTTTAAAATTTGTACCGTCCTGTTTAAACAGGATCAGCAAGTTCGCGTTGTCGCGTATAAGATGTTTTGGTATTCTCGCGTACGTCTGACAGAGATAGAAACAGTCAACGTTCGAGTGACGACTCATTGAAAAGTACTCTCTTATCGTATTTTGCTTGTCGCACGCCACGTCATCGAAGACAAAAATCGAGTTTGGACGTGCCTCGCTCGGTGGAATGACGTCATTGTTATTCGAGAATGTAAAGTAACCGATTTCATCGAGCAATAAATTCTCCAGATATCGATATTTCGGCTGTTGCAGCGACTTCGAGTACACGTACACGTTCTCGAAACGTACGCCGTGTGAACTTTCCAGTAGACTTATCAGAACGTTGGTTTTACCACAATTCGAGGGACCGCAAACGATCGCGCGTATAGTAGTCGGTAGCATCGTATCGTGTTTGTGCATCTCCGCGTTGTCCTCCACTCGTAATCTATCGTCGCAATTCGTCAAAGGCTGTCGTACGAACCGCATGTTTTCTCTTTCGAATCAATTTTGCGAATGATCGCGAGGGGGGAGACCTATTTATAGAGGTGTCTCGACTCGAAACCGCTCAGTATCAAAAATGTTTCTCCTTCTGTCGGATGAGAGAGACATTCTCGGACTTACCGTCAAACAACTGCAGTATATCCCAAAGATTCTTTTATTGCAAAATTTCGGTGATTACGTGGAACGATTGTGGGACAAGCTTCCAGAACATATAAAGACCGGAGGTTCGACAATATCATTCGTGCATGCGACATTAACCAGCCGTGGCAGCGAACGCACATTGACGGTCCGCCTCCGTTGATAAAAGATTGCTACGTATGTCAGCGAGAATCGTAAGAGGCAGCGGTCTCTTAAATCGTGCGATAAACGCGCTCCCGTTCGAATTGCATATTCTCGGCTATCAGTTTTGCGGTCCAGGCACGCGGTTGCAGAAGCGATTAGCCAGAGGCGATCGAGGTATAAATTCATTGGACGCGGCGTGTCACACGCGCGAACACGATATAGCATACTCTCGGAGCAACGATCTCGCCGAGAGATACGCGGCGAATAGGATACTCGCCGAGAAAGCGCGAAATCGTATCAGTGCGATAGATTCGACTTTCGGTGAGAGAGCTGCCGCCACAGCTGTCTGGGCAGCGATGAAAGCCAAGACGAAGCTCGGTATGGGTCTGAAGAGGACGAAGACGAAGACAAAGAAGAGGAAAATTGCGAAGAAACGGATACTTCCGGTAGCGAAATGCGGCGGCGTATTGCCGATTCTACCAATGCTGGGTGCGCTCGGATCCCTGATCGGCGGAGCGGCGGGTGTAGCGAAGGCAGTGAACGACGGAAAAGCCGTACAACGTCAGATGCAAGAGATGCTACATCACAATCGCGCCATGGAAGGTCGCGGATTATATCTCGCTCCTTACAAATACGGACGAGGAGCCTCAATGATAAAGAAAAAAAAAACGTCGCTAAAAATGCCGCAAGGCGCAACTATCAACGTACAATTGTTGCAACTGGCGAAACGTATGCACATTCCATATTTTAGAGGCGTTTTCATGCGCAACTCTTTACCGATCGGTGGTATTTGCCAAAACGAGAGCGGCATCATAAATTTAGATAGCGTCGAAGGATCGGGTACTCATTGGGTAGCGTACGCAAAGAGGGGGAATCGCGTTATATATTTCGACAGTTTCGGCAATCTTCGACCACCAAACGAATTGGTGTGATATTTCGGACGAAACGTAACGAAGATACAGTACAATCACACACCTGTTCAAACTTACGATCAGAGCATCTGCGGACAATTGTGCTTGCAGTTTCTTCGAACGGTCGATGCGCGCGAATTTAAAGACGGATATCGTGCTATTTAACTCAGTATTCGTTAAACACTTTTGTCGACATGTCTATGACATTCACGTTGAGTGGAAAGAGTAGCGTTCTCGCTGCAAACTTTTTTCCCGCCGTAGATTTGAGCGACGACGAATACGAACTCGGTCTAACGGATTTTGAGACTTATCACACGATACCGAATGTGAATTCCTCGAATAATAAATTTTACTTCGGCAAAGACAACGCGGAAATTACGATTCCCGAGGGATCGTACGAATTGCGAGATATACATGAATTTTTGAAACGTGCAATTTCACGGAAACATCGCGATAAGAAACACATTGATGGCGATGACTATGAAGATGGCGAATATCCGATAGTGCTCCGCGCTAATTACAATACGATGAGAAGCGAGATCAAATGCGCCTACAGAATAAACTTTACCAAACCCGACAACATTGGAGACGCTGTGGTTCTCGAATCATATTCTCCGGGAAAATGGTACGAATCGAACATGCCGATTAACATTATCAACGTGAATATTATCCGCGTAGAATGTAACGTGACCGCGGGCGCGTACAACAACAGCAAACTCGTTCATACGATACACGAATTTTCATCGAGGGTACCGCCGGGATATAAGATATCGGAAACGCCGGCGCAGATCATTTACCTGCCGATCATCGCGCGGAGCATTACGGATTTAACGTTACGCGTTGTCGATCAGAACGAACGATTGCTCGATTTTCGAGGAGAAGAGATCACTGTAAGATTACACGTACGACGGCGATAACGTACGTATGTGACGTATGAGATGCTCGTATTGAACGGATCGAAAGACATGAGAGATAACGCAATCTTTACAAAACCAACAACAACAACATCGACGTTCGCTAATATCCAATCATCCAAGAAAAAGAAACTCAGCGCATCGAACGTTGCGTTTTTGCAATCTTTAGGATTCGCGGTGCGAAACAGCTGAACGATGACCGACATTCCCCAGCATCGGTGACGAACCGATCTTTGACGATCGTATCGTCAAGATGGAGACTCACACGTACAACCCGTTCGCCAATACAACGTTCGGACACAGTGACAAGATAAGAATACCACAACAGGATCTATATCCGCTGCCGCATGAAAGTTTCCTATACATCGAGGGACAACTAACGAAAAACAGACCAGCAGCTGAGGAGGTGATGTGGCGCTGGGAAATAATTGCGTCGCATTCATGTTTGATGAGATTCGATACGAACTCGACGGCGTTGAGATTGATCGCAATAGAAACGTAGGAATAACTACTACGCTCAAAAACTATGTGACGGTATCATCCGATAGAAACGTGATTATGAGAAACGCAGGCTGGGATGCGTCGACCGATGCGAATGGACATTTCAATTTTTGCGTACCGCTCTATATGTTGCTGGGTTTTCGAGAGGATTACAGACGCGTGGTGATTAACGCTCGTCACGAATTGATCTTGATACAATCGCGCAACGATAACAATTGCATGTTGGGAAATTCGGCCCTGGAGCCTGTGATCAACATATTCAAGATACAATGGCGAATGCCACACGTGCTATTGAACGAAATAAAAAAACTGTCGATGCTGCGTGCTCTGGAAAGCGGACGATATCTCAGCATGGATTTTCGCTCGTGGGATCTGTACGAGTATCCGCTATTGCAGCTTACAACTAAGCTTTCGTGGGCTATTAAGACCGCGACTCAGCTGGAGAAACCACGATACGTTGTCTTCGCTCTGCAGACAGGTCGGAAGAATGTCATGTCTGAGGATGTGAGTCGATTCGACAACTGCAAATTGATCAACGTGAAACTCTATCTGAACTCGGAATATTATCCGTACGACGATATGAATCTGGATTTTGATAAAAACAGATATTCCATTCTGTATGACACGTATATGCGTTTCTGCAAGAACTATTACGGATACGAGTATCTCGAGCCGAGTCTCTCCATCTCGATGTTTCTACGTAACGGTCCGTTCGTGATTATCGATTGTTCTCGACAAAACAAATCGGTCAAGAGCGCAACCGTGGATGTGAAATTGGAATTTGAGTGTAAGGAAAACGTGCCGCCAAATACCACTGCGTACTGTCTCATCACACACGAGGTCCAGTACAATCCGTTGACCAACGTTGTACGCAAAATCACCTAAGCGTTTGCGACAAGAGAGAGGGGGAAGAGGAGCATGATATAAATCAAAGTGCGAGATGGTTTTAGAGCTTTGTCATTCCTCTCGACTGACGTATCGAAGAGAGAGAGAGAGAGATCTCGTTATGTCTGTACCAACGTTTGTGGCTCTGCAAGGATTTATCATCGGCAAACTATTCTTTATGAAGGAAGCGACAGTCCTGAGAAAGGGATACGTTCTATCGCATTACTTTTTCTCAAGTCCCGTACCGTGGAGCGTGCTTAAAATCTGAGCGATGTCAAGCCTCATGGTTGATTAGAAATCATCATGGATTACAATGGGAAGACGGAAACATTTCATATGGTTTGGCTCAGCGTGCAATTACAACAGCTGTCGTTGGTACGATACACGAAGAAGAAGAAGAAGAAGAAGAAGAATCGCCTGTCGTGTACGTTAAAGGACTTGAAAAGCGAAAATGGCTGGCCGATATACTAGACGATGCGGGGAACGGTTATATTATTGAAACCTTGGATGCGGATTACGAAGATATCGATGCTCTAAATAAATTAGATGATACGAATAGTATGCGATGTGGAAAACATGTTAAGAATTGCGCATTACAAAATGTACTCAAAATATTTAACTGGTGGTCGCGACGCCAGAAAGAATTGCTAGAAAAATAAAATATGTAAACATTAATATGCGTTATCTTTTATTTCCCCACCCTAATCCTTTGCTTGCGTTTTTAAGAATTCTTTTGTTCGAGCGCCGCCTCCCTCTTCTCCTAAATTCCAATATGTTAGAAGCATTAATCCCCCACCTCTACATTATACTTTTGGTAGATGAGCATCGGGTGTAACCGATTAATTCCTGTACGACGTACGACTAGTGTCGCGTTAACCGCTCGTGGATTCACTTTTCATAACCTCCAAGAAAAATGTACTATGTTGAAAGAAGCAGCAGCAGCAGCAGCGGCATCGGAAGATGCGTGAATAATTACGAGCTGAGTCGTGATAAAACTCCATCGTTCGAGAACAAATGCGACGGGTAAGTTTCGTTTAACATTTTTTCTATTTTTCTATTTTTACAAATTGTATTAGTATTATTTAATTTTAATTTTGTAGCATTTCGGAGCGGTTCGTATACTGGGCAGACGATACGCATTGACAGCTACGGAATTTAAAGTTCTCGAAATTGGAATCAACGTGGGTCCGCCGAGTTACGTGGAGATTGTCATAGGAAATCATCGGGGAAAAGAACTGATATTATCTCTCGAAACGTGGAAGGGACTCTGCGGGCAACGTCATAATATTCAAAATCTCCTTCGGAACGACTTTCCCGACATCTACAATTTTATAAATGTTGGATCGCTAACAGTGCGAATTCGTACGATTAACAACGCTAGACTCATAAGTCTCGAATCTTCAGATGTACGCATGATGATGATCGAATCAACGTTACACTGTATGTTCGATCTCGATGGTTGCATGTAACTTTTGATCGATTGGATAAAATTATTCAAACAGTCGATGTTAAATTTACGCAATTCTCCAATATCGCGTCCACTGTAACGGATACTAAAGAAGTATCAAATGTAATACGCGCTAGCGACGTTTTCAACAAGCATCAACTCGTCGATTGCGAGCTGGCAGCTTTAGCTTTTAGTCCATGTAATATGTAAGACAAAAAATATATAAAAAAACAAGAATAAAAAGTTTTAAATTTACTATATCGTAACATAATTTCTTTGCGTTTGCCCGTCCCAGCTTTCATGCATAGCTCTCTCCTTGCGAGAGAGTTATCATTGCCATTTGTTTATAAATTCACATGCCGTGTAATTCAATGAGAGAGAGATAAGGATACGTCGAATGGAAAAAATATAGAATTATTTATATTGGGGTTGAGGGGTGTACCGCGAAAGCGCAAAGCAGCCGAACATCGGCGCTGATATACGAGCGGCGGAAGCAAGAGTGCAAGGGTGCAAAGCAGCCGAACGACGCTGATACGTTGCAATTCTTCCGAGAAAAAACGGAAGACGATTCTGGGAGGGTGACATTTATTGTTTATAAATTCACGCTACGAATAATTCAATGAGAGAGAGATAAGGATACGTCGAACGGAAAAAAAATTACTTATATTGGGGTTGACGGGGTGAAGGGGTGGAGGTGAGGGACGGGGGTGTACCGCGAGAGCTATTTTGTTTGTGAAAACATGTTCCAACGCGTTAGAGTAGGTAATACAATATTGCTTAAGGTGTGTTTATATTGTTTATAAACCGAGACATGTAATATAATATTGCGATAAAACATCTAACACGCGTTTCTCCGAAATCCCCTCCGTCCCGCGTGACGTCATTCCCCCGCGCCTCCGTAATCCCTCTCGCGCCTCACTACCCCCTGAGAGGACCTGAGTTAGAACTTTCCTTGTATACCTACTTAATTGTAATTATGATTGGATTTTATGGATTTTATATATAAATTTTATATATAAAAATTGTTTCACACATTTAATATTGTATACAATTCTTTTAATATCATACAAAGATAAATTAAACAGAGGATCAATGGAAAATAATATAATCGACCAAAACTAGCAAAATTTGTTTATTGATTACGACGTTTCCATATGGTTGTGGTCCTTTTCAAGTATATGCTGGAATGAAGATTTTAAATTAAACGGTTGAATAATAGTACAAGCAACAAATTAAATGCGAACAATTTAAGTACCGATCATAATGTTGTAAACTGCACAAGAGTCACTAGCAGAACGGTTACTTCTCACAATCATTAAATTCAAGAAATAAAATATGTTACAATTCAATAGATCAAATTTAAGAGAAAAATTGATGTATCCGCGTGAAACTTCGTCAAGAAACTAGTTAAATCCAAAAATAAAAACGAACTAAATGACCTTTATTATTTTGTCGTAGATGTTGTTTAAACTATCCGTATCTATCTGTAGGTTAATCAAATTATTGGATTTCTTAATATAAAACATTTCAGCAATTTGCATTACCGATACAGCGCGATCAAAAAAATGATCGTATTAATTATGTGTTGGACGTCGTTAAGAGTTTCGAGACGAAGTATAACATTCTCCCCACGGATTTCTCTGAAACTACTAGAATTTCCATGGCCAACATACTTCAAAGATTCTTATGTGAGAAAAAACATATCAACCATTTTGATAGACATATTCTTAACTCGTTTTCTATCTCTAAAAACTATTTACATGAGAACAACAATGATATTATGGTCACGAGAGCAGATAAGACTACAGTTGTTATGGATAGGAAGGATTACTTTGAAAAAATGGATTTATTGTTAAATGACCAATCCACATATATAAAATTGAAGAAAGACCCTTTGAAACGGTTAACTAATAAAATTAATGATTTGGTCAAGTCTTGGCGTAAGAATGATTTGATTAGCGAAATGACGTATAGACATTTAAATTGTACGAATGGGAATTTACTACGTTGTTATGGGCTGCCAAAGATACATAAGGACGGTTTTCCGTTAAGAGTTATTGTATCCGCACTTGGAAGCCCGGTATACAACATCTCGAGCTACATCCACGATATTTTATATAAATCCATAAAGAAATCAAATTCATATATTAAAGATGGTTGATCTTTTGTTTCAAATATTAAGAATACAGTTATTAACGACGATAGTATAGATGATATCATTGGATGTTAGCTCACTATTTACAAATATCCCTAAAGAATTGGTTTTAAATGCCATTAAAAAACGTTGGGATGATATTGCGAATAATACAAAGTTTAATTTATCTCAGTTTCTACATGCAATAGAAACAATTCTAGATTCGACATGCTTTTCCTTTGATGGACGTTTTTATGAACAAATCTTCGGCACCCCCATGGGCTCTCCACTATCACCTATCTTAGCAGATATGGTGATGGACGATCTGGAGACACATTGTCTAAACTCTCTGAATTTTATTGTTCCCATCTATTATAGATATGTGGACGACGTTTTTGCCATAGTGCCACGTACTAAGACGAAAGAAATTCTAACGACCTTTAATTATCATCAACGTCTGAAATTCACGTATGAAATGGAAGCTAATTCATCGATTAGTTTTTTAAACACAACGGTCATCCGGTCTGATAACAAACTTATCACTAATTGGTACAGGAAACCTATGGTCTGGGAGATATATTAATTACTACTCTAACCATCCTTTAAAATACAAAATTAACACTATTTACAATTTAGTTGACCACGCAATTTTATTATCTGACGACTGTTTCCAACAGGAAAATATTGAGCTGGTACATGATACCTTACTCAACAATTGTTTTCCTGAACATTTTATAGAACGATACATACAAAAAAGAATCAATTTTTTAAATAACCGTGATCGCAACAATACCGTTGACACAAATATAAGTTTCGACAGGACTTCCTTTATTTCAGTACCATATATGAAAAATACAAGTCATGACTTGTGCCGTCTTTTGAGAGGTAGTGGCTTTAAAATCACTAAAAAACTGAATACTAATTAAACGTGGCAAGGACAATTTACACGTTAACGATAAAACAAATGTCGTATATAAATTGAATTGCCAGAATTGTAATGCGTCATATATCGGGCAAACTAAAAGGCATTTATGTACTCGAGTGAAAGAACATATTAATAACATTAAATTACACGAAACTAATCATTCGGTTATAAGTAAACATAGATTGGAATCGGGGCATGATTTTGACTGGTCGAAACCTAATATTTTACACAGTGAAAAATATGTACGAAAGAGAGAAATTGCTGAAATGTTTTATATTAAGAAATCCAATAATTTGATTAAACTACAGATAGACACGGATAGTTTAAACAACATCTACGACAAAATAATAAAGATTGTTTAGTTCGTTTTTATTTTTGGATTTAACTAGTTTCTTGACGAAGTTTCACGCGGACACATCAATTTTTCTCTTAAATTTGATCTATTGAATTGTAATATATTTTATTTCTTGAATTTAATGATTGTGAGAAGTAACCGTTCTGCTAGTGATTCTTGTGCAGTTTACAACATTATGATCGGTACTTAAATTGTTTAATTTGTTGCTTGTACTATTATTCAACCGTTTAATTTAAAATCTTCATTCCAGCATATACTTGAAAAGGACCACAACCATATGGTCGAAACGTCGTAATCAATAAACAAATTTTGCTAGTTTTGGTCGATTATATTATTTTCCATTGATCCTCTGATTAATCGACTAGCGATATTAAGACAATTATCAATATTATAAATTAAATAATTTACGTTATTTCTCAAATAATATCAAAAGAGTTTATTATACAATTCTACATAATTTATATTTAACAATAAGATAAATTCATATACGGATTTATTGATAAAATTTTCCTAAATTAATATTTTCTATATCCAGTTTCATCAGCGATAAATAAATCCGTAGAAGGCTGGTAGAAAAACTGTAACTATCCAGTGAGATTAATGATCGGTTGTGAAAAAGGAAGAGTACGAGTGTTTTATAATAATCCATTTGCTTCTGACAACTATATACCAATTGACACTGTTGTTAAAGCTATGATTGTTGCGACGTGGCGTGATGAAGTACGATAAATTGCATTCTTATCAATCGTTTTTTATTTGAGATAAATAGCTGTAAAATATGTCGTAAAAAATTATTTAATATATATTATAATATAATTAAATAATATGTAACGATGCACCCCCCGTTATATCGTTCTATTTCCGAACAGCAGCCGGAAGCTGCCACCCGGAAAACAACCGCCGGGCAGGGGCAGGGGCAGGGGCAGGGGCGTGCCACGCCGCGCCGATCAACCGATTATTCAAACCGTTTAACAGCTGAAGCTGTCACAACTTTTCCACAAGGAGAGGGTGGGGCCCCGGGGAAATACTTCGCGCCCGGTTCCACCACGTTCCATCGAGTGGATTCGTACCGTATCGTTATTCCGCCACTCGGTACGGGTATCCCATTTTTATGCCGGCGCAGGATTATCCGGAGTATAAAAAGGATCCTCGGCATTATCACGCTCCTAGATTCCAATTCCGCTAGCAACAGCAAGCAACAATCCGAACCTACCGGTTCTAATAGAACCCTCGAGCCACGAACAGAGAAGAGAGACCCGTCACTGAACATTCTCAGTTTCGGGTCTGCTGTCGCGATCTAACTCTGTTTCCGCCAAAGGAAAGTATTGGAGAGAACTCCGACTATCGAGAGATCTCGATCACGGCAAAAGATCCCGCTGTCTTAATGCCGTTGCAATTTATTACCGGGAATAGAGAGGAGAGCTATCTCCGACGAGCTGTTCTCGTCGACACATATTCCCGCGACGATCCATCCAGCGAAGGAATTTTAAAATTCACGAGCGAGAGCATTTTCGATATCTCGAAATTTATGACGACTAACACTGCGCTTCAAAACACGCAAAAACATCGGCAACACGTACATCACGCGGGCATCGACCGCGGAATCAGAATAGACCATTGGAACAGCTAATGTTTTGCCAAAGCTCCCTTTAAACAGATTTCTTCCGTCCGAACGGAGCGCTGGCGAACAATTATACCGGGGTTATACTCACCACACGAAAACTTGTATATTTAACATCGTACATTTACACATCGCACATTTACACACCGTATATTTACACACTGCTCATTTATACGCTTATACACCGCACATATAATAATCGAAACATTTATATGTTGCACAATCCATCGGCTACCCAACAACTGGTACATTGTACGGGCAGACGCACATATACACACCCCACACACACACACACACACACACACACACACACGCACCCACCCACCCACCCACCCACCCACCCACCCACCCACCCACCCACCCACCCACCCACCCACCCACGCACGCACGCACGCACCACGCACGCACGCACGCACGCACGCGACGCGCACCCCCCGCAACGCACGCACGCACGCACGCCGCGCACGCACGCCGCGCACGCACGCGGCACGCACGCACGCACGCCACGCACGCACGCACGCGCACGCACGCACGCACGCACGCACGCACGCACGCACGCACGCACACGCACGCACGCACGGCACGCACGCACGCACGCACGCCCGCACTTTACGCACGCATACGCACGCATACGCACGCATACCCCGCATACGCACGCATACGCCCCCGGCACGCACGCACGCACGCACGCACGCACGCACGCACGCCATACGCCTCGCATACGCACGCACGCACGCACGCACGCACGCACGCACGCACGCACGCACGCCGCACGCACGCACGCACGCACGCACGCACGCACGCACGCACGCACGCAACGCACGCATACGCACGCATACGCACGCAACGCACGCACGCACGCAAGGCACGCATACGCACGCACGCGCACGCACGCACGCACACAACACACACACACACACACACACACACACACATTCTTACACACAACTACAATAAAGCCGGTTCTAATTATTGAAAAAAAATGAGTGATTTTCTTCCCTCCCCGCCCCAAACTGAATCCTTATCCTGATTGCGACTATCCGTCGGCGTCCCGATGTCGTCCGTAACAATTATTAAAAGTATATAAAGTTTAAATAATTATAAAAATATATTATAAATATTATTTATATATATTTATTATATATTTAAATATATTTATTATATATCACAATATATTTATTATATATTTAAATATATATTTAAATAATTATAAAAGTATATTTAAATAATTATAAAATTTAACATATGATAAAAATATGTTATAAAAAGTTTGTGTAATAAGTAATAATATCATTTTATATAAATTATTTAATGATTATTTGAATTTTTAATTTTATTAGCAAGAACAATAATATGGAAAATATTCATCCACTCGTTTATAATTGCTCGATTAATCATAGCACGAATTTATCACGCTTAACAATGATGCAAATGAGCAAGCGAATCCTCCTTTCGGAGACTCCTTTTAAAATAATAATCTGAACTCCTGAAAGCTATGATACAGAATCATTTTTTAAATAGAATATTAGTGTTACTGCTGCATGTGATACCAGTCATATTTATGGACGGATTATTACGAATTGTAGGCAAAAGCCCCCGGTAAGATTTTAGTGAGCAATCAGAATGTACTTGTTAATCTTAGTTCAAAGAAGATTAAGAAAACAAAAATAAGAACACAAAAATATTTTATCTTATATTATATAATATAGTATAAATAAGGAGACGTTAAGGAAATTTTTCTAAAAATTCTTTTCCTTGCATCGAAGTAATTTCTTCCTGACTGTTAAAGAGAAATATATTAAGAAAAATATATTATTGTAGAACAAAATAGTATTTTGCAGAAATATATATTTCTTATACACGAGATGTTAGTAAAATTTTGTTCAAATATTTTTAGATTATTGAAACAATACAGGAAAATATTTATAGTTAACAATCATGTCGCACATTTTTTATTCAACGATTGAGTCTTTCGAAATCAAAAACTATTAAATTTATTAAAAAATGCCGCTTGGTAATCAACAATACTTTTGGATTTATGGCAGACATAAATCATAATAGTGACAAGCTACTGTATTATAAGACAAAAACTATGCATCACACGATCGTAAAATTTACTTATCTTCAGTAAACAAGCGAAAGATTAGTATTTATTTCATTTTTATTTTTGTTGAAAAATATTATTTTTAAGAAGAAGTAACAATCAATTCTAAAAACGAAAACATTCTTTAATAAAATAAGAATAATTCTGTGTGCATATATGATTAACACTGTTGATAAAAAATTTTCTTGTATAAAATGTGTTATCAAATAAAATTATTTTGTCGTAGAAATTGTTTAATTGACCGCTTTTCCTGACGATACTCACAAGAACACGAAGAGTAGTTCCGGTAGCAGGCAGTAAATGACAGCTGAAGGCAGAAATCCTTTTTCTTTGTGCTGTGGGCATTTTATTTTTGCCGTGCAGTATTTGAAAGCCATTTTTTTCTTAGGGTTATTATGCACCAAAATTTATCTAATGATGCAAAAATACAATTAAAAAGCTGATAAATTAATAATTCAGGATATAAAGAGTTAAAATAAGACTATACATAATTGCGAAAATTAATAATATAGATAAAATATATATTTAATAATATATATTATATATTTATATGTAATATATTTTTAATAATATAGATAATAATAATATATATAAAATATTCAATTCTAATATAAATTGACAAATTTGTTTAATAACACATTATAACATTTAATTATAATATTTAATAATAAATATATATTAATATATATTAACATATTTTAATAACGTAAATTTAATAAATAAATTTGAACAAATATAGTAAAAAGTATAGTAAAAAAACAAATATAATGAAATATACTTATAATATAACGACAAATGTTTTTGATTTTTAAATATAATAAATTATAATAAATGTTCAATATAACGCCATCTTGTTCTAAATATAAAGCAATTCTGCTCATGAAATTTTCTTTCACACGACTTATCATGAGAGAAGTGATCTCACATGCATTAAGAATTTTTAAGAATTTCTGCATTTTTCGGCAGGGTGATATATTTTATTTTTTAAGATGTTCTACATAAAAAAGTCCATAGGCATAAGATCCATGGGCAAAGATCACTCTTCTGATAAAATAAGTGAGAGACATTTTCAACAGGATTACTCTATGTTTAGAAGAAAATAGTGATTATATCGAATTTTTATAATTTATTATATTTAAAAATCAAATATATTTGTTATTATATCATAAGTATTTTTCATTAAATTTGTTTAAATTATATATTTGTCCAAATTTTTATTAAATTTTATTTATTTTATTTTATCTATTATTATTTTATTTATTATTAGATAAATATTTTATTTATATTATTAAGTTTCAACTGTTCATTATAATAGAGTGATAAAAACAGATTCCTTTTCCTTATTTCCATTTTGATCTTATTCCGCGAGTCCAGTAAAGCATACCCCTGAGTAGGCAACCCGACTTAATGATGTGTATGTTGCAGAAACATTCTGTACATATAATTGAACAGTTTTGTTGAGAGATACATTGCGTCTATTAAATTTATGAATTTATTTGTTTATCTGCGACATTACTGCTTCACTTTGTATTTGATTTTTCTATAATTATTTATAATTCGATCTTTGCCGATGAGAATGAACCGATAAAGGTTCAAAACGTGCGTTTGTCTATTACTGCGTTTCTTACTTATGCGAATCTTCGATGTAACTATGATGACGACTTTCAGTCTGCTAATTTTTACAATAATAATATTCTTTTAATTTGATTATAATTTTTAGTTTTTTTACATTTACGATCTACATCCATGCAAATATTCGATTCATTATGACTTCACACTGATAAGTCAGTTTAATATTTTTGCTACGTTTAACTTGGCGCAGTGATTATTACCTTTATATTTTTACTTTAATTTTTTGTTGATTGTTATGTTTAACCACTCTTTTTGTAATTTTAATTTACATTTTCTTAGACAAAATAAGTTATATAGACATGGCGCATTGTATCGCTTTCATTTAATTAAAATACTTGCTTTTATTTATATTTATGGATATCTGGGATCGGGGAACGATGGAAATATAATAACATATATATATATATATATATATATATATATATATGTGTGTAATCTATCATCACTCTCTCTCTCTATTTTATATTTTTTTTTTTATTTATATATATATATATATATATTCACCCCCTCCTCTCCCCCCCCCCCTTTTATATATATATATATATATATATATATAGAGAGAGAGAGGGGGAGAGAGGGAGAGAGAGAGTGAGATGATAGATTACACATATATATATATATATATATATATATGTTATTATATTATATATTATATATATATATATATATATACATATATATAATTAATATATAAATATGTTATTATATTATACATATATATATATATATATATATGTTATATAATACGATAGTAAATAAATTACACTCTTGTTAGAAAGATCTTTGTAATTTTAATTATGTAGCATCAAACTTATTGTTAAACTGTGCTTATTGTCAGTTAAACTTAACTTGATTTATAACTTGATTTCTTTACTTTTTATTTAAAAATACTAATTTTCATGTTTTTTAAAGCTCAACTATGGTTAAAATTTTGTAATAGATATATAGAAACACTTTTGGAAAAATTATATAATAATTACAGGATTTGTAGTGAACATTTCACATCTTCAATGTTTTTAAATTTGGCGCATTTTCCAACCAAGAATATGGCGATGTGATTCATACATCGCAACATCAAAGGTGCCGACGCTACTGTAACTGGTTAAACTCAAGGTCTGTACGAACGACGGGAGGGGAAGGAAGGTCTTCGCATTCATATTTACACATTGGCCCCAAAATGGCGGCCGCTTTATACTGTATATATCTATATATATCAATTCCTCCTTCCACTTTTACTACTACTCACTCACTCTCCTCGTACACACACACTCACACATAGCCCCGTGGCCCCAAAATGGCGCTCATGCGAAGACCTTCCTTCCCCTCCCGTCGTTCATCTACAGATCTTGGTTAAACTGTGCTATTATCGACTTGAGACAGTTGGTGCATTGATGCATTTATGCGATTTATGCGCGTCATACCTAATTCGAAACGCAATAATGGATAACAGTTTTTTGTGACGATGAAAAAACAACAATTATATGAATCCGGTTTTAATTGAAGAGACTAATGAAATAATAATTTTGTTTTTAAATAAAAGTAATATGAAGAAAGCAAGCCAAGCTAATATTAATATATTATTTTATCTCGATTTATTTTATTATTTTATTTTATTTATATTTATTATTTATTTATATTTATATTTATATTTATATTTATATTTACTTTTATTAATATTTATTTATGTTTATATTTATTATTATTTATTTATATTTATATTTATTTTTATTTATATTTATTATTTATTTTTTTTGTTTTATTTGTATTTATTATTTTATTCTATTTTTATTTATTTTTTTTACTATTTTACTATTTTCAAATCATATTAGCGCATAGAATCTGACCTTCATTCCAGTTTTGCGGATAATACCGTTACAATATTCTCCGAATTTACAATGAGAAAGTGAACAGCTAGTGAAAGAGGAATTGGGAATAGGCGCCAAAGAATCTTCAATTAGAAGAGATGAGCTCCTTTTCGAATTTAAAGCAGCACATACTCTAATAATTGTTGAGAAAATATGATGGAAGCTCAACATGCTGAAATGAAATCGGCACTACAATATGAAAAATCTCATTGATTCTTCATCATTCATTTTTGAGATTCCAAGTTGCCCGTTCTCAGCCTCTAATTGCTCAGACAGCAAACGGTTCTAGGAGGTTGTGAGATACATCAACAGGAAGAAAATGCCATAGTTTGGAATGATTCTGACATGGACCAAAAAACGACCTTATTGACACCCTTCCTTTGAGTTACAAAAAATGTTTTATAAAATGACGAATGCTGAATATAAACTTTGAGGAATAGAAAACAAATTTTTTTTAAACTGCTGCATTACTCAAGAAAACCAGCTCCTTGGTACAAAAATGTTTTTTAAGCTTATTTATTTCTTAACAAATCCATATTTTAATAAATTTTCTACAATCTTTTTTGATGAACTTATACCGTTTTGAAGAAAATGTTATAAAATGAAACTTTCCTTATAAAATCTGCAATATAAAAACAAATTATTATGGAAAACTTTTTCAAAAAAGAAATTAAAGTGTAATACGATCCAAAATGCTCCACATAGAGAGAGACGGTCAGATTTAAATTTTTCCTCAAAACAATATAACTTTATCAAAAGAGATCGTAGAAAATTGATTAAAATATGAATTTATTAGGAGATAAATGAGCTTTTTTAAAAGTCCATACATTTTTGCACCAGAAAACAAAAATTTTTGTAAAATTTTTGTACCAGTTAAAAAAAATTTGTTTCTCACTTCTCAAAGTCTATCTTCAACGTCCGTCATTTTAAAATATTTTTTATAACTCAAATTTGTGTTTTTGCTTTTTGAAAGAAATGTTCAAGCTTTAATTTGAGTCTTGTTTCATCTTTATTCCATTTTTTGCTTATTTATTGTTTTTGAAAGATGTTAAAAAATAGTGCTAAAATTTAGGGGTCCATATTTTTTGTGTGTGAATGTAGATATGTGGATGATATATATACATCTACTAATTATCATCTACTAGTTATCTGTAAAAGATATGAACTTCATATAGACATTTAGATATTTATTAGATATCTATTAAATAAATTTTTCCGTACAGGTTTTATTATATATTAATTATATAATGTTGTTATACATAATACAATTGTTACATATAATACAATTAAAGAATACTGAAATTAAATTAATCAATTTTTTGAAAATGCCTAATTTAATTGACTTTTCGCTTTGTCGAAAGGCGACTTTTAATATTCTGAAAATGGTCGATCTTAAATCGATTCATAGTCGATAGTTAAAGCCGACAATAATAGAAATAGTTAACTAAACATTGACTTAAAAAGACGACTTCAAGTTGACTAAAAAATATCAACTATCAGTCGGCAAATAGCCATTCGTGCTATGCGGGTATTTTACAATATATGAATAAAGTAAATGTTTTTTAATGAATAAAAAAAGGACTTAGCCAATTATTTTAACATTTTTAAAATATCTTTAAAAATGATTTTCAAATATTTTTCAAATATTTTTTACTATTTAGAATATATAAGCATGATTGAGGCACTCATATCTCATATTTCTTTTCTCAATTTTTTCAAGAGGTTCCTAGATAGCTGCATATGTTCCAACCACTCCACACTCGTATACTAGTTATTTTCACTGCATAGAAGCAATATTCTATTATATGGTTCCGAAAGCTACATGAATTGCAAATGGCATCAGCAATTCTCTATGTTTGTTCCAATCGTACAATATAGTAATCTCAACTACAGACAGCATGACTAAATGAATATGACAATCACACATATAGCTGTATCAAATATTACAAATTTTTATGATTACATCTAACCATAATTATGCATTTGGTAACCATATATATAGTTTTCTCCGTACTATTCCTTGTCTATCATTTAGAAATGAATGTGTAATTTAAGATTTAACAAAATTGAAATTGAAATTCTTAACAAGTGATTCTTAAATGGCTTTTATGTAATATTATCGCGATTAGTTTTATCACATTACACGCACACATATACATCAGCATTCGAAGAAATCGAATCATTACTTTTATTTGCGACTTTTTATTTATTTCTACAGTTTTCGATTTAGAAGTATTTATCCTATTATACAATTTTACAATAATTGTAAATGTTGTGTGATATTAAGGAACAGATGTTTAAAAATTCCTTACGAAATTTCAGGATATTTAAAAATTATTTATCAAAAAAGTCTTTTGGAGAATTTCTCTAATTAAATAATACATTTCAACTTAATTCATTATATTCAACACTTGTCATACAGTATTACATATACCCACGATGAATTCTGACATATAAAATAAACAAAAATGAATTGCTAAATGATACAATAAATTATCATATTTAGCTAAAGGCATTTAAACTGGTTTCTTTGTCGATGATTCTGCGTCGTGAGTTTTATTCAGTGATGAGAGAAAAATGTATTTTATTCTTATACTTTTATAAACTATTTTTTAAAATTTTACTTTATTGTAATATTGCAATAATGTGAAATAATATTTATTCTAATTTTTTTAATTGACCATAAAACGATTCAACATCTGAAATTTATTTTAATGTATAATTAATTAATTTTTTATGATATTAATAACTTATAATTATATATATAATTAAAATTATATACATACATATATATATATATATATATAATTTAATTGCATAATTAAAAAATAAATTATAAATAATAAGAAACAATAAGTTATATAAATAATTAATGATTAATGATTAATGTTTGTATACTATTATTTGTACATAGTTGACATTTTACGCTCATCTTAAAAGCATTAAAATTTCCGATCATTATATAGCGCACAATTTACGTCATTATTTATTTACATTGATCTACATATCAAAGATCAACGTTTTTTGTTTGAGCCAGCAGGCAATTCAGTGTCTGACGGTGACGCATAGTTATTATTCCAATGACGTAGGCTATTGGAAACTTCATACGCCGATTGCTTATTATAAAGGAACATGACAAGTATCAAGAATGTTAATTCTCATTTGTACAACGGTACAATAACATAAAAAATCTATAGATAATATAGATATGAGAAAAATAAATTTCTCATTCAAATATTATTCATAACCGAAGCTATTACATAATTACGAGGGGAAAAAAATATTTACATTCTTTTAACATCATTCATAACACATTCCTAAAACAATTTTATGCACATCTGAATATAATTAATTCAATGTTTTATTATTACGGCTAAACTGCATTTATAATTCATAATTAATTAAAATTAAACTATGTATACAATATTTAATCTTTTTAATAATCTCAATAATAACTTTTGATTGATATGATGGATTCAATTTTTATCCTCTAAATATTCAAAAATATTTATTTAGTCATACTAAAAAGATTATGTATACCCATTTATTTTGTAAAAAAGTTGTTCAAAAAGAATATTATATTTGCTTATGCACTTTATTTAATAATTAATTGGAAACGATGCTCTCTCTGTAAAAAGAGTACTTTGTAGTATTATTCTTCTTTTTTGTAATATTATTTTAGAAAAAAATGCGAAGTGTATCTTTTCTTACTCATTAATATAAATATATTCGTCATCGTATAAATATATTCTTTTGGAAGAATATCTATTATGTTTTCATGTAATAATTTTATCATGAGTCTTTTAGGTTTTGATATTTCTATTAATCTCAGAATAATAAATATATCTTTATTTGATTACTGACAAAATACGAATCAAAATGAATTTCATATAATTAAAGTAAAAAATAAAAATAAAATTATATGCAGTTTTAAAACTACTACATTCTCTCACTGGAGATCATAGTAAATTTTATCTTAAAACATTTTTTCTGGCAACTTACGTTTTTCACAAGAAATGATCTGAAAGTTCAAATTAATGTCGTCATAATCAAATAATTTTGTCATTCATACAATTTTAATAACGATGACAATAAAACTTCATTAAAAATGAGATTCCGTTTTATCATGTTAGTGGGAATTACGATTGCTTATCCGCTGTGGAATTTATCACGCCTGATGAGTCTAAACAGGTTGGGAAAAACCCAGTTTGACAGCGTTTCTATAAACCCGTATAATATTAACAGTCTTTAATCTCTACCTATTTAGCATAGTCAGTCTTGACATAACCAAGCGAGAAGAAGATATTTCACTCCAACTGCATTTTACGAAAATAGAAAATTGTAAAAACATTCGAGCGATTGTGGATATGCAAGCATAAAGATCATATAAGAAAAGAACACATAGACTTTTCCAATCACTTCAAAAAATATTTTATCGATATTTAAAATAATTCAAAATATGGTAAAGATACGTTTTCTTTTTATTAATTAAAATATATTTAATGACAATATAAATTTTATATCATAATCGAATATGAAAAATCCAAAGGAAGAACATATTATCCATAGACATAAAGTCCAGTTTTTTCCTTTCCAAGAACACTGCAATGTTGTTCTAATAAAGTTATTTTAATTTTTTTATCAAAAGGGAAACCTAATGTGTGTGTGTGTGTGTGTGTGTGTGTGTGTGTGTGTGTGTGTGTGTGGAAAAGGCAAGAGCGATAAAAAAGTGTGCATATAGAGGAAAATATATTTCAATCACATCAAAAGAATCACTTCAAAGGAATTATTTTCGATCTTTTAATAAAATATCGAAACACATTAAATTATTAATAGAATTATGTATCAAATAAATTTTTGCTGTGATTAAGATTATTTTAAGTTTTCAGAATAATAACATTATTATCAGGACTAACTTAGAAAAGTAAACTTTTAAAAATGCTCTATCAAATTGATACAAGATAATTTGGCACGTTCTCTCTCTCTTTCTTTAGACCTTTCATATTTATATATTTATAATATGTATTATGTTTCTATTATATTATATATTTCTATTATATATATATATATATATATGTGTGTGTGTGTGTGTGTGTGTGTGTGTGTGTGTGTGTGTGTGTGTGTGTGTGTGTGTGTGTGTGTGTGTGTGCGTGTGTGTGTGTATTACATATATAATGTATTTATAATAACATATGTATAATATATACACTCTCTCTCTCTTTCGCACGCGCGCATATAATTAAATGAAATTTTTAATACATAAAAAAAATAAGAAAGTTTATTTAAAATGTTGTAATATAATAATGTATTTCTTATGATGCTTTATTAAAACTAAACTTTTCGAATCTAAGATTATTATGGAGATATTAGCTTGTTAATTTTATATTTAGATTTGTAGTGTGTCAATGACAGAATTAGAATTCCGGCCAAACTGATTTTGTATATACATTGGCTACAATATTTATTAATATTTAATTGTTACAATATTTAGTAAAAACGACGACATTCTTTTAAAATAAAGAAAATAGAAGCATATTACCACAAGATGAGAAAAAAAAATTCTGTTCTTTTACAAACCTGACAAAAAATGTTGCTTATATAATGAGAAAATATCATGCAAAGATATAAAAGATATAAAAGATATAGAATACCACAGGAAATATGAGTTCTGGGAAAATCTCTGGAAAATTAATCTTTATTTGTATTAGTTTTTTATTTACATCATCAAGTGTCTATATTTTGTTACGTCGTAATTATAATTATTTTATGAATGAAATTCCGAATGTTTAATAGAAATTATAAATAAATCTAATTGCGACAACTGTTATGTAAATAAATGTTTTGCAATTGAAAATGTTTGGGAAAAATAGTGAAAATTATGGAATCAATAAGAATATTATTTATTGGATAATCTGACTGCAAATAATATAATTTATATGTAAAAAAATCAACTAAAAAGGACATAATTCTTAAAATTATTTCGCTATTCATTAATCGCTATTCAAAAACATAATTCTTAAATTTATATTTATTTATTTATATTTATATTTATATGTAAAAAAATCAACTCAAAAGGACATAATTCTTAAAATTATATCGTTAGTCATTAATCGCTATTCAAAAATATAATTCTTAAATTTATATCGTTTTCCTTTGATAAAGAAAACAAGAATTTTCTAATGAAGATATAAGAAATTTATTGGATACATATTATAATTTTTTGTTATCTATATTTTTGTTATCAATATCATTTTATGTATAAATTAATAAAAAAGAATATGTTATTATATAAATATGTTATTATATAAATTGCGGAGCACATAATTGATTTTTAAAAATTTACTCTCTTATTTTTTAAATATTAACGAGGCACGAATCAATGAGAAGCGCATAATATTGAAAATAGTTATATTTGCAAAAAGCCGATAATTTCTAAAGGTCTCCATGAGGTTACAGCATCATTTTAGATAACACTTTTTAATTGATATTTTTCACCAAACGATCATTTCTAAGTTGCAGATTTTTATGAGTATCATTATTTCTTAAAGCTTATAATGTACAAATATTCGTATCTCTTTTTCTTTCGGAGGATGATTATCGGTGGATTCACAACAACAAACGTAGATTAATTCAATCGACGAGATATTTATCGTTTTAATTAAAAGCCTCAATTATATAATTTCTTTTTAAAACCACAATGAAACGCTGCGATAAATATAAGTGCAGACGTAATATATTGGGGAAATTGAAAAAGCATGAAATTTCTGAATTTCTTGTTAATTTTGCAGCTTCACATTTGTTCATTATACGTATAATTATGTAATTTTTTAATTTTTAATATAATGCTTATAGTATATAATGTATATAATACATATATTTAAAAATTCACACACACACACACACACACACACACACACACACACACACACACACACATAATTGCAAAACATATCGATGTTATTTCTTAACATACATTTTAATATTTTATAATATTTTATAATATTTTTTAATATTTTATTAGTGAAATAAGATATAATGTATGATAATAAAATCTGTGAACTAAAATGAAATTATCTAATTTTTTAATTACAAACATGCATGTTCTCTTGAATATGAGTATTTACTGTTTCTCTTTAATAATATTTCATAAATTGTCATTACTTTTTACATTTAAAATTGTGTAAATCTTTATATAATATTTTCTTTTAGTTGCTGCGATAATAGCAATTAGTAATACGTAAAATGTATTGTTAATATTATTATTATTAATATAAGAAATGATTTCTTTTCATATAATTGAATAATATTTAACATAAAAAATTTTAAATTATTTATAAATAATATATAGAGATAATTTAATATTTATTTAAAAATATCAGATTACATTATTATATATATATATGTTTATATTTATATATGTTTTATATATATATATATATATATAATATAATATAATATATAAGAAAATTTTGCCAAATTTAATTTGATATGAAACTAATTTTTGTTATATGATATGCTATATAATAAAAATTCTTTAGCATATCATATAATAAAAATTAGTTAACATATCAAATTAAATTTGGCAAAATTCTCTTATTTTCGAATTTATATGTATAAATAGAATGAGTTTACAAAAATGATTTATGATATAAATCATTGGCAAATTGTAAGTTTTATCTAACAAAATTTGGTTTACCCCAGACGCATTTTCGAAAAATGCTTTCTTATTTGATGTCGAGATTTATTACTTCGGAAGGATTTTTATATCGCGAATTCGACGGGAAGTTACAGCCGAGTTTCCCAACAGTCGCATGACTCGTCAACTTCGTAGTGGGGATCACGTGTGACCGAGGGATTTATATAGCAGAAGAAATGCTTGCCACGCCAGCATTTCAAGTTCGAGTGATGAAACCGTATGATCGTTAAATTTTCTGATCTCAAGTTAGATATATCACTGGTGAAGTTGTCCTATATTTATCAAGCTTGTTAGATTCTTCAATACATTCGACAGTCATGGTAAATAGATTTAACAACATTACTATTTTAATATCCTATATTCTATAATGATTATCAAAGACTTAAAGGTGCCTTAATTTTCGAGACTCTATAAATCCTTTGCGTATACTTCTTTTGTACCTAAAAGAAATCTATTTACAAAATTTGATTCAAATCGGAGCATGATTGTTTTCGGAAGAATAGCCTATTAATTGAATAATTTTAACAAATTTAGATAATATTTTAGTAAATATTTTTATAAATAGATATTTTTAATAGAGATTTATTTTAAAAATGAAAAATGTTGACATTCCTAAAACTAATTTTTAAAAATTGATTGTTTTCATTATACATACATACATTTATATATTTCAATCCAATATTTATTTTAATTTCTGTATTACATTATATTATATTAAATATAAATATAGATATTTCTATTTAAAAAAAAATTTCAACAATTTCAAATATTTTAATTCAGATATTCATTAAGAAAGAATTAATTTTTTTCCTTTATTAATATAAATTTTATATATTAATTAAGATTATTAACAGTTATCATCATAATTATGTGATAACATTAATTTTACTGCAATATTTTTAGATTCATTAATTTATATTGTTTTGTGTAAATTTTACATTTAATATTACATTTTTAAAATGATAATTTTGAAATATTCATGATTCTTGTCCTTTATTTTCTTAAATTGTTCTTTGTTGTAGCTGAAACACGTTGTACTTCTTGGTATCGTATTTTGCTTGGTACAATCACAACGACCGTGGCATGCTGGCAGTAGTAGCAATCGTTTACCTCAGGTTCTGCCTCAGTATCTTGATGAGCGAATAGCAGCGGAACAACAAACGATCCAAACGAGCCCAGTGAATCAAGTAGGTCCCGCGAATCAAGCGAGTCCAGTGAATCCAGCGGATACAGCGAGTCAAGCAGGTCAAGAAACTCAGGCTGGTGCTCTTGGAACAAATGTGCTCGGAAATCGAATCGGGAGTGACACAGCTGCGACTGGTGCATCTGCGCCAGCTCTAAGTACAACCACCATAATAATTCCACTCGATCTACCAGTGGACGCACATGGTGACATCGATTTAGTGAATAGAATTAAGACCTGGCCGAGGGACAAGCAACCTTTCTGGTATATTAATTGGCAAGCAATCCAGGCCCATCGCGGTGATACAAACAACAACGCTCAACCGGCCCAGACACAACCAAATCCGATGTCGTTCTTCGCAGGTTAAAACAGCGAATCATGAATTTTAAATGGAACATATCAAACAAGACTGTAAAATTAAGCATTTTTTAGTACTATAAAATAAGAATGTAATTGCAAATATTTATGGCCGCTGAACAGCGGTTACTCCTAGTCAAAATAGACTTTCTAGAGAGATGTACGAATCCACGGTTTTTAACAAGTTATCATTCAAAATTACAATACTCAAACATATTGCATCACTTTTAAAAATAAGGAAATTGTTGTTTTATTGGACAAAAACATATATAAATATTATTAATTTACATTATATTTTATTTTATTATAGTAATTTATATATTATTTTATATTTTAATATTGTAAAAATTAAAACATAAGAAATAATAACAGAAATATTAAATTTTTGATTCTTCAAAATAACCTCTATTTGTTTTCAATATTGTCATACACTTTTGACATTTTTGATAACTTTGTTTAATGTTGTTACTTATATTTGAGATTCCAGCATATTTTAAATACTTTAATCATTCAGTTTTTCATTAATAAGTCTCATTTTTCGGGCATTTCTATCAAGTTCATCCTAATCTAACATTTCTATTAGATTAAAATAGAATGTGATTAAGAGGGATAGGGAAGCTATATATTAAAGACTTAAAATTTCAATATTTCTATTATTTGTTATAATTTTTAATTTTATACAGTATTAAGACATACAATAATGATAATAAAATATAAATTGGTAATATTTATTATATATTATTACTTAAGTAAAATGACTTTCCTGTTTCTATAAATGATGCAATACCTTTTATACCGATACTATATATCAATTCGATGATTTCAATGATAAAAAAATCGAGTGTCAAAACAAATGCGTCGTTATTATATAAGTTCGTATAATTAGCATTTTTGTAATAGAATTAATCAGTAAATTTTTGTACGAAAAAAACGGAAAATATAAAATTTACATGTATAAATACATGTATATATACATAAATACGTGTATATATATACGTGTATATATATATATATATATATATGTGTGTGTGTGTGTGTGTGTGTGTGTGTGTGTGTGTGTGTGTGTGTGTGTGTGTGTATTTATGTATAATTGTAAATAACAGAAAAAATTTATAATACATATCTAATATAAAATCTAAAATATTTCTAAAAGATAAACTTATTTTAAAAATATACATACATTTCTATTATTGTGAATAAAATAGATACATTAATTATTCTTTGATAAAATAGATATATTAATTATTCTTCGATTTATTCTTTTCTTTCCAATTTACTTTTTTAATTTTTTTTGTTTTTGATTTAATAATTTTGATGAAAAAACCGATAAAATGTACTACTATTGCATTCTACAATGAGAAAAAGAGAAAAAAAATAATTATTTTATAAAAAAAATATGCGCACGCGCACATATAGAGAAAAAAAGAAGAAAAAAAGAGAAAGGGAGAGAGAGAGAGAGAGAGAGAGAGAGAGAGAGAGAGAGAGAGAGAGAGAGAGAGAGACAAAGACAGTTATATATGATATGTGTTCTCCCATTACGTAAATTATTTCATGTTTATATGAATTTGTAAATCATCGTAAATAATAAAAATTATTGAGAATTATTCAAATATTTATAATATAATATTTTGTAAATATTATAAATTAATGTAATATTTACAAATTTAATGATGATGTAATTATTACATTATTTTAAGGACATTATAATGACTTTTTGTGAAGTGAAAAAAATTATGAGAAATAAAGAGAGATAATAATTAATCATAAAATATATTTTTTAGCACGATTAAAAAATAATGAAAAAATTATATACATATGTATATATCTATATATATATGTATATAGTATATATATATGTATATAGTATATATATATATATATATATATAGCTATATATACACGCACATATATATATGTATATATATACATACATATATACACGCCGTTTTGCTATTTAATATCATCATAAAAATTCTATCACATTAAAATAATACTCAAGAAAAAGGAATTATTATTATGTCCAGACATATTTATAATTCATCAAATTATATAGCTTATAACATAATTGAAAATGCAGAATTCAAATTATATCTAGACAAAATATTAATTTTACATTTATTTTATGTTATAACATAAATATTTTTCGGGAATAAAAATTATGGTTATAATTTTAATTTCCGAATTTTTATTATGTACATAATTTCAATTACCGAATTAAAATTCACGAATTAAAATTATGCACATAATTTTTTAATCCCGAATTTCCATTATGTACATAATTTTAATTCCTGAATTAAACTTCACGAATTAAAATTATGCACATAATTTTAATCCTCGAATTTACATTATGTACATAATTTTAAGTCTCGAATTTTTATTATGTACATAATTTTAATTCCTGAATTAAAATTCACGAATTAAAATGAGTGAGGCCCAGTTGCGCACAGAATAAATCGGACACAGGACTCTCTATTGGTCAACCGTACTAAGCATCAGTCGATATGATTGGTTGTATCCGTTTGGTTTTGTGCGCAACTGGGATCCCTCCATTAAAATTATGTACATAATGGAAATTCGTGATTGGTAGCAACCCTGCACGTCTACGCACGCGCGGCGTTACGTTCGATATCGCGGCGTTAAGCCTTGTGTCCACGATGCTAGAAATCGGTCCGAGTTCTCAGACCGAGAAATGTGTAGCCAATGAAATTGCTGCCTTTCCGTAAAAACTGTATATTAATTAGCTACACATTTTCCGATCCGAGGTCTCGGACTGAGAGTTCTAGCATCGTGCCTAAGCACCGGGCCTAAGGCCGGTATTCATAGGCCGGTATAGTCCAATCTTATTTGAGATCGTCTTAAGGTCATTCTACAATGGAGTCGTAAAGTCGTAAGTCGTAAGAAAGTGACTAATCACAGTTGATTATTCTCCTGAACTTCAACTGGAATTGGTCAATTTCTTACGACTTACGACTTTACGACTCTATTGTAGAATGACCTTTAAGTTCGAGCTTGAAATGCTACGCAGCTATTTGATTGGTTGAATGAGGTCTTAAGTCAACCTCGGATCAGACTTAAGACAATCTTAAGGTCATTCTACAATAGAGTCGTAAAGTAGTAAGTCATAAGAAATTGACCAATCCCAGTTGAAGTTCAGGAAAATAATCAACTGTGATTGGTCAATTTCTTACGACTTACGACTTTACTACTCTATTGTAGAATGACCTTTACACGTCGTCTACAATGGCAGTAAGATTAATGGATTAAAGCTGTAACTCAAGAAAGTGTCACAGTCGAGTATTCTTTTGATGCTTGACTGTGATTGGTCAATTTCTTAAGTTACTGCTTTAATTCATTAATCCTACTGCCATTGTAGATGACGTGTTACCCTTGGTCCACAACCTTGCTTTAACTGATGGAGTCGTAAGAAACTAACCAATCATATTCAATTATTCTTCTCACATTCAACTGTGATTGGTTAAATTCTTACGACTCCGTCACTTAAAGCAAGGTTGTGAACCCACACTTAAATATAAGATCGGACTATGAATACCGGCCATAGAGGCACTTTTATCGATAAAAGAGGATTCAGAATATGGACCAATGTAGATCCGGCTTAATAACTCATCACACACATACACACACACACACACACACACACTCTCTCTCTCTCTCTCTCTTTCTCTCTCTCTCTCTCGTCGCATGTGCGGCTCGGTTGAGCGAACAGCTGGGAAGATAGAGAGAAAGAGAAAGGGAGAACATGGACAAGTCAAGAGGCAAATGCGTCTAGTCGCGGTGCGGCACGCGCACGCGGAGAGGACAAGGAGAGGGGAGGGAGCGAGAGGGAACAGTAGATACAGCGCGCGGAGTATATTATCGCTGCATCGCATCTGATAGCTCACCACGCGACTTGACGCGATCCCCGAAAAAGAGAGAAAAAAAAAAAAAGAACATTCTCACCACGCTACGTACTACGTATTACGCGCGTGGACCGCGCCGTGTTTCACTCGGAACGCGAGCGCCATTGGCAATGTCGGGAAGTGACAGCCCAACATTCTTTCACGGCCAGCCCTGGTCTAGCTGGATCGAAAGAATCGGACGGGACAAGCCGCTGAGTAAGTGCGCTAAATCTGTCCATCCTCCGTACGCCCGCGGCCGTGATGGCCTCAACGGCGACGGGCGTCGGAGACGCGCGGTACTCTAACCTCACTTCGACGCTTCTTTATCAACGGCATCGGGGGGGAAGAGCGACGGGCACGCTGTTTTCTCGCGCGTCGCGCCCCCGTTGCCGGCGTGGGTCTACGCGTGAATGATTTTTCAGGACTGATAATTTATATGTAAATAATTTGCGAAAGCGAGGGTCGCACAATCTTGACCATATTCGTCGAGGAGGAAATAATGATATCGATATAGATTTAATTAGACGGGAGATATATTGTTGAAAAAAAACGAAACGCGGCATTTCCTCGCAAATTGATGAATCCTGTATAGCCGCAATTGTGCATGTATGCGAGATGTAAATAAAAAAATGAAACTTACTACAAAGTTGTGTTCTTTATTTCACATTTCTGTTCAAATATTAAGTTGGAAATAGTCTCAGAAAGAAATCTCATATAGTTAAATACATATAATTTTACATATACACACATGTGTAATTTAGAAAATTTAACATACATGTATGATTTCATTAATAGATTTTATATGCAGTTAGTATGATAAACTAGTGTGTAAATAATATTTTTGGATTAATGTGTTAAATCTCTTTCCGCAATATATAGAGAAATAAAATTCCTAATTTGTTGCGTAATGAAATATATATTTTATATTAAATATATATTTTATATTGAAAAGATCAGTGTTTTTTTTTGGAATATGTAGATAAATTTTATGTTGATAAAATATTTAGTGCTATCATAAAATTATATCTTTTAGGCGATGAAGAAACAGAAGTTCAACCATCAAGCTCAGTCACACGTCTTTCTGCAGAAGGTAATTGTTCGCTTATCCTCAATATTATATCTTAAAATAATGTACACAATAATAAAAATAATGTATTTGGTTATCTCAATTTTATACATTTGCTATAATATTAATTTAACAAAATGTTTTTCAGATATTGATTTATATGGCTTCTGCCCAGAGAGGGATGATTTTTATGGAGTGGTATGCGAAATATGCAATGCCATAGTAAAACCACAAGCTTTTATTCAACATATGGGTATGTATTTCCCCTTTATTGTTACATTAATTTATAATAGCACAAATGTGTGAATTTATGTGTCAAAAAATATAGAATATAGAAATATAGCTGCCTTTTATAACTGTTAATAATTATAAGATGTATTATAGTAAAAAACCTTAATTATTTAATGAATATTCTAGCTTAAAGATAAATATTAGACAGTTTGATTCCTAATTTTAATAATTTATGCTTATAATGTAAAGTATTAATTATGCTTATAATGTAAAGTATTAATTATTAATTACTTTTATTATCTTAATTTATATTTTGCATTTTGATTTAAATCTATTTTGAATATTAAATCTTGGAAAAAGATTTAATAAAATTACAGTTATATTAATTAATGTTATGTAATATGTTATGTTGGCACTTTAGAAATAGATGAGATGTACTTTTCTAATTGTAAACTATATTTTATAACATTATATTTTACATTACTATTAATTGTTCTTTTATATACAGGGAAAAAGTATGGAAATCCGTAAATTTTTCGAAAACTATGCATTTTAGAAACAAATGTTTCAGACAAAAGTTGTAAGGTTTCAAGTAATGCATTATGTAGCAATATCAGTATAATTTTGAATAGCATCGTCAAAGTCACATAAAAATCACTTTGAATTTTTGTAAATGGAACCCCCTATTTTTTATTATATATTCTTATAGCTTGTTTCAAGAGCTTTCCAAAACACTATAATAAAGCATTTTTTCAGTGAGTACTTTTCAAGTTATAAGACTCAAAATAATTTCTTAATTTTACATAAACTATAAACAATAAAATATTTTTTCTTCAAAATTATGTTTTTTTTTACACAATTGATTCTTCACATTATCTTATGTATAAAAGTATGAAGGTGCGATAATAAAAAAATGAATATTTTATTAAATCTTTTATGGTTTAGGAAAAATTACGAAATGATTTCAAGCCTCATAACTCGAAAAGTATTCAATGAAAAAACACTTTAATATAATATAATGTTATTGAATTTTAAAATTCAATAAAAGTAATAATATGTAATATATAATAATATACAGTAATATATAATATTCAATAAAAATAATAATAATTAATTTTATTGAATTTTAAAAATTCAATAAAAATTTTATTGAATTTTAAAAATTTTTAATTTAATATTAAAATCAAAATATAATTAAAACAATTGATAAAATCATGTTCAAAATATATGTATACAATAGTATACATATATATGTATGCATAGTTTTATTTATGCTTTGTGTATAGATAATTCATTAAATTGCAAAAATTCTCAGCTTGCAACTTATTAGCGGCTTGTATATATATTTGCAGGTATAAGAATTGTAAACACACATCTTCTGTTTTGCCACAGAGTGTCGCCATCCTTCCGGCACAGCAAGTTTTCCGCCTCCCTCGAATCCGGTCGTGAAACCGCCTGCGAAAACCCCCTTTTGTAAGGTGTCCAAGCTGAAGAAAACTACCCAGCTACCAACTCCTTCATCTTCTTCGATTCCCACTGCTGGTGGCGCAAAACTGAATCATACGATCGTCAAGCGTACTACGGATCAGGCGAATCTGTCTGCGAGTGGCTCGCTACCGATCTCATCGCCTCGGTCGCCCCTCGAGTCGATCCCAGTGCAAACTACCTCTCCTAACGTGCCCGGCCCCTCGACTCTTGTTGGTGTCTCAACCAACAGCGGTAGTAGTCCAGGCAAAAGCCCCGGTACCGGTGGCAGCAACAGCGGCGGTGGCGGTGGCAGTGGTGGCGGTAATCAACCTCGCCGCAAAAGACTTAAAACAGACCGCTCACTGCTCAAAGATCGCGAATATGATCCCGATCGGCACTGTGGCGTTTGGAACGAGGAGACTGGCAAGCCTTGCACCAGGTCACTCACATGCAAGGCGCATACTGTTTCGTTGCGCCGAACAGTCATTGGTCGCAGCAAGACCTTCGATAAGCTCCTTGCAGAGCATCGAGCTGCGAAAGAACAGCCGAACAGCGGCAGCAATCGGCAACCGACAAAGATGACAGTCTCTGGCACTGTTACCGTATCTTCGACCGTTACCGTTGCCGTTGCCGCGGCATCTAGCCTGAACAATCCCCTTACTCCCAACACCCCAGTATCCATCGCTGAGCCGGAAGCGCCGAGCTCGCCGCCTGTACTATCGCTGCCAGACACATATCCACTGCCAAAGGTAAGCGAAAGGTTGCTTTTTTTTCTTCCCCTCGCAATATTTTGTATTTAAGATTCTCTTGTACACACTTCCCTGTCGAAAATGGTCGATTAAAATCGATTAAAACATAATCCGTTTTAATCAGTTTTAATCAGTTTTAATCAGTTTTAATCGGTTCAATCCGCGCCCGGATTAAAAAGTAATCGATTTTAATTCCGAACAAATTGCAATCGGTTTTAATATACTTTTGCGAATTATTTCCAATCTGAAATCATTACATTTTAATCCATACTGTTATCAATTTAAATTGCATGTGTTTCCTCATTTTGCCGCTACGCGCACCAATCAAACTTGTACTTAATTTTTGATGAAATGGATAAAGACTGGTACTAACATGAGTTCCAAAGTTTCTTCTTTTTTTTATAGTTAGTTTAATTTATGGTAAACTGAGTTAATTTAAAATTTTTCATTTGTTTAGTAATTTAGTTGTCCTGGATTTCTTCTTGGGATTCAGAATATTAAAAAGATTATTTGAAATTAAAATGAGAAATAGTGTGTGCGTTTACGGCATTTATTAAAAGTATTTATATTACATATATGAATTATACTACAAGATTTCTCAAGTAGTCTTCAAGTATTTACTATTAACCAAAATAGGCGGACATTAGAGCATTCTTACAAGTAAACCTACCCAAGTGTTACACTCCGATTTTGATAAACTTTGAGTATTTTATAGTCTAAGTCAAAATAAGAGACATGTATTTTTTTACGTGCCCATACGGCCATTAAGAGGATGAAATACCCCCTTGAAAAAAATTAATTTTTATCTTTCTGAGCGAATGTCGTCGAAACGATAAGAGATATTAAAAAAAGTTTCAGATAAAAGTTTTATGGTTTTTAATGTACTTTAAAACTGTGCAATCAGATTTTTCAAAAATGTCAAATTTTTCGAAATCATCTCCCCTCCTTCAATTTTTAAAAAATCTGATTGCACAGTTTTAAAGTATATTAAAAACCATAAAACTTTTATCTGAAACTTTTTTTAATATCTTATCGTTTCGATGATATTCGCTCAGAAATATACAAATTAATTTTTTTCAAGGGGATATTTCATTCTCTTAATGGCCGTATGGGCACGTATAAAAAAATACGTGTCTCTTATTTTGACCTAGACTACAAAATACTCAAAGCTTATCAAAATCGGAGTGTAACACTTGGGTAGGTTTACTTGTTAATAATATACTTAATTTATCATACTATGTATCTCGAATGTTCTAAGAATATATGCATTGTGACTTTTGCGATATTCTTCGAACATTCTCAGTATTTACATGTGTTGTTAGGGTTTCAATCCGCTTTAATACCGTTTTTGATACAGAAATCCCGATCGATTTAAATTACTTTTTGTTTTAATCGGTTTTAATCGACCATTTTCGGCAGGGTTTTCTCCCCATGATCTCGTTTCTGTAGTATCTTCGGTGTGATTCTTCTTTATTCGCCACGCCGTGTTACTATGATCAGTTTCTTCCGCGTGAGCAATCTTTGTTCGGAAGATTGTTTGCGTATCCGATGAAATGAAAGTTTCAATTTGATCAGTGTGGTTGAAGCGAATTTGTGTATAAATACAGTTTTGTGTTGGACATTTTACTCTCGGCGTATTTAAAGAAGATGCGAACAATAAAAATGTGTAGCTTTCTTACTTTTCTGTCAAAATTATTATATAGCTTGAGATAAGTTTGAGATATTATGCATGATGTTCTCTTATTTTGTATTACGCTTTGAAAAAAAACTTTCATTTCTGCATACTTTTATAATGTCAGACATTGAAAAACAGATTTTAAAAAAGTACTATAGAAATATCTTTTTTTTACGGTAAAAAGATAGATTAGTTTTACTTAGATGAAAAACCAACTAGCTTAAATTATTTAAAAAATATACATTAAAAAAATCTCGGATCACCTTCATTTTGATATATATATATATATATATATATATTGGAATGTGAAATCTTAAATAGTTATAATAATTGAATGATATAGAAAACTTTCTGATAAACTTTCTGACTTTCTTTAAAATATCACTTTTCTATTTTTTTTACTACTTGATTTGAAATTTTATTTTTTTCTACTTGACTTGGAATCTTGAAGAAAATTATATGATAAACATTATATATATCATAACATTATATAAGTATATCTTATTTTCATTTTATTTTATATATCTTATAATTTATTTTTTTATTAAATGGAGATATTATTTTGCCACGATATTAAAAAAATATCATAAATTGCTTAATAATTAAAAAATAAAAATTTTTTATCAACTATATTGCAATCGTTTCCTGAGAAATAAAATAAAAAAACAGATTTGTGTTCAATAAATATATTGGTATCACATGTATACATTAAGTCTATGTTTTGATCTCAATGATTGTTTAAATTTCATTAATTGTTCATTATTGTAAAGTTGTGGCATAGATGTAGAAGAGATGAAAATTTTCCTTCTAAAAATTCAATTATACAGTTTTTGATATAGGTATATATTGATACACATTTCTCTTTCATTTGCGTATTTATTTTTTATTTTTGGTAAATTTTTAATAATATATTGTCAAAGTTTTTGCGAAAAACATTCTTTATTTAAATATTCTTTATTTAAGTATTTATAATTTTTTTAAATATAAACAATGAATAGTCTGAATTCTATTAAATATTACTGAAGATCATAACTTGGCAATGTTATGAGAGTGAATCTCATAAACAAAGATTAATAAATAAAAGAAATAATTTAAAATTATGCATTTTAGTGAACGTTTTTCATGCGATTTAAAGTATATATATCATTTAGAATTTCACTCCGTAAAATATATTTCGAATAAAAATAATTGCGAGATGTTATCTTTTATTAAATATTTTTTTTAAGAAATCTAAGAATTTTAATGATTAGTAGGAAATCAAAATTAAGAGAAGGCATGTCCGAAATTAAATAATATCGTGATTTCTACTTATTTTCTATAGGAACGAATCCAATCATTATCTAATCATTATTTTTTAAAAATTGCATTATACGATTTTAATGTTTTCGATTTTATATGTTTCACAAATCATTTTTAATATTTATATAAATTTATCTGGCAATATATACGCATGCGCGTATATTCTCTTATGATAATAATACATTTCCGTACTCCAGTAATACTAAATAATAGATATATTTCCTGTTAAATTAAATTAAAAATTATATTATAAACATACATATATTAACACAATATAACATATATATATTATAAAGTTAATTTTTTTTTAAATAAATAACAGAATAATAAAAAATTAAAATTATTTTAAAAGGTAAAATATAGATTTAGATAAATGTATATTTTTAATTTGTCACACACACACACACACACACACACACACACACACCTATACAAGGTGGCCGAACGTTCTTGAAAAACGTCTTTATTCATTTTCTACTATTACGTGCTATTACTAAAATAGTTAAAAAAAGAAAAAAATTATTTTCATAAAAGAAAAAGATTTTTATTTTTTATTTGTATCGTTTTTTTCAAGAAATTTATTTAGTTTCATTTTCTTTTTATTTCATTTTCTTTTCACCTTTTGCTCTTCCTTCAGAGGTTTTTGAGCGATAACTTCTTAAGGAAGCATTTTTCGACCCATGTTTATAGGAAATTTTATGTTCAGAATTAAATTTTCTATAAGATCTCAAAGTCTGGCTGGAACGTTCGGGGCTACCCTGTATATACCTATTATCATATATATTTGTGTGTGTGTGCGTGTGCATGTGCGTGCGTGCGTATGCGTGCGTGTGTGTGGACGTGCGTGTGTGTGGGTGTGTGCGTGTGTGGGTATGTGTGTGGATATATGGGGGGAGTGTGCGTGCGTGTGTGTGTGTGTGTGTGTGTGTGTGTGTGTGTGTGTGTGTGTGTGTGTGTGTGTGTGTGTGTGTGTGTGTACGTAGGTAAATTTATTCAGATATGAGAAATATTTTATATTTAAAGAAACGAAAAAGAAATAAAAAAAAATCGTTCGATTCTGCTAACAAACACGGATTGATCGACCCAGTCGAGTCAGCGTCGAGACGCGACAATGAGCTACCTCGCGTTAAAGGCAAAGACAGAGGGTGTCGGTTGATACTTGTTTTCTGTTTTTGTTATTGCAGGCTGTTGATTTGCTTTATCGGTGTCTGGCCCCGCATGGCTCCACTAAACCTGTAAGGCATGGTTTCTTTTGGGCATTTAAACGCCACCTTCTCCGGGATCTACGATTCTTACTCTACGAATCGTCAACTCTTCTTTTTTTTTAGACCAAGCTCGAAGAAGATTTCGCCAATGCGGAGGAGTTGCAGAGTTTAGAGTCTACGCTGGTCAATTCTGCCATTGCGACCGACAACAACAGCAGTAACAGCGGCGGTGGTGGCGATGGAGGTGGTAGTGGCGGCAGTACGTTGCAGCAACAATCGGGTTCGATGATGGGACCGATATCTGTGATGCTGCCGTCGCTGTCCCCGCTCCCGGGTATAAACAACGAAGGATCGCCTGGCGTTGCTACTCTGATACCGAGCACTACAACGCCTACCGCGATGCCGATCATATCGATGCCACTGCCAACCACTTGCGTGCAACCGCCCACGATGGTTACGACAGTGCTCGAGGGCGAGACACCGGTGGATATCGATACCGAAACCATGTCTCTATATTCTCCCATTTATACCGCGAGCAAAGATGCCAAGTCGCAGCTAATGATGCAGATACAATCACGACCAAATAGTCATTCGTCGCAATCGCCCGTTTCGATTAGGAACTATCAGCAAATACAAGCTTCTATGCCGAGCTTGAATCTATTTAAGCCAGTGGAACAGCTGGAGCAGCAGCATGCAAGTCAAATCAATGGCAAAAGACTGAATCATGCGAATCCTATGTCGTCGCGACAGCAGAAAAGGCATGGCAAATCACATCACGAGCAGTTGTCGTGTCAATCGACGCAGGACTATTCGACATCCGCATCGATCCAGGTCGAAGCGACCACTACACCGTCACCATATCCGCATTTTGGCGATATCTCCTGGTCGAATTGTCATCCGGAACCATTGGCAGTTAGCCGGTGGCTTCGTCTCTCGTCCAGCCGCAAACAATACAATTTCAATATTCACTGACACAAGACCCCACCCACCCCGGGCTGAGGACTGAACGCTGCGGGCGTTGTTTGTCTACCTCCTTTCCTTAGCTACATCACCCTTTCTTTCTTCATCGTCGCTCACAGCGTTGTCGTCGTCATCCTAGTCGTTGCCACCATAGTCAACGTCACGTCCACAGCCTATACGAAAGGGGAGGGGGGGGAAAGGGTTCTTATTTTCGTCATTCATCGCTATAAATGTGAGTATTTTGCGTAATCGATCGCAAAAAAAATTTGTCCGCGATGCCTTGGATAATGTTTCCGCACAAACTTCGATATGCGATGTAATCTTTCGCTTTCGTGTACGATGTCGCATGATACACGAAACTTTGAACATCAGATCACGAGTACGTCAAACGCCTAGAATCTCGAGAAATTTCGTATCTAGACCTTCAAACTCTTACGAAACTCCATGAAGAGAAGGAATAGGTATCGATGTATGTATTCCACTCTCGTTTACTCGCTAAATTTTTAATGTAAGATGGAGAGAAAAAGATGAAAACACAAAAGAATGAGAATGTGTATCTTGATAATGATTTTCACAATATCGCGATATTGGATAAATTTCTGCACATAATTCTTTACACAGTATACCATGTGTTGTGTTTATTTGTTATACGACTTATAATGTTGCAGAACATTCCGTCAATCCTCTTCTCGGTTATTCGCGTTACGACTATCTCGTAATGATCACGAGAGAGAACTGCAATTAGTTTATTAAGTGATTTCTAGATACTCTTGAAGAAAAAGAGAGATTATAAGAGTTTGCGTTTGTGTATCGAAAATATTTCGGATATAAATCAGATATAAAATCAAGCGACATTGCAATTTAAATGTCAAATATTCTTGCCAAAATAATTGATGATAATGATGACGATGTATGTACGTTCATTCGTGATTTTTATTCAAGTAGTTGAAGTTATTTTTAAACCATTATATCATGCGAGAATTATTTTTATAATTCTGATCATCATGTTGAGTTTTTTTTTAAGAGAGTTGAAATTATTTAAGAATTTCTCTTTAGTATATCATGATTTACGAAACATCCTTTATTTTTATATCTTGAAGTCCATTTCCAACGTATTCCTAGTAAATTATTGAATGTATTTCTAAGATTTTTTTTCATTAAATTAGAAATTAATAATTGCATAGCGTTTTATGGTACCGGTAAAATTATGAGCAATTATTTTCATTGTACAAAATACCATCATATATTGTGTATTTTTTTATCGAATTGTGCAGGAATTTTGTAAATAGATCGCAAATTAATTATTGTCTCATATTGTACATAGGAAAATGTTTAGTGGCTAAACACAGATACAGATTTTGCATAAATGAAAAGAATTTCAATTTATAAGATGAATGTGTAGATTGTATATATAGTATATATACACATTATATGTATATATTTTTTTTATCTCACGATCTTTTATCTCCCTTGCATATGTGAGTATTCACGAACATGAGAAGAGCGCCATTATTTGATGTTATACATACACCTTTGTTTCTTTTTTTTTACCATTTTTTGCCATAAGGATTAAAATAGGAAAATCGTAATTCCGAGTGAATTTTTTTAAAATTTTGATTTTATTTTGCATTATTGAGTTTCATGGTAACGAGATTAGTTCGTAATGTAAGTATTACGATTAGGAACAAATTGAGTGATATTTTTTTCTCTTAAAAGAATTGCAAATATACAAATTGAAGAGGCCAGTAAATGAAAATTTAAAATCCTCTAATGATATTAAATATATTGATTAAATATATTGATATTAATTTATGATACGATATCACAAATAATTTTTTTTAATCTGAAGCAATAACATTGTTTCTCACAAATAATTATTTTTACAAAAATATGTGTAAAAAAAAATACTTGTGTCTGTTTGTCCTTTCAGTGATAGTAAGTTTGCATTCACTTGTATATACGAATACTAGTAAAAGTCCGTGCAAATCTGTGTAGTGCGAAAAGTTACGCGACGCGATCAATTAACGTATTAAATTAAAGTTATGATAATACAAATAACAAAGTTTAATGATTTATATAACTTTGAGGTTACTAACAATTTGAATTAAATATTGCTCAAAAAGTTGCTCGATGTATGATTTTCCTCATATATAATTAGATTAATATTTTAATATTTTATTAAAGAGAACAATAACGTTATAGTATTATTCAAATATTATAATTATACTAATTATTCTATGCGCAGCATATCAGTGAATCAATAAATATGAATTTATAATACAAACGTATACTACAATACGTATAATATAAACGCAATACAAATTATTAAAAATTTTTCAAATTTTCTTTTCACTATTCTATATAAATCTTATAAATTTCTTTGCGATGCACAAGTTTGTTTGATTTAGTTGCTTTGTTCGCGTAAACAATTGATTGAATAAATCGTAAGCCACTGTGTAGATTTGTCTGCGGACTTAAACGTAGATTAGTGAGCAATTCCGCTGTATTTTCCGCTGTATATTCATCTAATATGATTATTTATTTTTATACGTACTCGTTATAATTATATTTGTATCCTTGCGTACTGCAGTTTTTTGATGAGTGAAAAGCGCGCAAAGTTAATAATATAGCAGAATACAGGATATGCATACTTCTTATCATAGATTGTGATATTTAATTTTATTAATGATTATAGTAAAAGGTAAAATTGTACATATGTCTTTATTTTGTGTTCGACGGCAAAAATATAGCACTTTTTTTTCGTAAGAGAGTGCTTTTTGGTGCTGTCTCGTTGTTTTCTCGCCTTGTCATTAGAAGAAAATGAAAAAAATTGTTTGTTGTTTTTTAATTGCGTGCTTACATTAATAAGTAGATTTCTTTAACTTAATGAATGTAAGCGAAAATTAGGAAATGATAAAAATTAGGCCAATATGTGCGATTATTTGTAGAACAAAAAAGAAGAGAAATATTGTATGTTTGTGCGCGCGTGTTAAGTTATATGAAAGAATGTTAAATTCTTCAATATACCGCACAGTATAAAGCGATGCTTCACATCATCGCCACTAATCCTCTCGGCTACCTGAAACCGTGATAACTTGTACATAAATTATGTAAGCAATTAATTATCCATGTACCTATGGATATCAATTAGCCGCATAGTGTAAGAGAACTTGTAAGAATAATACATGCATAACATGTACACATGTATACATATGTATATCTATGTAAACACGTTAAAAAAAAGAGAGAGGGGGAAAAGAGGGAGAAGATCTCTATTGAAACTCGCAGACATTAAAACTTGGACTGTTCTGACGAGCATTTCGCCTACGTAATTTCGTACGTATAAGTATGCGAATATTCCGCATATATATATAATATTGTATTTAATATCAAATATGGTTCTCTCGATTTCTTAGCTTCGTCTATGATACGAGAATCGCGATAAAAATTGGGCAACAATTTAATGCGGTTTTCTTCATTCGAAATTTTATTTTCTCCAATGTGAGGTGACAAATAGGCAGCTTTATTTCGCTAAAAATGCATGATAAACGCTATATCTATACGCAAACAATCGGTTCCCGTTTCCTTAAAAAACCACTCCGTGTATGTACCACATTTAGTGTTCATTGCTCGCAAGACGATTGTATCGATAAATTGATCTTGAGAAACGATGCGACACTGATAACGAGCATCATTATAAAAAATCCCGATTAACAAGTTTGGCTCAATCAACCAAAGTCATAGAATTCTTTCACATCACTGTTCACAACTATTTGAAGCAATAATATCATATGGTCCACGATTAAACAAGTTTGTAGCAATAATCATTTCATTAATTGTAAGACATTAAGAAGGCGCATTTTCCGTTGACTTTCATGCTCTTATCGATAAAAACATAGAGAATGTTAATCACCGTGCTATAATTTCTAAAATTAAAACTAATTTGGTGAAAAAGAAGTCAATCGAAAGGATTCATAGAAATTTTTATTTCGCAAGGAACTTTCGAATCTCGAAAAAAAAAGTTATAAAAATTATTAAATTTTTACCATTTATTTTGTATATCGTTCTTGAAATATATTCACATATGCATTTTTTAATTAGAATTAAAATAATAAAATTTTTTTCTATTTTATATATAGGTTTTATATAAAATATTATAAGATGTTTTTTCCGCGAAACTTAATATGTAAAACTTAACTGTAATATGTAAAATAATGTTTCAGATAAAATTTATAGGATTTCAAGAGAAAAAAGGTTGATAATTTTGAATTTTAACTAAGATCATGTAAAAATTGCTATCTTAGTGTTTTTAAATGTAACTATCCTAATTTTTATACAAATCAATATCTCACAATATTCGGCACAAAAAGTTATAAGAGTAGAGGATAAAAATTGAATATTTTAAAAAATTTCATAATTTATGTAAGATTATATAAGTTTATTTCATAATTTATGTAAGATTATGTTAAAGTATAGAATGTTTCGTAAACTATATATATTTAATTTTTAGTCATCATAGTTTTGTAACTTTTACTTTTTATTAATTTGTATAAAAGAATTTAAGATTGTTTCATTTAAAAACATTAGGTCATCCTTGAAAAGTTATTTTACTTAAAATTTAAAATTACCAACTTTTTCTTTCTCAAAACCCTATAAATTTTGTCTAAAACATTTTTGTATTTCATCAAGTTTTAAAGAAAACATCTTATAATACTCTGTATAACAATTTATGTGAAACACTTCATATATTGCTGATATAATAGAAGAAAATATAATAAAAGAAAATAAAGAAAATTTTAAAATAATTTTAAGAATCCGAAAAATTTCTATGAATTTTTTAAAAATTTGCTTAGTTTTACAATTACGAAGAAATATATTCAAGCGCAAACTATACCATTTTATTACATAAAAAAAGTTTTATTTTGTTCTAAGAAAGAGCGGGAAGATAGAAAAGAGGAAAAAGTAACAATTGTACTTTTCTCACAGACGTCTATATATTGTCTGTGATTTTTCTTCGATTCAATTTCCTCTTGCCTCATTAGTGCGCATGCACGTTATAAAATGACTAGTATTTTAAATAATTCTATCAGCGTAAAACTGTGTGGTGCAGTGGAATGATATGTACGGTAGATTGATAAACTGATTAAGACTGAATATATCAATGAGACGGGAGGAGGAACTCGTCCAATGAATTAGATTATCAATGACTTTTAGTGATTTTTTTTTGTATAGATTCTTTCTTCAAATAGCGCATATAATGTCCAAACTTACTTTCCGAAGAGTGTATCGGTGGTACATATTGCTTTATATCATGTTGAAAAACGTGTGCATGCGTTACCATTATAGAATGGATGATTAAACTATTTATCTCTTTGACACTGTAATTTCATGTGGGAGAGCTGAAAAAGAGAACATCCCTGGTTTCAGATTTATTACAAAGCGCAAGATATTTTGTGGCATTTAATTTAAATATATGTTTTATATTTATTTGTGTAAATTGATATTTTTATTTGTCCGTTTACTTTACATCCTTTATTTTCTATCTATATTCATGTACAAATAAATAAGTAAATATTTATGTAAGAATATATTAGGAAGATGTATATGAATAAGGAGAGAGGAGGAAGAAGTGAGAAGAGAGGAGAGAAATACAAGAAATTTGCTTTCAAAAATACACTTTTTTGCATATCACTGATTGTAAATATGACATTTCGATTATATCAATCCATATATTATTATCCATATGTTAATTATTTGAATATTAATGCATATAATTAACAAATATTTAAAGTTATATCAGATTTTATAATTTTGCTATTATTGGTGTGTAAATTTTAATTATTTATATTAAAAGTTGATAGTATCCATAATATCAAAACATTTATTTTTTTTAATTGTTTGGATTTTATTTTTTTGTATATATACAAGTTAGAACAAGATGTTACAGATATGTATTCTTTACCATGTGTATCAGTAGGAATTTTATTCTTCATTATTAAATGATCACATCTCTTAGTTAATATTTCAATGTTTCTTAACAGAAATTTAATATGAAATTGAATTTATTTTTAATTTTTTATTAAGCATATAATTAAAATTAAATTTTTAATCATGTAATTTGAATTAAGTAAAAATTAATTTAAAATTTTAAGACAGAATAAAATGTTGAAATATTATTTTTTGGAACACTGTCCAGGTCATTGCCGTCGACTAAATATGTATACTTTTATTATTTCATTTATTCGTCATAGTAAAATTAATGTAATAAAATTACATAACATAGGAAGACTGCACATGACATAATGAAACATAAAGTTAAGAAATACCAAAAAATTCACTTTAAAAATCAGATGTCAATAAAAACTATTTTATACAATATTATATATCCCAGGTTCTATCCCAGGTAGCAAGCATACGTTATTTTGACGTTCCAAACTGGTCATTTTTGATCATATGTCGTCAAAATGACTGAATTGTAACAATTATTAAAGTCTGATCGCGAAAATCATGTTATATAAAAAATTTTAATAGATTTTTTTATGGGATCGATGTACTAACTAATGACATTAATAATAAAATAATCGTCACTTCATGACTGAAAAATGACGTTAAAATAATGTTATATCAAGACGTCAGTACTCTCAAAAAGTGAATCAATGTATTATCACTGTAATCAGTGATGTACTTATAACTGTACTTACAAGCAGTTATAAATACAGTACTGATTACAGTGATAATACATTGATTCACTTTTAGACAGTACTGACGTCTTGATATAATATTATTTTAACGTCATTTTTCAGTCATGACGATTATTTTATTATTAATATCATTAGTTAGTACATCGATTCCATAAAAAAATCTATTAAAATTTTTTATATAACATGATTTTCGCGATCAGACTTTAATAATTGTTAAAGTAAAATTCACTGTAAAACCAGTAAATTTCACTATAAAACATCGCTAGTTCGTTCGTTTACCGTTATGATCGCTATCTCTCGTATTTAGTTTCAGTCATAAGAATTATATCAAGTTTGCAAAGAGTGACAGATAAAATTAGAAATATTACTTCGATTTAATTTCTGATATAATCCCAATAGAGAGGCTTCAGACATTAAATCTTATAAGTTGGACAAATAAATGTCTGGCTACTTAATGAAAATTATTCGTTCGTTATCTATTTAAAGTAACAAGTTTAATATATATGTAATATAAATAAAATAAAATTTTTAATATAATAAATATTTATTTATATTTATTTATTTTTATATTTATTATATTTATATTATATTTATGAAATAGATAGACAGATGAATTGTAGTTTAATATTACTGGCAATAACAAAAGAAATATTACTGATATTGGGAAATATTACTAAGATATTACTGATTGAAAATTCAAAATTATTAACTGATTCTTTCAATAAAATATCACTGATTTACAGTGCTGTACTTATAACTGCTGTAATCAGTCAGACTATATACTGTTTTTCAATGATAATACACTGATTCACTTTTAGAGAGTGCTTTATTCGACAACACTATTAAATATATTATGCTAAGAAAAAGACGTCAAAATATAGTCCATTTTATGACGTCAAAATGCGGTACATGTCATGACGTCAAGAATCTGTGACATTAGACCGTCACTTTTACGTCAAACGTCAATTCGTGACGTCAAAAATAAACAGTGAATGACCAATTTGAAACGTCAAAATGACGTGTGCTTGTTACCTCGGATTATGTATAAATTTGTAAACATCATTAATATTTATGTAACATAATTAATACTGACGGATTACATGAGATAGAAAGATTAATAAGAAAGTGGATATCACAATATTTACAATTTTGCTACTGTCACACGGACATGGAAAAGGAGAAGTTATTCCAAAATACATATACACACATACACATACACATATACCAATTAGGCTCCGCAAGCGTCTTTTCCTTTTAGGATAAAAGAACGTAAGATTAGAAATACACTAAAATAGTGTCAGTCGTCTTTTGAAATCGGATATACGCGTTTCTCGATGTTTCTCAACATTCTCTCTTTCTCTCTCCCCCCCCCTCTTTCTCTCCCTCTCTCTTTCTCCCTCTCTCTTTCCCTCTTCTTCTATAAAAAGAAAATAAATTCCATCAAATCTCATATAAATCTCTTGTAACATTTTCTCAATGATTTGCATATATGATATTGTACATATGATAAAGCGATAACTGTAAAATGCATCTACTATGATATATTTAAAAAATCGGTATTACATTTATAGGATTAAATAAATTGAAAAAAAGAAAGAGAAAGAGAGAGAAAGAATCATCTAATGAGAATTGTTCTACTTTTAAAAATGCGCAGAATTCTCGCGTACACGCATTTTACTTAATAATATATTAAATATATAAATTTAAAAAAAATAATGGATATTTACAAGAGAGTAAAGTTCTTACTAAATATATTATTTTGCTCTCTCTATAAGTTCTTAACCATATTTCTTGCCAAATAGACATACCCTTTTCCATCCATTTGATATGGTTTTAAATCCACTAACAAACATTGTAAATAGTAACACAATATTTATAAAATTTGTTCGTCAGCTAAACAACCATTTGTGCTAGTTACGATTTGTGCATGGAAAATATTTTTTAATTATATACGACTCTTGCATACGTGTGACGATGGCTTTCTGCATGCACATTTCTGGCAATGTTTTTGAAGTGCTGATTATATAGGATATTTACGAGACTTGTAGCGAGAGAGAGCAAGAGAGAGGGTGGGGAGAGAGAGAGAGTGTGTGTGTTCAGCGTGAACTTTTACTTTTTTTAATGTGTGCGCCTCGCGTTCTTGCTCGTTGTAGCTATTCGGTAAAAGAGTTTTTGATTTTTATAGATATAAATATACGTTTCAATTACACTTAATGACAAAGGTAGAGTCATTGTAAAACAAAAGGATATACGAATGATATAATAGCGTGCGACTCGATTCGCTCTCGTGATCACGTTTTTCTCAGGTATTTATCATGTACATTGTCTTGTGACTCTTTTCCGTAATCATTACTATCGAGATTAGATTAGTCACTATTATGAAAGAGCTTGTACAATAAATTCGTTTTTGTGTCTATTACTACGATCATTACATATCATTAATGACCGATATTCTTTTCACAAACAGCCAAAAAGTCCACGCTCATATAAATATGTACTTCTATATTGCACATTACTTTTGTATATATTCTAAACAAACTTTTCACTTTATTATAATTTTATAATTATATTATTCTCTAATTTTTTCCAATATTTCTTATATATAAGTCAGATAATAGAAAATTACGCAAAATAGTCAAATTCCATAAGTATGGTTTGAAATATTTTTACCTTACAAAAACTATTTTTTTATATAAATGACTAAAAAAATGCAATTTCGAAGTGCAGTCTAGTTTCACATACAAATAGTAAATATATATTTTCGGGGGGAGGGGAAGAGTGCTATTCATTATAAAAATTAAAAATAAATTTCATTCATATAGAGAAAATATACGAATGTGAGAAGAAAAAGGAAATTGTATACATATATATAATATGTAATATATATAATAAACAACATAAACATTAATATATATGTAAACATTTATATATATATATATATATATATATAATAAACAACCTAAACATTATATACATATATATATACATATATATATATATATATATATATAATATTCTAAGAATAATAATTCCTATTATGTAAAAAGATTCGTGTTTATTCCAAGCGGTCTTGTTCACTATTCAGGAAAATTTTTTCTTTATGTAACGTCATAATATTTAAGAGAGAAGAGAAGAAAAGATATTCGTAAGGAGGATATTTCTGACTGGTGTGATATTTGACTTCGAGGTAATCTTATATTACCAAGATAATTGATCATAATATGTAAAAGAAAGGGATGATTTTTAGAAGTTCCATCGCAGCTGGAATTAACTTTATAAATGTTGTACTACAAAAATATCCTTAAACCTCTTTTCGTCGAAAATATGTGTTTGAATATAGTAATGATGTACATTTCAGTGTAAAGTTTTACGATTGTATTCTCGATATACTTATTCAGTATTATGATAAGTTAGCACATAAACAATTTTCACATGAGATTCACTGTTTGATTACGAAAAGAGACATAAGTTATAACAAAACATAGATATATTCTCTATATCGTGTATAACAGATTTAATTTTTGATTACTTTATATCGCAACAAATAAAAAAGAAATTATGATTGTGGAAGTGAAGATGAAGGAAAATGTGGAATATATTGTGACAAAGAAAAAATCTCTTTTATGATCATCAAGAATAGTTTCAATTGTTACACAATTGATCGTTAAAGGTGCGCATAAAAAATTCTAAAATAAAACAATCCGACTCATAAATCTTACATAGATTCTTAATTATTGACTTCTCGACAGTATTTTATGTCTTATTATATCGTTTTAAAAAATATAATATTGGTGATGTGTTAAAAAAGAATTAATAAAAGAATAAATAATAAAAACTATTTTCAAAAATATTATAAATTTTAAATTGAACTATTATACATTCAGTTATTAGAAATTTAAAACTAATTTTGTTTTTTAATAACTACTCGTACTAATATATTTGAAAGATATGGAGTTTGTTTGTAAGATATAGATGACTGTGTAACCAATAATTTTAAAGTGATATATACATATACGTATATGCATATGTATTATATATGTATATGTATGTATATGAGTAAAAATAATGTACAAAAAGCATTAAAAAATAAAAAAAAACCTAGAATCTGCACATGACGCTCTTTGTAAAACTTGTAAGAAACGATACATTTACCATGAAAGGACATGACAGTTGTGCACAGATCTTCGAAGACAGAGAACTGGTCCACCCACCGGGAATTTCAAATTCCTTTATTCAGTGATTGTCAGTGACTATCAACTAAAACATATATTGGATTCAAAAACGCGACATCTATTAAAAGAGGTTATATGTGATTTAATAGCTATTATACAGGATGTTTCAAAATTCGCGGATACGGATTCCACAGTGTGAATGCTCGTTTTAAGTTGGCCCTAAAAAGGGCCGATTAAATGCTTCAAAGCATATGCTCAAAATACAGACCTTCCATTTGTACACACATATTAGCTCTGCAGATAAAATTTTCTTGTGCTCGTTGGAGCATTTCCGATGTGACAGTTGCAATTGTACAATGAAGTAGTTCTTCTAAATCTCCTAATGTTTTTATAGGATTTTGATAAATAAAATAGCATATACACGCTCAAATGCTACACAAGCCATGCACGCGTCGCCTCTGATTCAAGTATAATCTAATTGTAAGACGCTTATTCGTTACCTTAAAGTTGCTCTCACTTAAAAACTAATGCTAAGACGCAATTTTGTAAAAGGAAAAAGTTGTTTGTTTTGATACGAGCAATCACGCTGTGGAGTCCGTATCCGCGAATTTTCAAACATCCTATATAATAATAACATAGGCCTGCGAAATTTGAGCTTTTGTCAATTACAAAAAAAAAAAGAGTAGATGCTCTAATAGATTTTATGACGTTAAAAACGAATTTGGCTGCAAAATTTCCTCAGTACGTCAGGTTTTTGAGTAATTTGTAGTTGAATAGTCCAAAAATCGCTATTTTGGCCAATTTCATGAATTTATTGTGAGGAAACCAAATTTTTTGAAGTATTTCTGTCAATGGCATTGTATAATACTCACTTTCACTTTTAAAAATGGCACATCTAATACGGCGGATAAAATCACAATAAAAAAGCAAAATTTAGAAAAATTTATCAAAATGTGTAACAACTGTATCTAGATATTGTAAAAACTGTATGTAGATATTTCTTTACAATACTTTTTTGGGCAACCGAACCTAACATATGTCAGTCTTTTCAAATTTCAAGATGATGGATCTACCATATTGATGTCTAAATAAACTAAATAAACGTAAATTTTCTTATAACTTCATACTTATATATCTCAGCGAAAAAAATCGTGCGACGGTAATTGAAAGTGGATCTGAAAGATGAAAGTCAATACTATACGATACTATTGGCAGAAATATTTCAAAAAATTTGATTTCTCCACAATAAATTCATGAAATTGGCCAAAATAGCGATTTTTGGGCCATTCAACTACAAATTACTCAAAAACCTGACATGGAGCCAGATTCGTTTTTTAGCATCACAAAATCTTTCAAATTCATTTATTCTGCTTTTTGTAACTGAACCTCGCAGCAGTGATGCCAGATGCTGGCCTTTCGGTAGTATAGAGGAGATAATAGAAGGAGATAAAACATGATTCTTTCTCGCTTTTTTTCTCGCAGAAAAAAGCGAGAGAGAATCATGTTTTATCTCCTTCTATTATCCCCTCCATACTACCGCATGCTACTGAAAGGCCGGAATCTGGCATCACTGCTTCGCAAATCTGTGTAATTGTTATTATACGTTATTCTCGAAAAGATAGCTATTTAGTGTAACAATGAATTGAAATATTAACTACAGAGTTTATTTTTAAACATTATTTAAATTTATAAATTTATTTAATACATCATTTAATACATTATTTATATATTATTGCATTATTTAAAAGACTCCATATTTTATATGAAAAAAGTGATGACTTCGATTCAATGGGCTAAAATCCTTCATTTAAAAATAAATTTTGTTTCTTACTATTATAAATAAGTGAAATATTATTCATAAGTAAAATACTTCATTATTTAATTTAATAAAAAGTTGTTAAATAAGTATTTATTTTTATAAATACTTATTAAAAATTTCTTTTAAATCTATGAATAAAATAAAAGGAAAAAAATATTCTTTATAAATAATTATATATATATAATAATTTTTGATTAAACAGATGGACTTTTAACAAAGTTCTGTTTCTTAGTTTCAAAGTTCTATATATATATATTGAAATTTATTTTTATTTGTAATAATAATTAACGAATCAAAGATGAATAAATTGTTAGCTAAGTTGTTTAAGCAAAAATTATATGTCCTTAAAATTATACATCCTTAAAAATTATATATCCTTAAAACAAATTTATTATGAATAAATAAATAATAACAAAAAATAAATAATAACGTAATTACATACTTACATACACACATATATATATATATATATATATATATATATATACATATATATAAAATGAAAGGAAAAAAATATTTTTTATAAATAATTATATAATAATTTATAAAGAATTTTTTCCTTTTATTTTATATATACAGGGTGTCTCAAAACTCATAATGAATCTTTCAAAGACAGTTTCCTGGGCTCATCTGAAGACGATTTTTCCTCAACGAAAATGTCGAGGCTAAGCTAAATGTCGTAAACTAAGCTTTGTAGAAATAAAATATTAACAAAACCATATTCTTCGATTAATTTTAAATAGAGTTTACTTTAGTTGAGTTTTAATTTAAGGCTTAATTGCAAAGATATATGATGACAAAAATCGGGAACATGCAAAAAATGATAGCCTTCATCGATATTTTCGCTGAGGAAAAATCATCTCCAAATGATCCCAGGAATCTGTCTTTGAAAAAATTTTATATATATATATATATATATATATATATAAAATTTTTTGCTTAAACAACTTAGCTAACAATTTATTCGTCTTTAGTTCGTTAATTATTATTACAAATAAAAATAAATATTTAACTATAAATAACTATAAATAACTATAAATAAACATAAAGTGACTATGACAATAATATATTATATTTTGGAACATTTTTGAACAATTTTAAATACAAAATTTGATGAAAAGGGATACATAATTTAAGAAATATTTAATTTTAAAATTAATTTAAAAATTAATAATTTAATCTTAATATATGTGCCATTTCAATAAAAAATTAATTTTTAGAAAAATAATTTTCTTAAAATAAATATATATATAAAATCTGATAATTTATGATTTTTATTCTAAATTTTTATACAATTATATTGTCCCAAAAAAGTAAGAAATAAGGATAATTTCATTCTACTAAATTCTGTTATAGTTAAACATAAAATTTATTTGTTAATAACAAAAAAAATTAATTTCTTCTTAAATATGACAGGAAAACTCATCCGAGTAAAAACTTGTTATTTATAAATGAATTCTCTTTAATTTCATTTGTTATTTTTAATTGATTATTTGAAATAAAAGCCCAATTCTTATATTAGTTAACATTATAGAGATAAAAACATTAACAAATATAATTAATTAATAATTAATTAATATAAGTTCTATATAAATTTTACTCGGTTTATAATATTCTAATAAATGTTCTGCAGAATATTAAGAAAGAATAATAATAACATATATATAATTATTTGGATGTTATCGTATGATGTCTGAATATTTGGCGCGGGTACTTGACCTGTGCTCTTTAAATACGGAACAGCGATTCGACGAACGAAGATAGCAACATCGTGAGGTATGAGATATACGCAAAATCTATTTGTTGCGTGCGGAGTGCTCCAGCTGTACCCAATCGACTTACTGTGGCTAAATGGCAAGAAAGTAAAAAAAATTTACATGACATACATGATAAACAATATTTCGCATGTATAAATGGAGATTTAATATATAAATATTTTCTCATCATTATATAATTTATTAGTAAATTACGTTACAATTAATATGATATTAAATTGATGATTCTTATTAGTATTCTTAATTTAATTTTTTATATTATCAATTGATTTTTCGTTGTTATAAAATTGCTGCTATTATCAAATTAATAAGAGAGAGATGTCGATAACATGCTCCAAATTAGACTCAAAATATTGCTTTTTCTAAAAAAAGAAATATGTAATTTGCAATTGACAGTTACATATTTTTTCTTAAAAATAACTGTTTTTTTACACAAATAATTTATTCTCTTATTATTTTGAGAATAAAAGTATTGATAATCGAAAAATGAATATTTTAAGATTATGTAAAATTAAGAAATTACTTCAAGCTTCATAACTCGAAAAATACTCAATGAAAACTAACTTAATTATAGTGTTTTGGAAAACTCTCGAGATGAGCTACAAGAATATGTATAAAGCATATAAGGTGTCTCATTTAAAAAGTTGGAGGTGACCTTCACGTCTTCAGGTAACTCTTCAAGGTCAAACTAATGGCACCATCTTATGTCCCTCTTGAAACCATACAACTTTTGTTTGAAACTTTTTTTCGTATCTTTTACACTTTACGAGATATTTCGATGGCAAAGATAAAATGGAACACCCTGTATATGTATATATGTATATATATATATATATGTGGGTGTGTGTGTGTGTGTGTGTGTGTGTGTGTGTGTCATGTATATATATATGTGTGTACACGTGTGTGTGTGTGTGTGTGTGTGTCATGTATATATATATGTGTGTACACGCACACACATATATATACATAATAAATATATATGTATACATAATTGTTTCGAAGAAAAAATATGTAATTTGCAATTAATTACATATTTTTTCTTAAAAATAACTGTGTGTTTTCTTTGCACCAATTGATTATTTTCATTATTTTGTACATAAAAGTATTAAGGTAAGATAATCAAAAAATAAATATTTTACTAGATATTTTATATGAATGCTGTCACTAGTAAGTAAAATATCTAGTAAAATATTCATTTTTTTATTATCTTGCCGTAATACTTTTATGTACAAAATAATGAAAGTAATCAATTGATGCAATATATATATATATATATATATATATATATATATATATCCGGCCAAACTTGCAAGTTGCTCTTTTCTATTTATGACAAGAAGTATACACACACACACACACACACACACACACACACACACACACACACACACACACACACACACTATATATATATATATATATATATATATCTTGTCATAAATAGAAAAGCGAGTAACATTGGAGATAAATTTGCAATGAACAAAATATTTTATTAATAAAAGTGAAAAATTGAATTCGAATATAGATTCGAATATACTGCATGTTTTAAGTGACACTAGAAAATTAATGAATGATAGATACATAAAATATACTGCTAATGGCAATAAAGAAAATTACATACAAATTCAAAATCCGTCCCTGACGATCAACTTTCCTACGGCAAACGCGAAGCGTCCAAGAACTTCTACCCTGTCATGTCCCTTATACCTCAGGTACACGGGGCAACCTGTCGAGAGATTCCCCAACATCCTTCTCCTTCTCTCCTTGATCTTCCGTAGCCGCACATTTACCCGTATCTCTTTTTCCGCATCTCTCGCCGCGAACGATGTGCACGCTGGAAGGGGCCAGAGGCTGAAGAAGAAGGAGAAGGAGAAGAACCAGTCGTGAACCAGAACCGTCGGTCCTCAGAATCTCCCAGTCACCTCTTCGAGTCTGTGCGGCTAGTGTACGTGGAAATTGTCGTGTGCAATCTCACCGGTGACTGTGCAAGATCAATCAGTATAACGTTGCCATCATAGCATATGATCGTACGCGCGCGTTCGCGCGCGCGTCGATCTAATTGTAATTCAACAATGATACGACTGGTGATACGTGAGAATAAAGAAGAGTGACAGGTTAGTGGATAATCATTTTTATATTTGTAAATAGATAGATTGGTTTATGTGAATGATTTATCTGAAGGAGTCATGGAGTAAAGCAAGATGGGCAACTTTATGTAATATAGAGATGCTATATATGTGTGTGTTTAATTGTGCAGCTTTAATTTCAATACATATTACTACATATAAAATATATAAAAAAAATAAAACGTACAATAAAAAGAATATAAATTAATATAATAAAAAATTTTAATTATTAATTTAAAATTATTATTAATTAAGGAAATATATTATGTCTACATACAGCAAAGTAGAAATATTTTTTTGTAATATATATGTATATATATAATGAAACATATAAATTAATATAAGAAATTGTAATTATTTATTTCTAAAATTACATTTAATTTAAAAAGAACAAGATGTTATATATATACGCAACAGAGTAAAAACACTTTTTTGTAAAAAGCAAGTAAAATAACAATTAAAGATAATAATAAAAGTTTCTTATGTTGTTAATTTATTTTATAACAATATGTGAAAATAATAAATTAAAACAATATATTATAATTGCGATGTATATGTGTATTTTTAATTCTTTTAAGAAGATTTTCTACATACTTGAAAATTAAAATCCGAATTTATTTGTTTCAACTAAAATTTTATAATGTTAAATTTTGAAATTATGCTTAATGAAATTTGATATGTGTTTATATATAAAGAAATAGTAATATTTCCGTTAAAAACATTATATATACTATCTCATTGTATCACGGAGGTTTATAGAATAAATCAAAAAACAATTTTGAACGTAAATTATTTCTGCAATGCATGAATTATCTGACGTGACAATAACTTTAAAAATAGTTTTAAAGTTATCCAATTTATTTACTGTGGCATGTTCTATATACAATAGTGTCTTTTCTACTTTGTTGCGTTATTATTACATAATCAGAAGCACGAATTTCATTAATGCATATATTGATTTAATTGAATAATTATTTCATGCATATTACGCACTTTGGTAACGCATTAATTGCCTGCTGAACATCGAACTAAAGAGTCAATAACCATATTATATAGGAGGTCAATTGTATTATTTTTTTACGATAAACCTTTGTTAGGAATAGCGCGTTAATGTGTCGCTACGAAATAAGAGATATTATAATCGTGATACTCGCACTAATAATACAATTTTTAAGAAATTTACTTTTTAAAAAATATTCTTTTTTTGAATAAAAAGATATTTATAAAATTGCAAAGATTTAAATAATAATTAAATAAAATTTAAAAATCTTTATAATATTTAAAACACAATTTTTAGATATTTATAAAATTATATAAAACTTTAATCTAATCGTTTTATTTTTATTTTTTCTTTTCTATTTTTATGTTATTATATTTCATTAATATTAAATCAATATTTTTCAACTTCTTTAGATGATAAAAATGTAGAAGCAATTAGTAAAAGTCTAACTTTTCAATTTAATTTTGCTTTCAGTATCGTGAAAATTTTTTTACAAGAATGTCTCAACCTAGGATCCGAATTTTAAATACTTAGAAATTCTGGATCTCTTAGGCAAAAATGATGATGATTTAATTTTTGCTATTAGCCATTCTTGGGAATCAAAAGTCATCACTAGGAATACTGTACTCTTATGTCTTATATTTTATATATGTTACAAAAATATGATGTAAATGACGTAAACGTCTTTTATTTTAGTAGTACATGAAATTTATTTGTGCATAATTATAATCTATTCCATGTAATAAATTTCATGTATTGCTAAAATAAAAAAACGTTATTTATATCATATTTCTAAAACACATATAATAAGGCATGAAAGTACGATAATAAGTATCTGATAATAATTTTCGATAACAATAAGATAAGAAATTGTTATTAATAAAAATAAAAATTACTATTGTTTTTATTTATCCAAAAAATCCAAAATCCATTTTTTAATATTTAAAATTCCCAAGATTTCCCAAGAAACATCCTCCTTGTTAATAATTATAATTTTATATATTATACCACTACTATATATTATACAACATCAAAAGACAACGGCCGCATTCAGCGGACTCAACAGTTGGGCAACATTATTAGATTTTTCAATGTAATTTGACGCTGATTGGTCGGAACTGAAAGTAGAAACCAATCACGTTCGATTGCTACTTAGCGACTGAGTGCGTTGAATGCGGCCATTTATTTACAATTGGATAAAATATATAGGTTAAATTACTATATTTATTCTGTATGATTCATATTTCAATTTGCTGGTAATTAAAATATAAATGTTTTCATGTACAAATAAATATTGATTGAATAGTTATAAATAATAAATATTGATTGATATTTCAGATTAAATTCTTCTGATTAATATCTATTAATAATTATATTTTGTCCAATTATGTGCAAGTGGCTGTTTTCGTAATTTCATCTGTAATATCGTTAGCAGTTTAGGACTAATGTATATTCATAGTCCATTCTTATATTTAAAATCATTTTAAATACAGTCGTATGTCTTAAGATTCCAGAGTTATGTCTAAATTTTAAGATTCAATTCAGAAATCATCGTTTTCAGACGTACATTTTCAGACTGTACTTGAGACAATCTTAAATATAAGGACGAATTATAAATACTTTATATTAATATATAGAAATATATAAAAATATCTACATTAATAGTATATAATAAGTATATAAAAAGTATATAATATATTTTTTAATAATACATATATTGTCGCGTGAAGTCATTTGATTAACGTATTAGCTTAAGTTAAAAGGATTCATATCAGAGTAAGCAGCTTGGCACGATTTGATTATCCTATCGAACCGTAAAGAGACACCCACAATAATTTCTGATTTGCATATTACAACGTGGCGTTACGGAACGTCTATTTATGAATGCTTGCATCGTTATTTATATTCTAGCTATTCGATCGCAACTCATATCTCTTTATATGTAGCGAGTACGTTATCAGATACTCTGGATATCATAAAGATAATTTTTCAATATTACAATATATTGCGACATCTTGCAATTACTCTTGCAAATACTTATATTATTTTTAAATATAAACTTTGATGCGCGTGATATTTTTTATTATCGGTGACACACACACACACACACACACACATACACACACACACACACACACACACACACACACATAGCGCGCATATTCAAAAGACATCTAGAAGATATTCCGAAAACGTCCTTCGAATAATAGGACGTCTTCAAGATATTATTTGAATGTCTTTTGGACGTCTATACGTGTTGTTTTTAGATTTCGCGTGACATATTGATGTTTTTTGTTAGAAATATATTTTTAGGACACAAGCGTGTTAAAAGCGATATGAATGATGTCTCGAGTGTTGCTTAATCACATTAATCTTTGCGGTATATAAATCTACATGTACGAGTGCGTGCTGTTTCATTTTGAGAACGCGCGTATGATAAACATCGAGTTAGAATCATTAGACGATTAACAATGATGTAGCCATGTCTATGAGCATAATGCAGAAAACATAATTAACGGTTAAAGCTTGCATAATTGATTGACATTTATTAAATATTTTCGCCTTTTGATAAACGATATTTAGAACTTAGAAACGAAATATTAAGAGCTTCAACACTTTCTGTATACCCGCAAAAAGCGCTGTATTTATTGAATCATAGCAAAAATAAAAAAAAGTTGCTAAATGTACTGAATAAGGGACCTAGCCTCAATGACCTTGACCATGATATATGTTGTCAAGGTCACTGTCTTGAGTGGTATTCAAAAGATTTTAGCTATCATCATTTATAAAAAAAATATTAACAACAAAAGTTTTATGAATTATGTGCAATTTTTAGACACTGTACGTTTAGACAATATACGTTTTAACAGTCAAGGTGAAATGTACATGCGTGGCTACAGTGGGTTCTGCCCCCCTACGGGGAGCTTCACTTTCGGAAGATATAACCTAAACCTATTTCTGATTTATTATTATTTAACTAAAATTTGATTTGGGGTGAACTTTGCTTTGCGGGAAAAGTTGCAAACCCATATGAACCTCGTTTTATCTTGCAAAATACATGCGTGGATACAGTAGATTTTGCCCTATGGTGGAACTTCCGGAAGATATAACCTAACACAAACCTATTCTGATTTAAATCAAATTTTAATTTAAATCAGAAATAGGTTTGGGTTAGATTATACTTTTGAAGTGGTGCCCCCCGTAGAAGGGGGGGGGGGACCTATTGCATCCACGCATATACATTTCATGTCAACATACCCCAGGTAACAAGATGACGTCTAAAGATCTCTTAATAACGTCTTAATGACGTCATAGATGTCTTTAGACGTCATCTTGTTACCTGGGACATTGTATCCTTAGCACTTATTTTGTTAATAACTTTTTATCAAATGACGAGCGACAGTTAAAATCTTTTGAATGTCACTCAGGACAGTGACCTTGACAACATATTTTAAGATCAAGGTAATCGAGGCGGGCTCCCTTCATCGACATATTTACACACCACATGTCATTTTAATGTTTCAAATTGGTCATTTACTGACTATTTTTGACGAGTTGACGTAAAAGTGATGGTCATGTCACAGATTTTTGAGATCATGACATGCATCGCATTTTGACGTCCATAAAACGTACCATATTTTGACGCCTTTTTCTTAGCATAATAATGTATTTAATAACGTTGTCGAATAAAGCAGATTAACCGAGAACATTATTGAACAATTACAGCCATTCTATTCTTTAGCAGAATCTCGGATCGATTAAACTGCTTATTTGAAAACGCTGGGAAACACAAATATGATAAGAAAATAGATTACAAGTTTTATATTTGTTATTATTATTTTATATTAAACGTAAATAAACTAACATCTAATATCATATATAAAATTTCAACAAATAATGTTTTCCGTTGCCTGCGTTTTATAAAAATATATTTTGCCAATCAACTGTACTATAAAAAAATGTGTATATTTTTTGGCACTTTAATTATATTCGATTGATATAACTAATATTTTCACTGTGCACTAATTTAATAAACACTTGAGTTGATGAATCTGATACCCAAAAAACTTTCAAAACGGCTCAAATTAAAGCTTAATTATTATATTTTAACCTCCTATAGTTTCGAATTTTTTTTTATGGCTGTAAAAAAATTTATGTAAAATCAATAAATTTCAATCTTTAAATACAAAATTTTCAAAATTTTTGGATTTATTTTAATATTTTTAGTTAGAGTTTAGTTAGTTAGAGAGTTTAGTTAGTTAGAGTTGATAATTGCTACAAAAAAATCTTATTTGTTACTAAGGAGACATTATAAAACAAGATATATACGCCACATTGTAGCAAATATTAAATTAGATCAAAAATATCTATATATATTTGTATGTAACTTCAAAATCACACCGAGTTATAAAATTAATATGGAAATGTCAAATATTTTACTGCAAGTATTATCGAATATCAGATTGCTTTGTTTGGTGTCCGCTTGCAAAGGAAAGTTATGTAGCAAACGAATTCATGTGCTAATGAATTTTATATACTATTTATTAGTTTAGCTTTCATTTCAATATTTCAAGTTATATAGAAATAGAAAAAAAAATTTTAAACTAAAAAAATTTTTTTAAATAAACAAACATTAAAAAAGAATTAAAATATTAAAAAAAGAATAAGAGCTAAAAAGATAAAAAAGAAGAGTATGATGTAGATTGCCTTCGTGATGCACTTTAATAAACATAGAATATAGCCAATTTCTATGGCTAAATAGTCAAAATACGATATGCATACAATTTTATATTGTGCTTGTGAGGTAAAAGATTTCATATTAAAGTATGAAGATCAAGCTTTAATTTCAGTCGTTTTTGTCCGGATATCAGGTTTATTAGCTAAATTTTCAAAAATGGTCAAGAATGCGTTTTTTTGGAGCGGGAAGAGATTTAATTTCACTTTTGTCATAAATTTAACGTGATAGGACTTTTTTGCAAATTCGGATTCAACGAACGAAAATTATAAAAACTACGATAAATGTTAAGATTATACAGCACAAATATTTTTATTTTGACATATATAGTAGACATTTATAGTAGAGTGAGTATGAAATTTCAAAATTGCATATCTTAGGAATGAAGAGAGACCACAAAATTCAAACAATGTATTGCTTAGAAATGAACTCTCTACAATATATGTCAAAATAAAAATTTTTCGAACTATGTAACCTAAAGTAAACATTTACTGAAACTGCTTTTCTCTTCCAGATGGCAGGAAAAAAAATAATTTTGCAGATAATGTGTAGCACAAATAGATTTTAAAAAATATTTTATTAATGAATGATATAAATAAGTGTGCGAAATGTGTGAGGTCATCGATTAAAATAAATACTACAAACTATTATAATTGTACGTTACAAAATATGCGGATGCGTATATCTTGTTTCGCATTCACTTACGTTCATATATTTTTTATAAAAATGTACAGCCTCCGGCGCACGTGCGATATTTTCCGTCTGGCATAATTAGTGCCCTTGCAAGCCGTATTATATAGATCAACGTAATTGCTAGAGGATTAGTTCACCATTAAGGAAAGACAGCATAAATGCCATTTTCGCGGAATGAAATAAAAGAGCGATTCAACTGCGTTTTACGAGCGATCACGCCTACCTACGCGGCGCGATATACGCACCAAAGTGATAGTAAAACGCGCCAGAAGATAGTTTATCTGCCGTATCGACAAGCATATCCATTCCGATTAATTCGACACACGAATGTTATTATATTTTTAAAAAATTTATGCAATTGGATTTTGAAGAGTAATAGTGTATAAAATATCAATAATACCGGAAAACAAAAAAAATTGTTCTCATGTTGCCAAAGATTAAGATCGGTTTATATATATTTGAGGGTCCTTGTATTATATATTTTATATTATATATTTATATTATATATTTTTATTTCGTATTATATATTCATTTTAGCTGAATTGATTCTGATTTTTAAAATAATCGAAATCGGTCAAATTTGATCTATTCTTAAATTGTAATTACTTCCCGAATGATTCAAATCTACTTTGCTTGAAAAAATGATGTACATTCAATTCATCAACCCTCCTCTAGAAAAATAACAAGAACTTGTTTTATTAATGTTAGTTTAACTAATAGTGGCCTCATTTAACTAAATATACGAACATTTTTCGTGAAAATGATAATTTTTTTGCGAAAAGAGTGTGTAAATAATCCTGAAGTTTTCTGTTATATTTGTGGCAAATATACTGTTGTGGATAAAAAGTATATGATTATATTTCTTTTTATATTAACTTTTTTTTATAAATATTTAGGGCATAAGCATTTGCTTGAAAACTAGAATCAATCTAGAAAAATTAACAGCATATTCGAATTCAGGAGCCCCTAATTATTCAAAATCGACTCTAATCTATAAATCTTTGACTACAGATTGACTGTTCTCCAGTGTGATATGTAATTTAATATTTATTTAATATTTATTATATGTATTTAATATTTAATTTTTCATAAATATTATGGAATATATATATATATATATATATATATATTATTATATTTATATTGTGTACATGTGTATATACACAGGGTTTATTTTAATTTATTTACTTAAATACCTCAAAACTCGTAAATTTTAGAAGAAAAAACTTTTTGGACGAAAGTTGTTTAGCTCTGAAGAGAGAAAAAAATGAGGTTATTAATTTGACCTTGAAGATTCTAAGACCATGTAATAATTAATTTAGTTTTTAAATAAAACCATCTTAAAATGTTTTTATATAAATCGATTTCTCGCAATATTTGTCATAAGAAGTAATAAAGAGAAGTAGGATGATCAAAAATTGAATAATTTACAAGATATTTCATAATTTATGTAAAATTATGATAATTATGTACTTTACGGACGCTCTCACTGATTTCAATGATCTTGACATATATTGTCAAGCTCACTTTCCTGTGTAAGTATCAAAAGATTTTAAGTGTCGCTCACTATTTATTATAAAGTTATTAACGAAAAAAGTTTAATGAATATAGTATGATTTGGCGACATGTATGTTTAAGAATATATATTTGATGGAATATGTATCAATATACAGCGAAGATCATCATTAAATGTACCATAGAATAAACTCTGTTATGTGTTGCAAAGTACATGCTTGGAGATAGTAGGTTTTGCCCCCCTCCCCCCTACGGGAGGGCTCCACTTCCGGAAGATATAACCTAACACACCTATTTCTGATTTAAAATTAAAATTTGATTTAAATCAGAAAAATAGATTTGGGTTAGGTTATTCCACCTTCCAGTAGAGCCCCTCCCCTCCCGTAGAGAGAGCGGAATCCGTTGTATCCACGCATATACATTTCACCTTGACTCTTAAAACGTACATAATGTCTAAAAATTGCACATCATTCATAAAACTTTTTTTATTAATAACTTTTTAATAAATGACGAGCGACACTTAAAACTTTTTGACATTTACTTAACAGAGTGAGCTTGACATATGAAATCGGTGAGGATGTCCGTAAAATGCATAATTATCAAAATTTTTTCAACTTAAAATATAAAAAATCTCGTAAATTATACATATAGAATATATTCAATTCTACTCTTATAAATTTTTATGTCAAATATTTCGAAAAAGATTTATATAAAAAAATTAGAGTGATTATATTTTTAAAAAAATTAGATTGATTTTTCACATGATTTTAGCATCTATACCTAAAATCAATAAATATCGAATATTTTTGCAATATTTATTTTCTCCCTTCGAGTCAAACAAATGTGTCTGAAATGTTTTTGTATTTTCCATATTTTTCGAAATATTTTTCTAGGGCAATTAAAATAGAATACCCTGTACATATAATTGTGTAACTAACTAATAATGAAATTAAATATTCTTTTGAATGATCTATATTAAACTGGCAATTCGAACATAATGATTCTAATTTACGTGGGCTTCTGCTATTAATGACATCTTTGCTATTGTCTATTAGTTATTAATGAGATATTTCCATAAAATATTCCATGCTTACTTCTCGAGAATGCAATAGCAGGTGCAAACAAATTCTTGTCTTCGTCTTTTTTCTTTCTTGATGGCATCAGACTATGTTTACATGCGTCGGCGCGTAACTATGCATATTATTACGTAACAGCTTGCATCGATTGCTCTGTTGAATTTGTAACAAAAGAAAATATTTAGCGCATACAAATACATGCGCCATTCTTATGTTAATGTACAATATGAATTGTCATATCTCGTTAAGAAAAATTTCGCGTTCTTTAAAATGATAATTACAAAATAAATATTTAAATTGAATGGGATTTATATTAATAAATTATATTATTATAAATTTATATTAACGGGATTTATATTAATAAATTATATTATAAATTTATATTAATAAATATTTACGCTCTGATATTTTATATTTTAATTAATAATGCAATAAAAATATTAATCATATTATCTGTAATTACAAGGATAATAACAAATTAATGAATAATAATAATGAGACTGACAAAAATTTAGAAAAATAAATATACATATATATATATATATATATATATATATAGTGCATTGTAGTTTTTATGATTGCATACATTCTTTGAATGATAATGCTTGACGTGGATACAGCTGTCCATATTTAACATAAATTCAGATTTCTCATTGCATTAAGTATTTTTCTCATCTGTCTATAGCATTTCAAACGGAATTTGTGAAAATATAATAATACTCGCCCAGCAAACACCAAGTAACAGTTATATAAATTAGTTAGTTGTAATTTCGCACTTAACAATATAATTGTTATTCAATACATAACAGTTATATAACATGTAACATGTAACACTTGGTGTTTGCTGGGCGGGAAAAAAAGTTTACAACTCAACGCAGAAATGAAATAATATGTTATATTAACATAAGAGTATGTAAAATTTAACACAAAAATTTTTACACGAGAAAATTTTAACAGAAATACAAAATGTTTTTTACCGTATATGTGAGAGGCATTTATGAATGTACAACGTAAGAATGATCAACTTTATTCGCAATGCCGAGACCTTGACATTATTTCTCAACTTTGATTGAGACTGTGTAAATAATGGCGAGTCGTGTCGAGAGATGCTTTTAACAACTATGGGAATATTTCCATAAGGCATTGCAAACAATGTCATCGCATAAAACGTAATTCGTATCGGAATATGTTTCTTGAATATGTAATCTTTTCGCTGATTCATAATTAATTACGATTCATAATTAATTGATTACTCATAAAGAATGTTTAGAAATTAATATAAGAAAGAAACATATATAATATGCTATTTTTTTCATATTTTAAATTCGAAAACAGTTATAATTAAATTTAATAAACTGTAATGCATGAGAAACAATTGCATATAATTTGAATTCAATATAGATTTATTTCTGCTAATACAATTGTAAAATGATATCTTATGCTTAATTAAATCGGATTAAATTAAAATATAAAGGAAAAATGAGAGAATATCTAATGAATTAATAAATTATTTTCAGTGTTTATATTTTATGTCAACTATAATATTTACCGAAATAATCTAAATTTTTTTAAAGAACATATACATTATATAACTTATATGATTAATAACATATATGATTACATATTATGTAATTGCATAATTACAAAAAATGCCTATTTCTATCTAAAAATATGTAAATTATATATATGTATAAATACTATAAAATGTATTAATTAAATATTATAAAATTTATAAATATTATATGTTTAATATTTTTGAATCGTTGATACAATGAAATTATTATTATTATATATAAAATTATTATTTAAAGTAAGAGCAGTCGCCCAACAAGCGAAAGACTCGGGTTTGATTCCCGATTCAGCGACTTCGCCCCGATATTTTTCTACATCTCTTCAGGAGGATAAAGAGAGTTTATAGTATTCTCAAAAATGAGAATCTATATCTTGGTAAATGCACCAAGTAAAACATTTGCATATGCCTCGTGCACATTTAAATTTTCGCGAACAATTAAAATTTACTCATTACCATCCGCAGTGACTTTTATTCGCTAGTTTCTTATCGTGTTGTTTAAATACATATAGAGCCTAATTCCTTTCAATTTATTTATTATTTAAAGTTTTTATTTAAAGTAGTGGGAAAGTGATCAAAATATATCTTGAAGAAAGCGATCAAAATAAGTTGTATAATACAGTTAATGATAATTTTGTTTCCTAATTATTTAATTATTTGTATGATTTTTTATTCTTTTTTTATTTTTTTAATGTAAAATTGAACAGTTTAAAAATGTTAAATCTAATATAATAAAATTAACATAACAGATAATAATTAATAAAAATAGATAATTTTCTTATTGAAAAAATTTAAAATTTTGCAATTATGCAAATATGCATTTGATTATTTAGTTATAAATATTAAAAGTTAGTAATAGTTATAAATATTAAAAGTTAGTTAGAAAACTTCTGTTTCAAAAGTTATTAATGGTCAAGAGGTAAATTTTTTTTGAAAATATACTTTTTAGTTTGAAATCTAATTTTACTATATATTATTATATTTTTTAGTTTGAAATCTAATTTTACTATATATTTACTATATATTTATTATATATTTTACTATATATTATACAGATTCACTTATTTAACTCCAGGCAAATATTTCGAAAAATAAAAAATACGAAAAAATGTTTCATACAAAGATTTTATGACTTCGAGAGAGACCTAAGATGACATCATTGATTTGACCTTGGGCAATTGTTTGAAGATCACGTGAAGGTCATTTTTCCTAAATAGAACTCTATTTTTCATTACATATTTTTAACTTACCTGGAGAGCTCCCGAAAATACTACAATATAATTAAGTTATTTTTTATTAAGTACTTTCCGAGTTATGAAGCTTGAATGTTACAGTACCACTTGCATTAGCATTACCAAAATGTACCGTGTACCGCGTATAGATTATGGTCGGATTTACATCTTTTGTGTACGCGTATGTATGTGTACATACATAAAAGAAGTATAAATCCGACTATACAACCTGTACGCGGTACATTTTGAATGCTAATGCCGAGGATACTGTAACATTCAAGTCTTATAACTCACAAAATACTTAATGAAAAATAATTTTAATTATATTAACATTTTTGAAAGCTCTCGAGATAAGTTACAAGAATATGTAATGAAAAATAGAGGATCTATTTAAATATAAGAAATTAAAGGCGACCTTTACATAATCTTCAAACTACCCAAGATTAAACCAGTGATACTATCTTAGATTTCTCTCGAAGTCATAAAATTTTTGTACGAAACATTTTTTCGTATCATCCATATTTTCCTGGAACGATTAAAATGAATCCTGTATAGTACAACATATTAGTAAATTTATTCATTGTGTGTGTTTATGTCACCAGAATCTGAAGAGACATTATACGTTATTTAAATATTCATCAGTAACAGGAATCGAATTCAAATATCAAATCAATAATTTGTAAAAAAGTTTTTCTTTAGAGTTTTTCTTTAAAGAAATTCCAGAGTAGTAGTAAAATCTACTACAAGATTTTAAACTATTTTAGAGGTTACATATAAATGGATTATATTATACAATTTGGGAGAGAGAATGTAAAAAAATTCCATCTTACTTAATTTTTATTTTTCACTTTGGTTTTGTCATGTTATATTTCGCATTTCTCAGATATTTAATTTTGAGACGTTTTCTTGATAATGAAAAAATATTATAATAAACTAGTACAAATAATAATTAAAACAAAATTAATTATTAATCTTTAAATTTATTATTATTAAAAAAGATATATTTTGACATTTTTAAAATATATTATGTGACCACTTTTTCAAAGTTAAGAAAGCTATCATCATATATTCAACGATTAAAAAAAACAACATTAAATATAGATATATAATTTACAATTTGTTACATTTTTTATAAAAATCTTTTTTACTCATTGTCCCAATCTATTCATTATTATTTTATGCATTTTATTTCAACGAAGAAGTTAATAAAATATGTAATTTATTTTATTCAATCTACATTTTTCTCCTCATATACTGGTCATATACTGGTCATAAATAAATACCATTGATATAAAGAAATAAAAGATAAAGAAATTAAAAAGTATATATTACTTTTAAATAAAACTAATTTTCAATAATTTATCAATAATTTTCAATTCAACAGTTTATCAATAATTGTTTAGAAACTATTTTTACGATATGTTGTAAACATTTGTATATATGATATACATATATAATCTGTATATCTCTTGGTCAATATTTTTTTTCTTTATCGCATCCTCTTTATTGCATCATATCGTATCGATGAATTTTATTTATGCATAAAATGTCTCAATGAAATACTGACATTTCAGAATCAGAAACTATGTTTATTTAGAATCCGAAGCATCTCGCAAAGATGATTTTTTTTAACGTGATGATGAGTCTCATTAACATAAATAATTGTTTCAAGAAAAAAATATGTATTGTTAATTGCAAATTACATATTTTTTCTTCAAAACAATTATGTGTTTTCTTTACATCAATTGATTTCTCTCATTATTTTGTATATAAAGTATTAAAATGAGATAACAAAAATAAAATAAATATTTTACTGGATATTTTATAATTTATGTAAAAATTAAGAAATTATTTCAAGCCTCATAACTCGAAAACTACTCGATGAAAAAATATAGTGTTTTAAAAAGCTCTCGAGGTAAGCTACAAAAGCTTTTTTGGCAACAGATAATCCTGACACTCTGTATAATATAATAATATAATAATATAATAATGTGATGCTTGTTAGATTAAAAGATAATAATATAGTATTTTCAATTAAACTCTATTGAAATATCTATATGATATTCTTATTATAAAAAACAATTCTTTTCGCTATTAACTGAAAGCTATGCTATAAAATTAACTTGTTCTTTTGAGTTAATAATCTGAGAAATGTCTTCGCACACTCGATTACTATATAATTGTATAATTAGTTAAATATAAATATTTGCGAATTCTTAATCTGTAATATTTTGCAATAAATGAGTTTGTTCATTTGCGATTAAGTTTATTTACAATTTGGTTTCGGTTAATTAAATGATCGAAACGAGATAACATATATCTGCGAAAATAATTTCCTTGCGATTTTAATTCTTCACGATTATTTTTAATTGATTTTAAGTCGTAATTTATGAATCTAACGATTTTAATTCTAATACGTAAGGATTTTTTGGATTTTAATTAAAAAAAAAAACATATACTATAAAACTTCATTTACATAAATATAAAAAATTACTAAAAGTATATATCGTATATTACTGTATGTAATTACTATATAATGTTATTAATATATCAAATATTAATATTATTATTATACATTATTAGTATATAATTACTAATATTAAATATTAATATAAAAAGTTAATATTACCAATAATTAAACAATAACGCAAAAATTGCATGTTGAGTACAAAACATGTTGAGTAAAAAACAAATTTGTGTGTACGCATATGTACGTGTGATATTTGGAATGAATATAAAAATTTGAATTATTTGAGAAAAAAACGTATTATTAACCATTTTTGCAGACTTCTGTAATCAAAAATCTTAATCAGAAAAAATTAGAAGTATGAATTAATATACAGAGAGAATGTTAATACAATATTTTTGCTTTTGAACATCAATATTTCTTTATTTATACAATCAATATTATATGAATAATGCACAATGCGACTTATTTATCATTTTTTTAAAATGAAAGAATATAAAATTATATAATTACAAAATTACAAACAAGGCTAGTTACCAAGATAAACGCGTGATTTTCCAAAATACATGTCGTTAATACTTTGTATGCAAACGGATTGTTTAACATTTTCGCTGCAATCAGATCTAACAGTGTAATTCAGTATGAATCTCTTAAAATCTAATCATTTTTTTCATATTGAAAAACAAATATTTGATCTCAATTTTATCGCTTGATTATCGATATAGTAGCGCGAGACTTGGAAAAGATAATACATGGCCAAATAAATATTTATATATAAATACATACTTATTTGATAAAAATTAATCTGTGATATTGCTTTAATTCATGAAATAGAAAAGATATGTTTTTTTCAATTTATAAGATTCAATACTTTTCATCAATAGATAATATCATAAAAATCACTATGCAAATATTTGAGTGCTTTCGTAAGACGTAATAGAGACGTAAATATAATTAGTGATTTAATATTTATATTTATTGTATATCGAGTTTGCAAAATATTTTAGCGAGAATTGATCACTCTTTTAAAAACGTTTGTAGTTTACTATTAAATGCTAAGATATTATCAATTATTACACATTATTAAATACTATTGCGGCTAAAATTATGATATGAAGCAAACAATTTATATCTATTCAAGACGATATTATTAAAAATCAAGATTTATCTCATTGATTCAGTTTATTTTCGATGATGATAGTTATTAAGCAAAGTATATGTGTTTTCGAAGTTTTAAATGCTTTTAAAAAAGCAAACAATTTATATCTATTCAAGACGATATTATTAAAAATCAAAATTTATCTCATTGATTCAGTTTGTTTTCGATGATGATAGTTATTAAGCAAAGCATATGTGTTTTCGAAGTTTTAAATGCTTTTAAAGAAGCAAGACCTATAGACTCGTATCTCGCACGAATCGTATTCAAGTCGTACACACGCGTGTGCGTAATGCGCATGGGCGAACGAGAGGCTGATAGGTAGGTTTACATATGTGCTTACATTAGTTATCATGTACCGGGTGAAGCAAAATATAATGACCGTGAAAATTTTTTTTAAATATCTTGTATTTTATATAATAGAATGTTACATTTATATCTATATTATATGTAAACATTTTTGCTAGGACATACATATACAACAATGTAGCACATGTTGCGTAACACATAACAATTCACGTTTTATGAAAATCATATTTATAGACAAAATATGTTAAAATTTCTTAAATATTTTGTATGAATATTTATTAAAACAAAAATTAATTTTTAAAAATTATTTAAAAAATCAAATACTATTAAAAAGTCATTTAATAAATTTATCAATATCATTATACATTATCACTTTCGATTTTAAGTAATATATGCAAATTTATTTTAAAAATCAGTATAAATTTTTCTAATTCTATTTTCTACTACGAAGCCGACTTCACGAAAAGAAAAAAGAAATGTCAACGCAAGATCTATGTGATTTCTGACATCGAAAAGAAACGACGCGATACTGGCTGCATAATGCATGCAGATACTTATCAATCATGCTTCCCTTTAACACGACATGACGAATCAGTGAATGAGATTTTTCTCTCCCACCACGCACCTGCACGCGATTGTTGCTTTAAGCTGGAATGTTTCAAGCACCCTTTACATTTGTTCGTCCGCATTTACGCGTGCGATATATGTCCGTACGTTTATGATATCGGCGAGAGAGAAGTTTTACGTTGCACGCCTACGCGTCGCTCGCCTCCGCGCGCCAGAGACCTCGTGTTGCATCAGGTTCGATAAAGGAATACTCACACGGTGAGAAAATTTATTACGACGTAGAAAACAAAAGTGGAATGCAAGTAAATTAAAGAGAAATTATATGGATTATAAATTGTAGAAAATTTTGAAAATTAAAAAAATAATAGCTTTCTTTATTATAATTCACACAGAATATCTGTCTAATTCTAGCATAAAAAAACATAACTTATTAAAATTTATTATAACGTGAAAACATGTTACACTGAGAAAAATCGTTTGATTGTATCAACAAGACGTATCTGATAGAAGGCATTTTAGTTAAATCAAGCAGAATTTCTATTATCACGATAAGACTCGATTTTTTTATAACTAGAACGTTTAATAGAATTTACTACAAGGATTTAGTTAATATTTTCTAGTCGGATCTATAAAACTTTTTGTTATATTAACTACTTTTTGTTATATTAATTAAACATAAACACAGTGATGCCATTTTTTTGTAAATTTAATATTATTATCTAGAAAATTTAGCAAATTTAACAAGAAGAAATTAATCATACTCATCTGGTAATTCCTAAAGGAATTCTGATTTGTCCATTTTCCAACAGACGGTACTGATTGAATCCACCAGATTTTTAATTAATTCAATCAGATTTTTTCTCAGTGTACAAGTACAATTAATTTATATCATTCGAAGCAGGTTGATGTTTTTTATTATTTCAATTAAGTTGTTGAGATCGAAATCACTTGGTATTATTTTAAGTATCAATATTTTCTTTTCAATACAATAAATTTGTTTTAAATTTGACATTATAAATCACATAATAAAGAAACAACACTTAATTTTGCTCACATAAGCATTTGCTCTCATTAGAGCTTTTAAACTGTTACATTGTGATTGTAATTATTAATCTAGACAAAAACCAAAAATATTAATATGCAGCATTGCCATTTCTACATATAGTATGAATAGTAATATATTTAAATATTTTTTTATTGATATAACACAACAAAATAATTATTGAATTATTTTAATTTCTTTATCTTTTTCTATATTATTAGATTAAAGTCATTGTTGTATTTTCACATAAAATAAATTTTTTTTAATAATTTTTTGCCATATAGTCATTACAAAAAAATTAATTCAATATAAGATAATATTTATAATTTTGAGATTAAAGTATATTTTGCAGAGCAAATCTTTTTAATTCATACAAATTAATTATATTTTTAAAAGGATAAAATGCCTTGTGTAATGTCACATTCATGATCGAAATGCATTAAATTTAACTTTTAACGTAGCTGATAGGATAATTCTTAATCTAAATCTTAATCTAATCTTGGATCGAGATGCAAACAATATTATATTCTTTATTCTTCCAACATCATTCCATATTCCACATTTCCTTTCAATTGATTCTACCTTTAAATCTAATGAACGCATTTCTGTCGGATAATAGAATATAAAATACATTCATTTTATTTTTTATTGATATTATCTATCTTAATCATTTTTTATTAAAATATATTTAAAGATTGAAATCATTATTAGTACCTTTGGAAACGTAGCTTTATCAATATCGATCTAATAACTGCGATTATAATTATGTTAGCGGATGTACAATTTTAAAAAAACCTTTACCTTTTATGTCTGGAATTAAATTGGCCTTTCTAATTCATCTTATACACTTGCATATAAATGCGATCTCTTTAATTAAATTAATGTACAATTTTTTTTAATAATATTAAATTTTTAATAAATTTTTAATAATATTAAATAATATTATTACATATTTGTATATATAATATAAAAATATAGTAATTTATATTATTTTTAAAACTTTTTATTATAAAAAGTAAGTCTTAAATTTTTATATTTTCTCTTCTTTTATATTTGAAATTATTATTAATTAAAGATTTTTAACAGAATTTTTCAAAATATCATATTATCAAATTATCATATTATTGACAAGATTTATATTAATCTTTGTGCTGTCTAATCTGAATATTCGCATTTTTATGTTCTCTAAAAGTGAATCAATATACTATCACTGAAAACTACTAGATAGTCACTGATTGCAATTATAAATACAACACTGTAAATCAGTAATATTTCACTGAAAGAATTAGAATAATATTGACCGTGTTTCAATCAATAATAATATTAAACTACAATTCATCTATTTATTTCATATAAAATGAAAAATTGTATCTATATTTATTAAATATTTTATTTGTATTTAATATATTAAAAATTTTATATTTTATTTATATTGCATGCATATTGAACTTGTTATTTTAAATAGACGAGTAACAAACGAGTAATTTTCATTTAGTAGCCGAATATTTATTTGTTCGACTTATAAAATCGACTTAATATCTGAAGTCTTTTTATTGAAATTGAATCAGAAATTAAATTGCAGTAATATTTTTAATTTTCTGTTACTTTTTGCAAATTTTATATCATTTTTATGACTAAAATTAAAATATCAGAGAGAAAGAGAAAAAGAGAGATAGATAAAAATTAGAAAATCCACAAGATATCCTAGGACACTCAGAATGTCTTTAGGAAGAGCAAAAGATATCCAAATATTAATTTCTAGGATATCTTCAGGATGTCCGAGAGCCTCAGGATGTCCTCTCATTCAGCATATAATATTATTGAAATATTGCTGCCATATTTCACTTGAAATATACTTTCAATATGGTATTACAGAAATATTTCATGACCGTTTGTGCAACACTTCTGGAATGTTTCACTATGCGCAAATCATTTTAAATCAGCAACCTTGTCGAAAAATTTCAATAATATTACTGAAATATTATTCTTATTGTTTCTAATCAATGAAGATCTTGAAAATTTATAAAAATATATAAATGCCCTCGACATTAAGAATACTTTAATGCAATATAAATAGACTATTTCTCATTTATTCGTTTAATTTCAAATAATTTGTTTAATATTCTGAATCTCAACAAAGGAATCAGTCAGAGGGAATAAGTTTATCAGAAATTAACTTAAGGAGAAATATACTTCGGATCTCATGTTAATACCAATCCTTTATATACATTTCTTGTTGAAAAATTGAATACGAGTTAGTTCAGTTTTATGTAGCGCCGAGTAGCGATAAAGTGAAAAAACACATTCTAAATATTTAATATTACATATTTCCAAACATACAAATGTAAAACTTTTTTTCTGAAATATTTTAGATACAAAGTTACAATAGAAATGTTAATGAAATATTTCTGAATATTATGAAATTTTAATAATATTACATGTCAAGTGGATTAGGCATTCATGCACTTATAAACGCTGTTTTCTCTTCCAGATAGTAAAAAATATTTAAATATCATCCAAAATGTTTCATAGATGAGGAGTTTTATAAAATGTATCAGGACAAGATATTCCTCAAGATATTCTGGATATGTAGGTGTAGGATGATACTAGGAGTTTTCATATTTGAGTTTAATAAATATACAGTAGTAAATATAAATATAGTCGATTAATGGTATAATGGACATTAATGAAAGATATCTTGTTAAAGTTTTTAACACCTTAAAATTACTTCAAATATTTCATCATAATTAATGAAGCCCGCAAATATACATATAAAATATTTAACGTAAGTATTATTCAACATAAATATTAACATAAATATCCTGGAAATATCTCAGAACATCCTGGACATATTTAGGATGATTCTGAAAATGTCTTATGCTATTTGGGAACGAACTGAGAGCGATTACTGGTTTTACAGTGAAATTTAGTGTTATAATGAATTTTACTTTAACTGACCATAATCAATGAAATATAAGATAAAATAACAAAAAATAAGCGTTTCCCATGAAAATCAGTGAAATACTCACTGATTCGCAGTGAAATTTTATTTTACTGTTTAAATTAATGATATTTTCACTGATTTATTTTTAGAGAGCAAGACTTGAAATTTCGATAGATGGAAAAGACTTATATTTATAAAGATATATTTAGAAGTGATGCTTTTCTTGAATTAACCTAACCTAACCTAATCTAACGAGGCTAGATGAACAACAGCCAAATTTTATACAAATTGAACCAAACAACCTATTATTGTCAAAAAAATTTCATTATTAATATTTCGCGATAATATACCGCATGAATCGATAACTGGCATTATTGCCAACAATTTATGGTGTAAATTGTTTTTAGCGAGATTGATAACGAATTGGCGAGCAATAATAATGTCATATAATCTACGTCATATAATCTGCTAATTATACATCTGTTAGAAATCGGCTATAAAATAGACACAATAAAATTTTTATGACGAACGATTTTACGCTTTTTAGTAATTAAAAATTTTTAAGTATTAACATTGTTTATGTAGCATTGTTTATGTAGCTTTGCTGCTTGTTAATTTTTAAGGAAGGGGATTTAATTATTATTTCAGAAATTAATATAATTATTTTAAAAATTATGAAAATATTATGTTTTAAATTATTGAATTAAAAATATATTATGATCATTCTAATTTAAAATTGTTATATATATTTTTATTAAATTACGCGGATACAGCAAAAATATTACATTCAATTAATTTAATTTAATTTATATAATATGATTTTATGTCAGAATCGAATCTATTATTTAATAGATGGGAAAGAATGCGGATAAAGAGAAGCATATGTCTCGTAGATGTTCCGAATGTTTCGATCTAATTCGGCCGGCGATAAGTGACCTATACACATTCGATTTCTATTTATATATCCTATTGTCGAAGGCAAAAGTGATATAGAGATCAATTTTATGCTTAATTAAATTACGTGCCATAGTATACTTATTGTTGTATCGGTAACGAGAAGTTTCTTCCTTAAAACAAATGTTTTTCGTTCATTGTAATTCAATGACAATAAATACAATGTTGCTAAGCATCTACATGCCGATAATACTAGAACTTAATTATCATCGATCAAGATTTAAAGTTACAATTATAAAAGTATTGCTTTGACATTCTCGATGGACTTATTATTCTGTTAATCGCTAATTATCAACGAAATAAATCACAAATCATCGTATCAAGTGTTAAGGAAAAATCTTATAGAAGATAAAACAGAATAATAGAACGGACTAATAGAACAATATGTTCCACATTTTTTGGCTTAAATAAATATAAAATACACTTATGATAAACAGATTTTATTAATAGTTGAAATTTACAAGAATTTATTAATAATATTATAATTTGCTTATTAATATTATAATATTAATTAATATTACAATTATAATATTTATATATATTTATATATTTATATATATTTATATATATTTATATATTTATATATATATTTATATATATTTATATATATTTATATATTTATATATAATATTTATTAATATTACAATTAATAATTATACCAATTTTTGGTTAATTATGATATTCTAATTATAAGATCAACTTTTTGAAAATAGGGTTCCCATGAGGAAATTCGTGGAAAATATCTCAACTAGTAATACTCAACAAAAAGCCATTTCTTTAAATTATGATATTCGGCGAAACAAAAATTTATATTTTAACTGAATAAGAATATTGATTGAATATTTATAAGAATTATTTTTTCTATTTCTTCTAAAAAAAATTACTACCCATTTGTAATATCTTCACCCCCCCCCCTCCCCCATTGCTTTTAGCAATACTTTTTACCTTTGCAATTTTTCTTTTATACGTTTCGCTCATAATTTGTCAGAAGAAATAATAAAAAAATATTGTAATAGAGGTAAAATATATTCTTAATGTGAAGCATTTCGTTTCATATTTTCATATCAAATAGGAAAAGCATTTGTATATATCTATCAATGATTATTATATATTGCACGTATATTTTATAGATTATACTTTTATTATATTTTAGAAATATAATAAGAACGTAGATAAATATTCATTCAATATTCATTCATATCAATTATTAAACTAAAATAAATAAAATAATAAGAGGCCATGAAGAGCCGACGCAGATGTAGGGCGTGAAAAAAATTTTTTCAATAAGACACGATGCTTAATCCTCCATCTTTATTTCAAACGAACGTTTCGGACTCCTTTTCGAGCCTTCTTCAGCGACTATTGATATAAAAAAAAAAAAAATACAAAAATAATAAATAAATATAATCGACAAACGTGGTAACGGCAAAAAACATAGAGAAAGAGAAAATGCATAATCGAATACATACATAATTATAAATACATACATAATTATAAAGATAAAGCGGCGCGACGCATCACAACTGATCCTCGAAACAGCCCAATGCAAAGTGCCTCCTAGGCGGTGCAAAACGCAAGGAGCGATGCACTAACATAGAAATATAAAAATTATAAAAATGTAACCAAAAACTATGTACTAAGAGACTTATTAGGCCAAAGGCAACTCATTCGGACCGAGAAAACCAGCAAGGCTGATACATACACTTCACATGTAGATACATAACTAAACTGAAAATTTCGAACAATAACGACAACCATGTAGTCAACAAAACAAAGGCAGATAAACATTGATTCGCTTATATCTTCGATATGTTGTCAATAATAGACAAACAGGCTGTATTCAATTTTAAGGTGTCATTATGGAGGTTCAACGCATTTTTTTTGGCGCTTAATATAAATCATCTCTGATACTAATCTCTTTTCTAAAAATATTTCCTCATCCAAGATTTCAACGTCATCAAAATTAAAATTATGGTTCAACAATCTATGATCAGCGATGACAGATGTCAAGTTCCTCTTATGTTCTTTTATTCGTGTCTTCAACAAGCGTCCAGTCTGTCCCACATAGGAGGCATCACAATTCATACAATTGATCTTATATACTATGTTACTACGTGAATCCTTCTGCAACTTATCCTTTCCAACATTAATAAATCCCCGTAAATTGTTCACTCCAGTATAAGAAAGTCTAACATCTAGATCTCTAATGCAATGTCTAAAACGTTCAGATATATTTTTTACATATGGGACATTAAAATATGAAACCTTTTTATTATTATTATTGTTATCATCGATTGAACCTTCACCAACTATGATGTCATCTTCATATCTATTATTAAATCCAGAAAATAATTGTTTGAGCCGATTATTAATTATCTGGAAAACGAACGAGAGCGGATATCCATTATTTAAAAGAATATTAATTATCAATTCGAAATTCTCTTTGAAATCTTGGATGAGAAAGCCGGATAACCTTATCCACTAAACTAAAAATCGTGCCCCTCTTCTGGCAAAGGGGGTGTCGCGACTCGAAGTGGAGATATCTTCCAGAAAAAGTCGGTTTATGAAACCAATTGAATTCGAAATGTCGGTCAATTAAAATAATAGTAATGTCCAGAAAATTTAATCGGTTATCGACTCCCTCCTCAATGGTGAACTGTAACCTTGGATGGAATGAATTGAAAACATTCAAAATGGTATCAAGCATTGAGGGAGGAGCCGCCAACACGATGTCGTCTACGTATCTAAAATAAAATGGAAGATTCACAGAAAGAGCCGCGACCGCCCTTGCTTCAAGATCTTGAAGCGTAATTTCAGCGATAATCGGAGAGAGTGGAAAGCCCATGGGTGTGCCGAATGTTTGTTGGTAACAAACCTCATTGAAAGTGAAAAAAGTAGAGCTTAAAATGAAACGAACCGCAATCATAAACTCATCTCGAGGTATCTGGCATTTATTACTTATATAATCCCATCTATTTGATAAACTATCAATAGCCATATCCAATGGTATATTGGTGAATAATGAAATGACATCTAATGAAACTAATTTTATGTCACCATCGATACGTATCCCCCTTAATCTGTCAACCACCTGTGTGCTATTAGTAATTTGGCTATCAGGTCTTGGAATGGATTTATAGATGATATTATGTAGAAATTTAGCGAGACCATAAAGTGGCGTGTTTTTTGACGAGACTATAATACGCAAAGGGTTATCCCTCTTATGAACTTTCGGCAGCCCATAGGCCCTTGGTAAAACACCATCAGTGCAATTTAATGATTTATATCTCGCCATAGAGATGTAATCACGTGCTCTCCACCTCGTTAGGAGATCGTGCATAATACTAATTAATTTATTAGTCGGATTTTTGTGTACAATTCTATATGTGTCTTTATCGGCTAACAGAACAGACATATTAGATATATAGTTATCTCTATTCAATGCTACCGTTATGTTCCCTTTGTCAGCTCTTGTAAACAAAATGTTCGAATTGTCTCTTATGAATTTTTTTGTAATATTAAAGGCTTCTAGCAAAAATATATCACATGGGGATCTATGTAAAATGGAATTATGGAAATTATTTATTATAGGAAAGGATCTATTTCTCACAGCCATACGAACTTCCCTGGGTAGCCTATTAATATTAGACTCAACATTTTTTAACAACTCTACCGTAATTTTTTCTTTGTTAATAATCGGTAAGCAAAAACCACCTCCCAATTGCAAAAGAAGTTGTACTTTGCGAGGTATGATAGAAGAAGATAAGACATATCAATTATTTTTGGGATAAAAAGTATTAAAAATATTTGTCAACAAATTTTATAACTTTTTTCCTTATAAATGATTGATTATATAATTTTTTTTAAATCGTACTCAGAATAGTTTTGTGCAGTTTATTAATATAGTTTACTCTACTTTAATTGTGTATTGCTAACTATTGATTCCCGTTTATAATATATAACATTTATTGGTAAACTTATTATGTCTGAGTAATGAGTGGGATATTTTTCCTGTCGGGGCTTATTACACCGCGCATTTTAACCTGTATTAATTAATTTAATTTACTTTACTCATAAAAATTTACATATATATATATATACATATATATATATATATATATATATATATATAATAGTTCCTTTCTGCTTATAAGTATACTTTTAAAACATTTGCATTTAGTTACGGAAAGTGTACATGTGAAGTTGCTTCCTGTTGTTATATCGCGAAAGAGCCACGAAAAAGAAGCGCCTCTTTGCGGAGGAGATGACAAAAATACATTATGACTTCGGTCGTTATCCGGTGCGGCGATATTTTTGGCATGCACACATTTCATTGAGAAAAGTCTTAACAGGAGAATGCGTGTATTCATGGCATATAAATTTATCATATAATTTTTCGCATGTATATTCTGTTATTTTAGCAACGGACATATTGCAATTTCGATCATTAACGAGAGCCGTTTTTATTCGTTAAAAAGCAGAAAAAATGAATAACTGCTCATTGATGCAATAGAATTAAACTCCTTAATCGTGAAAATATCGATTTCAAATACACACAATCTCCTGTTTCTGTGTTATTAAATAAATTTTAAAGAACATGTATTTGAGAAAAAGAAAGAGAAAAAATAGAATATATATGGATATTGCTTCATCAAGATTAATTTCTCATGCGCGAAAATAAGTTTTATTTTGATTAAAATAATTTCTTAAATCAAAATAATCTTACGTTTAATAGTAATATAATAATAATATAACGTTCGAACGTTCAACATCTTGATATATACAGGGTGTTCTAAAAAGATATGTCAAAAATTTAAGGAGATATTCCTCACAGCTGAAGGATGAAAAAATATCATATGGACATAAGAGTTTATTTCAGGAGTTTATGTTGAAAATACTGTTAGCTGTATTATTGTATTTACACAAGGAAAAATTGAGGATTAATTATTGTAGACGACAATCGTTTAATTAAGCTTATTTACATTTGGTTTTAATGTGACCTCGAGTATGTTACAATAAATGTTAAAAATGTTCACCATTTTCCTGAATACAAGTGACACGTCCACGCATCGATTCATGGACACGTTCAAAAATGCTAACAGTGCGTGATATTCAAGATCTTCGTGACCGTATTATTGCAGGTTGCGAAACAATCCGTTGTATGCCAGGCATTTTTGAACGTGTCCGTGAATCGATGCGTCGACGTATCACTGCTTGTATTCAGGAAAATGATGAACATTTTCAACATTTATAGTAACATACTCAAAACCACATTAAAACCAAATGTAAATAAGCTTAATTAAACGATTGTCTACAATAATGAATCCTAAATTTTTTCTTAAGTTTTCTTCTTTTCTGTAAATAATATGGCTAATAGTATTTTCAACATAACTCCTGAAATAAGCATTTCTGCACCTATGTTTATATAACATTTCTTCATCCTTCAGGTATGAGGAATATCTCCTTAAATTTTTGATATACTTTTTTAGAACACTCTGTATACCTTGTGTCCCATTTTAAATAATACGCTCAAATATCTCCTAAACAGTGCGTTAAATAAAATAAATGTTTCAAACAAAAAAATGTTTCAAACAAAAGTTGTAAAAAGGGGCTTAAAGAGGTCCATCAGATGATGATAACGATTTGACCTTGAAGAGTCGCTTGAAGGTCACATGAAGAATATCTTCAATTTTTTAAACAGAATCTAACCCTCTATTTTTTATTACTTACTCTTGTAGCTTATCTCGATAATTTTCTAAAACACTATAATAAAGTATTTCTTATACAATATTTGGGTGGTTATAGTAATTATACATAAAAAGGGTCCCCCTCCGATTTAGTTTATTTTTAAATATATTGTAGGGCAGGGCTTCCCGAGTAATTTTATATATATATATACAGGGTTGGGAAGTAACGCGTTACTTGTAACGTCGTTACCGTTACAGTTATTTTTTTTGGTAACTGTAACGATAATGACGTTACGAATTTCGTAGCGTAAAGTAACCTCGTTACATTTTTCAGTAACGAGTAACGAATTTAACAGTTACTTTTATCGCTACTTTTTGCAAATTTACTCTTGTGTAATTTTCATTCAAAGAAAAGTGTGGAATGCAGAATCACATGTACGTAAACGCGCCGTTGGAGACATATGAAAGAAAAAGTTCAGTGAAGATATTCAGTCGGTAGATCTGTATTAACGCCACAAAGAGGATAACTAAATGATGACACAGTTGAACAAATTCTTTTAAAAATTAATAAAGAATTTCGATAAAATTTAATAATGTTTTCATTTATTTTAAAATAAATCCTGTAATATTTATTAAACTTATATTTAAAAAAGTAACGAAAATTCTAACAACGCGTTATTTTTAAGTAACAATAACGGTAACGGTAACGGTAACGAGTTACTTTTAAAAAGTAACTTTCCCAACCTTATATATATATATATATATATATACAGGGTTGGGAATATATATATATATATATATATATATATATTATATATGAAATTACTCGGGAAGACCTGCCCTACAACATATTTAAAAATAAACCAAATCGGAGGAGGGGTTCCTTTTATGCATAATTACCCAATATTCATACAATATATATATACAGGGAATGCCAGTTATCTTCCATCATCTTTCAAAGACAAATTCCTGGGATCATTTGAAGACGATTTTTGCTTAGCGAAAATGTCAATGAAGGCCATCATATTTTGCATGTTCCCGATTTTTGTCATCATATATATATACATATATATATATATTGTATATCTTTGCAATTAAGTCTTAAATTAAAACTCAACTAAAGTGAACTCTATTTAAAATTAATCAAAGAATGTGGTTTTGTTAATATTTTATTTATACAAAGTTTAGTTTACAAAAAATCCCTTATTTCCAATTACTTATAATTCGAAAATTATTAATGCCTCAACATTTTCGTTGAGGAAAAATCCTCTTCAAATAATCCCAGAAATCTGTCTTTGAAAGATGACAGAAGATAACTGGGACACCCTGTATATATAGATGTATATACAGAGTGTTCGAAAATTCACGTTCATTGCGACTAATTTTCAGAGATTGTCGAGGGCATCATTTTTTACAAATGAACTTGGGGTCGGAAACGTGTCATTACATCGCTACGGCATACAGAGTGTTTGAAACCCAGATAGAATATGAAACTCATAATGATATCATTATGACGTCACCTAAAAGTCATTTTAGAAAAATTATAATGATCTCATTTGATATACTTTTAGCAATGTTTTGATGACTTATTTTTGATATTAAACAATTCTAGCGAACTCTGTTGGAGAATATACCCAAGTAAAACATGAAACTCATAATGACATCATTATGACGTCATCTAGGTGACTTTTAAGTAAATAAATAAAATCATGATAACGTCATAATAATCATTATGAGTTTCATGTTCTACCTGGGTATATACTTCGCGTATGAAATCTTAGGAATCAATCATAATAATATCATTTTTTATATATTAATATTACGCAATTACTTGTTTATTTAATTATTCATGTATATTTTAATTATATTTAAGCAACATAATCTTTTTAAAATTATATAATGCGATTATTGAATTAAAAAAATTTATTATCTTTTTGTCATCTTTAACTCATTTTTTAATCATTTTTTTAAGTAACTTTTAAGTGATAAATAAAATCATAATGACATCATAATGATGTCATTATGAGTTTCATATTCTACCTGGGAAGAGTTGGGTCCTCGAAATAACACAAAAAATAGAAGTTTTACAAAAAATATGTAAAAAGTTCTATTTACTGGCGTCATGTGTTTGACCTTGGATGGCGTCGCCAAGGTCACCTTGAATTTTTGAAATGGAACCCTCCACTTTTTATTGCACATTCTTGCAGCTCATCTCGAGAGCTTTTCAATCTTTTCACTATAATTAAGTTAGTTTTCATTAAGTACTTTCCGAGTTATGAGACTTGAAATCCTTTCTTAATTTTACATAAACCGTAAAATATCTTGTAAAATATTCATTTTTTGATTATTCTACCTTAATACTTTTATGTATAAAATAATGAGAGGAATCAATTGGTGTAAAGAAAACACATAATTGTTTCGAAGAAAAATATGTAATTTGCAATTAACAATTCTATATTTTTTCTTCGAAACAATTATGTGTTTTCTTTACACCAATTGATTCCTCTCATTATTTTCTACACAAAAGTATTAAGGTAGGATAATTAAAAAATGAATATTTTACTATGATAGATATTTTACGGTTTATGTAAAATTAAGAAATAATTTCAAGTTTTATAATTCAAAAAAGTATTATACATGAGGAAAAAATATTTTATTATAGTGTTTTGGAAAGCTCTCGAAATAAGCCATAAAAATATGCAATAAAAAATAGGGATTCTTTAAAAAAATCAACTTAACCTTCATATGACTTTGAGTACTATATCCAAGGTCAAATTCTTATTATCATTAGGTACATTTTATTTAGTTCTACAACTTTGTTCCTTGCATATTTTTCATTGTAGTTGATCGTTTTCGAGATATTTTAATATTCCGGGACGTTTTAAAGATCCTGTATATATAGTATGTACTTATTATATATATATATATATTGTATGTAATTATTTGTGTAGTTATTTATGTACCTATTTATGTAGTTATTTATATGTATTTATTTATATTGCTCTAGTATACTATTTATATTAGGTTAAAATCATGTTGAGACATAAGGAAAGAGGGCGGGAGGAAGGGAGAGAGGACGAGAGGAAGGGGGAGAGAAAGAGAGAGAGATATTTATTAGCTTCTAAGCTATTTGTAGTATACAATTTGTAGTATACAATTTTATATTACATTAAATAACATTAAATAAAATATATTCCTTTAACATTTGCTTAAACGATTCGATCCTTTCACAATGTTTCACTTCGACTGGTAAAGCATTATATAATTTCACTTCTTCATAAAACACACTCTTTTGCACTTTTTGCTCTGCGAAATTGTATTGCAATATCTCCGGCCTGTCGCTTTTATCTTACATTTCCTATTATTTCTAGTCTATTTCTAATCTATTTCTTAGCTGCTTTGTCAGCATATTTTTTAAAATTTTTAAAATAAATAAACATACGTTATAATATAGCCTCTGGCTTATGGATATGAATTGCAATGCTTGCAACATACATATGTTCTACTTTAATATACCTATCACATTATAATATAACTCTCATTGTCCGACTTTGCGGTACTTGCAATTTATCCAGCTGTGTTTTTTCCCATATTCATTAACAACACAATATTCGAAGTGAGTTGCTATGATTGCCTTATATACAATACATCTAATATCTAGTATATGCGGATATACAATTTCCTATTTTATTAAAAAAACTCGTCTTTTTTTTAAAAAAAAATTTTATTAAAAAAACTCGTTTATTTTTTTTAACATATAGTCACAATGATTTTTAAATCAAAGTTTATTATCAATAAGTATTTCTAGGTATTTCATTATCTCCACTCGCTCTATTTCAGTATCCAAACCTTTCAATACAATATTTCCTTTCAATTTCTTTCTTACATTCCTAACTATCATATATTTCTATATTCGTCTTTCCTATATTCATTTTCAACTTATTTATATCCATCTGTTCTTCTACTCTATTAAATACCATATTCATTTTTGGTTCTAACTGCTCACTACTTTTATCAGCTACATATATTAATGTATCATCCGCAAACATTTTTATGTTACATCTTTCAGAGCAAATTTTAATTATATGATTAATATATACAATAAATAACAAGGGTCTCCAGTACAAATCCTTGCGGCTCCATATGCAATTAATTTAGACCATTTATCGTTGAAACAAACCTGCTGTATTCTATTATTTAAAGAAAATTGTAACTATTCTAAAATCTCTTTAATTCCATATTGATATAATTTTTCCATTAATCTTTCTCTATCTATTGTTTCGGAAGCTCGCTTAAGATCTATTAATATTACTCCAACCATTTTTCCCTCACTAGCTATTAATTTCCATTCGTCAACAACAGATTTGAATTGCCGTTTCACACGAATACTGTTTTCTAAAACCTGATTGATCTGTTATAATACTATTAAATTCCAGATACATTTCAATTTGCCTCTTCACCACTAATTCTAACACTTTCTCATATATTGGTAGTATATTAATAAGTCTATATTCACTTGCTTTTTTAGCTTTTTCTATTTTTGGAATCAGTATTATCATTGATGTTTTCCAACTCTCTGAACAGCAACCTTCTCTGAAAGAATTATTTACTACTTCAACAAACTCTTCTTTTATTACATAAAACTCTAACTAATATATCCCTTGTTATTTTTTCTTCAGTTCCTTTCTTTCTTGGCAATCTCATAACAATTTCCTCTACAATTCTTTACATTAATCATTTCAAAATTTTCTATAATTCTTATATTTTCAATAATATAAATAATTCTTCTACCAGTGTCCTTATCAATATTTATAGATTTTACTATGTTACTAATACTTTGTACGTAATATATATTAAATTTATCAATTATACATCCGTTAATATTGTTTACTATCTCAAAATCTATATTATCTATATCTTTTGTACCCCTTGATTCACCTCTAATTAATTCTTTCAAGTTTTCCACATTTTCGTATGGTTTTCTTTATTACTCTCTATCATATCATCATAGTATTTCTTCTTCTTTTCCCTGATTAATTTAACTATTACATTTCTTTCAATTTTAAACTGCAACCAATTCTGTTCCATATCGTCGTACACTGCTTTATTATACGCTTCATCCCTTTTATTTGCTGCTTCTTTTATATCATCTGAAAATCATTGTTTTTCTTTCCAAACTTTTGGGATTCTAAACTTTTTCTTAGGTGCTATGATATCCAGTGGCTCTATTATCAACAAATTATTTTGCTCTCCTGTTTATTTCCAAATCTTGACTGTACCCTATTCTGTTTTCCACTAAACTAATAAATTCATCTATACTAAATTTACTATAGTGTCTGGCATTAAATTCTCTATACTTACTTTCAACTTTATTCGAATATAAAACGATTTTTATAGCCACGCATGATCTATTATTTTAGGTTCATGTATTACCTGTACTTGCACTTTATTATTAGCAAAAAATAAATTAATAATTGTTTGACTAATCTTTGTGATTTTCGTCGGTTTATTAACTGTTTACCTAGACTTAACATTAGGTTTTCCAATTTCTTTGTATAGAACTAGTCTACTATAAAGTCTATATTAAAATTTCCTACTATATAATCTTCTTTTATTGTTAATTCCTTTACTATATCTTCTAAAAATCATAAAATCACCGTGTAATGCACTACTATGAATGATACACTACTATTATTGTACCTCTATACAATTTTTTTTTATTTCTAAACACAAATTTATTGACGAAAAAAATAATATCGAATTGCTGGTGTGTTGTGAAACACACTAGCAATTCGATATTATTTTTTTCATCAATAAATTTCATACTTAACATCGTATCTGACAAATAAAATTACTCCTGTATTTCTATTTTTTGCATTGCATCGAATTATACTATAACCCGGAACATTCACCTCACTTCAATTTCAACAGTCAATCTCGTTTCAGATAATGCTACAATTGCAGGATTCAATCTCTTCATAATCTGATGCTGTATCTCATCTTTATGCACTAGCAAATTTTGCGCATTTGTATATAATATTAATTCTTCTTTCTTCTGTGATTGCTATTTCCTCCTAGTCGATTCTCCTCCTCTCCTCTTGTATCGCTCTCCTGAATGTTGGACATTCCGGATCAAGCGTATCGTGCTCATCACTTATCTCCAAATTGTATGCTTGAATTTTAAACATATAATTTACACATCTCTTCTTGATTTCCCTGCATTTAAATGCTTTATGTTTCTTGGCATATTTGTGGCTTTATCTCGAGTATAATTTTTCGCAATATAAAAATAACTCGAGCATTTAAAACATCTTTTAACATTAATATGATTAAACAAAGGGCACTTATTTCATCCTATACTTAGTTTTCCTTCAAGATTATTCAATATTAATTCATATGTTTTTATATCTGTTTCAATTATTACAGAACTTTCTTCCTTCCCTCTTTTTTGGGATTTACTATCATCATTTTTCTTCTCTTTAATTATTCGCTTCACAATTCTCATTTGAAATCCTTCATTTGCCGTCATTTTATTTTGCTTTTTAATTGTATCTATTAAATTATCATCATTCAATTTTATTTCCACTTTACTAATATTGAAAATTTTTATCTTCGGTTTTATTTGCGGTGACTCAGTAACCTTAAAGTTCTCGTCTAACTTGGCCTGTACCGTAGTCTTTAATTTTTCTATCTCCTCTTCTGTCTCTTGCTTCCTTTTCTTAACTTCGTTATTCGCACGTTATAGCCATATTCTTGATATCTATTTCTATTCTTTTTCTTTTTTTGTAGTTTTGCTTTCCTATTGCATCTTAGGTTTAATAATTATAATATATATGTAGAGAGAAAGAGAGAGAGAGAGAGAGAGAGAGAGAATGTATGACTAGAGAATATATGACTAGAGAATATATTACTTTGAAATTCAATGTGGCAGGAAATTGATAAAAATTCGTTCTGCGGCTACCGTTTTCGTTCGTTGAAAGTGACAAATGGCCGAAAACATAGAGGAGGACTATTTCTCATAAGAGTCAACAAGTATGTATTTAAAAGTGACATTTGGAAAACATTCATGATATATTGAAAGCTTTATATGCTTTATGTGTCTTCTATCGAGCCCTAAAACACTGTTAGCTGTAATAGACGAAAGCGTGACACAGAAAAGCTTCCAATACAGAAAATAATTGGAATTAGATATTCACTAGGTATTCTTTATAGACGTTGAGGATATCCACAAATATATGAAAAATAGCTATTAGAGATGTTGATAGATATCCTAATGTCCAATTTCGAGGTTTCATAAATATCTATAGAATGTAAACCAAAATCCTGCAAATATTCGTACAACATTCAGTGGATATTTATTATAGATACATCTATTACATGTATATTAATATTTATTTTTTGATGGATAGTCATTCAATGTTCTGTATATAGATACATATATGACGGAAGTCACCATAAAAAAATTAACCGCCTGCAGTTAATTTATGGAGCTCTGAAACTCCTCGCAAAGGCTAGAAGAGATGCAGCTATGATAGTTCACGCTCTTCAACTGATAAGCCGTGACTCGTGTCACGGCCTTATATATTGTCTTAGATGGAGTTACTACTTACTCGGATTACGAGCTTTCCTTTTCGCCACCTAATGACAAGACATGCAATGAAGCATATGAATATTCATTGGATATCTCTGTTAGTTACTTGATGAATATACACTCACGCAAAAAAAAACGGGTCACTACGAAATATCATTTTGTAACATTTTCTTCAAAATGGTATAACTTTATCAAAAAAGATTGTAAGAAAATTGATTAAAATATGAATTTATTGTATTAGGAAGTAAATGAATTTTTAAAAACCAAAACATTTTTGTAGAAGAAAATCAATTCTCCTAGCAATGCAACAGTTAAAAAAAATTTATTTTTCATTTCTCAAGGTCTATCTTCAATGTCCGCCATTTTGTAAAACTTTTTTGTAACTCAAATTTGTGTTTTTGCTTTTTAAAAGAAATGTCAAGCTTTAATTTAAGTTTCGTTTCATCTTAATACAATGATTTTTCGCTGACTTATTGTTATTGAAAGATGTTAAAAAATTGTGCTAAAATTTAGTGGCCCATATTTTTTGTATGTGACTGTAGATATGTGCATAACATGTGTATATTTAGTGGATATATCTGATAACTATAGCATAGTAGATATAGATATGTGGATGATATATATATATATATTAGGTATATAACTAAGTTTCCACCATTTTTTTACTTGAAAAATGCATTTATTTCAATAAGAAAAAGAATTAATATATTAATTAAAATATAATCCATTGTTTTCTATGATTTTTTTCCATTTTTTTTACAAACGTTGGATTCCATGACGATAAAATGACTTGTTTTTTGAAGCAATCCATTGATCGATGCATTTTTAGATTTTTTCGTAATTGGAGAAATGTGTATCAGCGTGTATTGTATTGATCGGAAAAGGTAATAATCCGATGGGACCAAGTCCAGAGAATAGAAGCTAGTGCGGGAGAACTTCGCATTCGAGCTCCAATCATTTCTTTTTATAATTCTTGCAACATGAGGTCGCGCGTTGTCATGCAAAAAATCGATCACTGGCCTTTTTCGCATCAATTCAATTGGTACAATTGTTGTTGGTAATAGCCAGTGACTGTTTCAGAAATCAATCGATGAGCTTCAGCTGCAATTTTATTTAAATCAAAGTAGTGAAGAAATATATGTGGAAAAAACAACTTATCACATTTAATTTTAAATTGATTCAAAAAATCTCTTTCACAAAAAATGAATCTTTTTGCACTCAATTTTATTGACAAATGCCTAACTTCACTACATTTGCAGCTGGAACCATTTAATTATGAGCGGCGGGAACTTACAATTAATTATACTCCTAATATATCTACTAGTTATCTATAGAGAATATGGACCTCATATTGACATTTAGACATTTATTAGATATCTATTAGATAAATTTTTCCATATGGATTTGTAACTGCTTTATAATGTAATCTTATTCACGGTCGATAAATGAAATTTTACAAGCTTTTTGAGCTTCTAAATGTGAATAAGTTACAAGTTGCAAAAGAATAATCCTTGAATAATTCACATGAAGAAATTCTCTCAAAAAATTTATTTTTCTGCTTTTGTGTCTCTAGAAAATGTATGATCTTCTCTTCCGTTTCAATCTCGTTTATATATCTATTTTCAAAAGATTATGCATGTGATTTTTCTTATTTTTCATTCTATTCCTGCTCTTCTTTTAATTTCCTCCTATTTATATATATATGGTACGCAAAATCTTGTTATCTTTAAATATCGTGATTAATATTATGCTTTAAGAAAAAATCAGTCAGTCGAAAAGTTGATGAGAAAACAGAAAATTGTTATTAATATATCTCGCTATCCTCTTACGTTACTAATAATTGTTATACGTTCAGGTGTATCGTATTACATTTTTGTAATGCACAAACGGCATAATCAATTATTTCATGGACATCAAAGATTTCTCAAATTGTACGTTTTGAGAGATTCATAAAAAAGATTTCGAGAATTAAATATATTTTATATTTTATATTTGAGTTTTATATACTTTACATCTCTGTTTGTTATGTATATGCAATATTAAATTTACATTAGAAAAAAATATATTAATAATTGATGATTTTTAAACACATTTATATTACGACAAAATATACTTAATTATTTTCAGTAAAAAAGTAATGTAATTATATCTAATTTATTTTAATTCATTTAGTCATTAAATCAATTAGGTATGCAATTAATATTTTGATAAGATATAATTCATAAATCATACAATTTAATAATAAATATTTTGCGAAATTTTGTCTGTAAAGTGCTTTATTTTAAATTTTTAAAGGATTCAGTTATAACCTATATAAAGTTCAAGATTGTCTAATGATGAGAAGAAAAACATTGAAAATTAGACAGATACAAATGATCGTATTCGTCAGTAAAATAATAATTTATATCGAATCATAATACCATATAGAATGAAAAAGAAAGATTTTTGGATTGCGATAAGTGAGAGATTCTCGAATATCTTGGTCTTGCAAGATTTCTCTATTGTTTACGAGTCATTGTGTCCATAATCGCGGATCGAAGTTCAAAGAGACGCGAAAAGAGACAGTGCGATACGCCACGCGTCTTTCCGTATGCACAATCTTATCTGATCCGAAAGGAAAATGTTTTGTCGTTGTGCAAACAACTCTTTCCTTTTGTCGGCGAAATACAAGCAAGATTTTCTTGAAATGGAGTTGTTTCGTTTTATTGCATACTTGTATATATACAGGGTGTTAGAAAAGTTTGGAAACGTCAAATATTTCGAAAACAAAACGTTTTTGAGATAAATGTTTCAGATCAAAATTATAGGGTTTTAAAAGTTCAATGATCATATCCGTTTGACCTTGAATGGAGGGGTCAAGGCGAGATCAAAGCCAACATGATTTTTTTTAATGGAAATCCCAATTCTTTATTACATATTCTTGTAGCTTACCTCCAGAGCTTTCCAAAACACTATAATAAAGTATTTTTTCATTGAGTACTTTTCGAATTATGAGGCTTAAAATAATATCTTAATTTTACATAAACCATAAAATATCTAATAAAATATTCATTTTTTTATTATCTTATCTTAATACTTTTATGTACAAAATAATGAGAGGAATTAATTGGTGTAAAAAAAATACATAGTTGTTTCGAAGAAAAAGTATGTAATTGTTAATTGCTCTACAATTTGGTTTAACACATTTTTCTCAGAAACATTATTTTCAAGATATTTGTCCGTTTCCAGACTTTTCTAACACCCTGTATATATATTTGCATGCACGTTGCTAATGGAATACTGCGTTTCACTTCGCTAATGATCACTTCACATCGATTACTTTTGGCAGAACGAAAATGAAAGCAAGCATGTATCAGCAACATGGTACAGCACACTGAAGCTTCGAATGATTTTTTTTTAGTCCGCATAGGTAACAAAAGGATTTTTATAGCACTCTGCTTTGCTATATGTATTATAGAAGCATAATGTGTTTATTTTATCGAAAAAAAACGACGAAAATGATGATTATGGCAATATAGAGGTTTATTTGAATGAATTTCTGTTATTTACTTTTCTTTCTTATAAGGAAAGGTATGGAAATATTCCCTTCCGATTTTAATGAGTTTTGGATATGTTATAACCTAGATCAAAATAAGAGACACATACTTTATACGTGTCCATTAAGAGATCATGCTTAAGCAGACTGAAAAATATAATGTTTGGGAATTTCTTTAAAAGTATAATAATTTTTTTACAAATAAATGTTTATTCGAAAGTACAAATATTAAGGATATTATTATTTTTAATGAAATATGAAAAATATTAAAAATATATAAAAGTTATAACTATTCCTGAATATTGTTTTTTAAAAACCGCTGCGTGGTGAGCCAGTACTATTTAAAGCTGATTTATCGAAAAATTGTTTTGGGACAAAATGACAGCTATTTGACACTAAGATATTATTTTTTCATTTAAAAATCGCTTACCTTTTAAATTAAAAAATGTATTCATTAAAAAAATCCTTCGTTCATCTATTAGTTTTTTATGTAGAAGAAGTCTGTAAAATTTCAAACAAATCAGTGTAATGGTTTTCGAAATATCTCACTCGATTTTGAAAAAGTAATTTCGAGAAAAACACGTTTAAAGTTTTGTGTCAAGTTTACATTTACATAAAATAAAATATAGATTAAATAAAATATAGATTAAATAAAAATATAAATCAAATAAAATATCAGTTTGTATAAAATAATAAAATATAATTTTTTAACTTACACAGAAATCATCTATTCCAGATTCATATAATTTCAGTTTATTTAAATCTTCATATATTGGTTTGATAAGCTTTCAAAATATAAACATAACATATAATAAAGCTTTATAGTCATGTTTAAATGAAGTCAACCATTGCTCCATGAAACGTTTGAAATTTTTATATTTCTAAGCGATTAAAGCTAGAAATGATAAAAGATATAAAAAAGTTTCAAATAAAAGTTTTATAGTTTTTAACGTAATAACTTTATAGTAATGCAATAAAATTAGAGTAGAGAAGGAATTTCGAAAAATGTGACATTTTCGAAAAATTTATAATTTATAAAACCATAAAATTCTTCAGTAAATATTTAAATTAAATGAGAACTTGATCAATGACCTTTGATCTTGACATATGTTGTCCTGACCCTGAGTAACTTCAAAATATTTTAGTTGGCAGTCATTATTTATTCAAAAATTATTAACAATTAAATTGTATAGTAAAAATAATACAATTAAAAAATATCACAAATGTGTACACACACACGTGCGCGCGCGCGCGGGAGATGCAAGGGAGGGCCTTCTTTCCGCAATCACCCCGCCAGTAGACAAGGTAGATCTCATTTTACAATTTATAGGAGATATCCATTATGATTGAATCTTCGAAATACGTCCTCTATCGCCAGGAACGATGCGAGAAAAAAGCCGAAAGCCCCCCTTACACCCTCCCGTGTGTGTGTGTGTGTGTGTGTGTGTGTGTGTGTGTGTGTGTGTGTATGTGTGTGTGTGTGTCAATCAATTCGACTGTTAACAAAATACTCATGTAAGTATCTCTAAAATGATGTAAAAATTGTTGTTAACATTGTCATAAAGAAACTAGAACGGTACAAACAGTTAACTGTCCCTAATATCAATTCATATAATAACTTCAATTTGTTGCATCTTCTAAACCAATACTTTCCTCCCATTTATTTCTTGCATAGAATTATTCAGAAAACCATCCTCTACAACTTATTTAAGTAGCAATGAAATCGATGAGGTCTGACCCTTCATGCATATTTGCCGATTATTCTTTTGGATGATTTGATGTTTTCCAATTAAAGTATAATCGAATAAATTCGATATTTCTAGCTGAATTTAAATACGAACTCTTTGACATAAAAAACAGACGCACAGTTCTTTACGATTGCTAATATTTATTTATATACTTATACGATAATTTTTTTAAAAAACATTAAAATTAATTTTTTTAATGAAATTTTTAAAAGTTTTCAATATTCAATAATTTGTTTTAAAAATGTTTATGTTTATCTTATATAATCTATGTGTAATGTGAATTCAATGTGATGAGAATCTATAATGTAAAATGATTTATTGTCTATATATTGTAATAAAGAATATAATATCACATAGTTATATCATTCCTTCATAAAAATTAACAAAAAGAGATGTATATATATATATATATATAACAGGGTGTTTTTAAGGGTGTATTTTAGGCGTTAAAATAAGAAAAAAAGTTCATATAAACATAGATCCAAAAATGCTTTTCCTCCGAGTTGTAGCCCCCTAAAGTTAAGGTAAAAAATCAAAAAATGTATTGTAACTCTCGGAGATTTTTTCATAGAACGTTAAGGTTTTGCACAGCATAATAATTAATAATGAGCTTTATTTTTATGTGAGAGATATGGGGGGGGAGACTAATTTTCAAATAGCCATATCAAATAATTTATCTAGCGATTCGCATATGTCGCATTCAAAAAATCTCGCACAATTATTCGAAAATGGTGCTCCATCCTGCATAAAAAATGCTCATTGCCGTGTTAATAAAGGCACGTCATCCAATAATTCTGGTAGCCTTTTTTGAAGGAATTGCAAATAATTTTTTGGAAAAAATAATTTTTGGAAAAAAAATTATTGGAATTAATTACTATTATTAGAATTTCCTGATTCTTCGATTAAAATTTTTGAACTTTAAAATTCAAAAAATTGAATTTTTTACATTTTTACATCTTTCTAAAAAGATAACAAATCAGATTATCTTGCTTGTGTCTACGTTAAATTATCTTACAATTAGATTGGCATGATAATCAATAATCATATTTTTTCTGTAATTCATTTTTGTTGTAATTCATTTGTTTTGACCTTCGGTTAGAGATATCGCTGTATGTAATTTTTCGAAGATTCTGTGTTTAATAAGCATTCAAAATAACATGAATTGTTTAGAGAATGAAGGATTAGCAGATGTTCATTTCTTGATCGTGCGAATGGCAACACTACTGAAGCTCGATGTTTGCACGTGGCTGCATTTCCGAATCGTAGAATCCCATGTGAAAGGACATTCATTGAAAGCTATCGAAAGCTAAGAGAACATGAAAGTTTTCATGTTAGAAACAACGACGGTAGAAGAGAAAGATTTGTTAGAACTGTCGATGTGGAAAAAAATATATACAACTTTTGTCTGAAATATTTTTTTCTTAAACTTATGAATTTTGAAATATATGAATATTTAAATTTGAAATTTGAAATATTTGCGTAGATTAAAATGACCTACCCTGTATATATATCCCATATAGCACAGAATATTGCAGTAATATTCTGTGCTGTGTGGGATATATGTATATGACTATATTAATTATTATAATTAAAATTTTCTCTATTTTGATCGAGCGCATGATACAAATTCTATATCCACTTTTTTTAACATTATCGATAAAATCGAAAGTTACTTTATCTAGCGCGCACATATTTTTTTGTTGCTATGTCGACTATCAAACATGTATGTAAAAGTGCCGACTGCCATACTTTATTATCACATTCATGCGTATATTATATGGCGATGTCACACCATTATCTGATTAATGGATAATCAAGTGGATGGAAAAATGGTTGTATAAGGGCAATAGCCTTGCAAGGACATGAGCACTTTGCCATTTCTTCATTAACTATTCTAACTGCCTCATTAATCCCTTTATATATAATGTTTTAGAAAATTTAATAAAATTGATATGAAAATAATACTAATGTAATTCTATAATAGGAGAATTTTTTTTAGAAATTATTAAATCTTCTGTTTATTTTTTATTTAGAAAATATAATCGATTCCTTCGAAAACAAAAAAATAGAATCTTTAAACGAACGCTCTATATACAACCGATAAATAAATCAATCTTCACTAAAACGTTGTGTGTTATCGTTCATTTTTATAATATGTGTATATGTGGGAGTGCTTATAATCTGTTATCAAGCAGTCACGGACTTATCAATGTAATAGAAACAGTATATCGATTCAGTTTAGCACAGTTGAACAACGTGCATATCACGTTCGCGTTTTTCATACATTTAATTCCTTTCTTTTGATACGAATTTGATGTGACTTATCGACTTACATCGTGTGTTTGTTGTTTTCCTAAAATTAGACTACAGTCCAAACGTGTGAAGTCCCTGACTTTCCATTTAACGATGAGATGGCTGCCTTCTACCAATCTTTCTATGCAATGTACGTGAGTCACTTTTAAATGACTCCCAAGATGATTTTATGTCGCGAGGAAAAACATGCTCCCATTTTTCGATTCAACCTTGGAATCATTTCTCATTCGTTCACTTACTAATTTTCTCCTTCTTTTTGAATCAGTTTATTCAAAAAATATTTAGTAGATGATCTACGCGCATCTCACTTTTCATATAAAGATTTACATGAAATTACACTTACCAATGAATAATTATTTCAGTAGTTAAAATAATATACGTTTGTTTAAAAGAAAAATAAAGATAAATTATATTAAAAACTATTCTATAGAAAATTTACTACTAATTAATTTGTATAATAGAATATGAATTTTACTTATTTTTATATATTTATATTTGATAATTGTGTAAAATTTTATTTATTTAAGATAATATTATTTGATATAAAAAAAAATTATCGAAAATTGTGTTCTGAAATTGGTAAATGTTTACCTTAAGTTACATAACATGAATAATTTTCATTTTGATATATATATATATATATATATTAGAGAATACTTTCTAAGCAATATATACATTGTATATATATATATATATATATATATATATATATATAAGGTGGCCCATGTAAAGTGTTACAAATTTATATCTCGGAAACGAAGCAATTTAGAGAAAAATGTTTCAGATGAAAGTTGTAGGTTTTAAAGAAGACATAAGATGATGTCATTAGTTTGATTTTGAAGAATCACCTAAAAGTCACTTCCAACTTTTTAAATGGGATACCCTATATGCTTTTACATATTCTTGTAGCTCATCTCGAGAGCTTTCCAAAACACTATAATTAAGTTAATTTTCATTAAATACTTTCCGAGTTATGAGGCTTGAAATCATTTTTTAATTTTACATAAATCGTAAAATATCTTGTAAAATATTCATTTCTCGATTATCATATCTTAATACTTTTATGTACAAAATAATGAGAAAAATCAATTGGTGTAAAGGAAATACATAATTGTTTAAAAAAAAAATGTAATTTGCAATTAACAATGACATTTTTTCTCGAAAACAACTATTTTTACTTTACATAATACAAAACCTTCATATCCTAAATACTATACTTACATATCCTAAAAAATATATATATACAGGGTCTCACCTAACTTGATCTCAAATATCTCGCTTGTTTTTGATAGTAGAAAAAAATGTTAAAGAGAAAAATTAATTGATTAAAAATTTTTTGTTTAAAATATATTATAATGAGAAAGAAATTTGTTATGCACGACCTCACCGATTTCAATAATCTTGATATATGTTATCTCTCCTGAGTATCAAAATATTTTAAGTATCGCTCATCATTTATTAAAAAGTTATTAACAAAAATGTTTTACGAATTATGTGGAATTTTTTAGATATTATGCACGTTTTAAGAGTTAAGTTGAAATGTATATGCGTGAATACAATGTGTTCTATTCGTCCTACGAGGGGGGGGGCTCCATTTTTAGAAGATATAATCTAATCTAAACCTATTTCTGATTTAAAATTTGGTTTGAGATGAACCTTGTTTCGCGTGAAAAGTTGCAAACTCATGTGAATTTCATTTTATATTGCAAAGTACTACATATTGCAAGGAATTACATATTTTTATTATTATAGCGGAATAACTGAGATTAATAGACGAATATACAAATCCAATGATTTATAATAACATGACCTTCATATCATATCATATTCATATTATTTTTATATGATTTTGAAAAATACGAAAAATTCAGAAATATGATCAGTGTAGAGTGTAATTAATGAAACAATTCAGAGGCAAGTACAAAAAATTATTTTAATGAATGTTCAAAATGATGTCCGTCGACTTACATATATTTTTATAATCGATAAATAAATAATTTTCTGATCCTTTTTATTTCCCGACTGATATTAGCAATTCTAATATGTTCTTTCATATTTTCTGGTAAAAATATTGTCTTGTGAAAATATTGTCATAAGCTATTCCACCACGATGATAAAAATATGTAGTCCCATCTTAAAATCTCGAAAAATATGACCTAACAAAAATTTCTGTCTGATCATAATATTAGCCCTTTCGAACAAAATAATTTTTCCCTCTGTTTTTTCTATTATTATAAACAAGCAAGATATTTAAGATGCTCAAGTTAAGTAGAACATTCTATATATGTATGTATATATATATATATATATATATATATATATATATATAAATATTTGAATTTTTTGGTTATTTAGCTTATTGCAGAGAAAGTGAAAGAAGCATTAGCTGTAAATTATTTTTTTAAGTGTCCGTAAATTTCATGCGGAATTTCAAAGAGTAACATATGCCAACTGAGAAATTGTGGAGGAGAGCGTATTTAGAAAAAAATTACAACCCCGATGACGTTTCGCCGGAAATGTTGATAAAAATACCCGCGAGCCTTTTTGACTCACACCTTCTGCGCACCGACAATTAAAAGCTTGCGAGACCAGACAACGGATAAGAAATCGCGAGAAGACGCATTGCTGTCATCAGACCAGAAATCCGGGATACAGAATTAGCTCGCAGACATGCTATGAAAATTATATTTAAGAGACGTTTATATATCTTTCCGCGATTTAAAATGCGCTTTTATCTGAAAAAGAAGGTTTACTCTCACATATAATAATTCTTTCAATACATAGATGATATATCGTTGATTGTCATCACAAATTTTTGAGTTAAATAAAAATGTTAATTAAAGAGAAATGTGCAATACTGGATTTAATTCTTTTCATACGTAAACATAATAAGATCGTTCGCATTAGTTTTAAATAATTTATTCAAAATAAAAAGAGAAAAACTATTGAATACATAGTCGCGCAATTAAACAAGTTAATTATGCGGAGATTATTATTTACAAGTTGTAGAAAGTATTGAAAAAGTTCACGAAAGATGGGAAGATTTGCAATTAATTAATTTCCTTATATATCGCTATTTCAAATCTTGTGTGTTGCGAAAAAATGATTTCGCGACATTGTAAATTAAATGCTAATCTTGCAACTGATTATATTAATGAAGATTTTGTTGCAAAAAATTTTTGTACTTGTAATATAAAAAAACACGGATGAAATGGCCGATTCTGAAAAAGTGAACGAATAAAATTATGCAATTATGCAATTATTTCGAGAAATCAAGTTGCGCAATACTTATATGTAATTAGAATGTGCACTCAATTGTCTTGACTTTCTCTCGAAAAATTTATTGTCTTCTTTTTCCTCTTTGCAGATATATATATATAGGGTGATTCATATAAAGTGACCGATGTGAATATTAGCTAAAGTTGAAGAGTTATGAAAAAAATTTTTATACCAAAAGATGCTTGACACAGAGGGGGACATCATATGGTATAAACGATATTTTTATAGATGAAGACATTAAGGAGATTTCAAGATCAACTTAATTTTTTTAAATGGAACCTCCTATTTTTTACTACATATTCTCATAGCTTATTTTAAGAGCTTTTCAAAACACTATAATAAAATATTTTTTCCTCAATTACTTTTTGAGTTATAAGGCTTGAAATCATTTCTTAATTTTACATGAACCGTAAAATATCTTGTAAAATATTCATTTTTCGATTATCTTACCTCAATACTTTTGTACAAAATAATAAGAGAAATCAATTGGTGTAAAGAAAACACATAATTATTTCGAAAGAAAAAATGTAATTTACAATTAACAATTACATTTTTTTTTCGAAACAATTATGTGTTTTCTTTACACCAATTGATTCCTCTCATTATTTTGTAGCCTTATAATTCAAAAAGTACTTGAGGGAAAAATATTTTATTATAGTGTTTCAGAAAGCTCTCGAAATAAGCTATAAGAATATGCAATAAAAAATAGGGAGTTCCATTTAATAAAATTAGGTTGATCTTGAAATCTCCTTAATACCTTCATCTATGAAAATATCGTTTATATCATACAATGTTCTCCTCTGTTTCAAACATCTTTTAATTTAAAAATTTTTTCATAGCTCTTTAACTTTAGCTAATATTCACATCGGTCACTTTATATGACTCATCCTGATATATATGTATATACGCATGAATCTTTTTACATACATGTTACACTGTGTGACATTTACACGGCTAATTTACAGTTTTATATATTTTCAGGATTATAGAAATGCAGATCTACAATCACATTTGACAAGCAGTCGAAATTATGGCGCTAACCGTCGTTCCCTCGACCCGCATTTTTAACGGAAATGGTGAGCTATTTTTAATAAAAGTATTTATGTATATGTATATGATAGGAAATTGTAATTTATGCAATCTTGAATTAGAAATTGTAAATACAAGAATATAATGATTTATTAGCATGATATAATCTTCCTGTGAAAATGATATAATGAGTCAAAATAAAATAAAAAATATAGAATTTAAAAATAAAAAATCTTTATTAAAATCAAATTTTTTACTGTACGTATTATTAGTCTTTTATCAAAAGTATTATATATTTTATGTCATAAATAAATATACTAAAAAAATTTATAATAAGATAATTATTTCTATTCTTTATGCCATATTTTACTGCTGTTATCTTATATAAATTATTTTTTCCGGTTGTAACTGTGCTCATAAATAGGAACACCTAACACATATACCCTGTGATATATAGAACAATTTCGACATTGATTGTGATGCATCTAGACAAAATTCATTAAGCCATTGTTACATATATCATACGCAAGTTAATTCGTAAGTGGAATCTCCGTACTTATCCGGTTAACGAACTTTGTGAGATTATTATTACCGTGTCTCTCTGGATAGTTGCCAATGGTTACAACATATTTCGGTTTACATTTCATCGCGGCCATCAACCTCGAACAAACATACGTTCGACTAGGACGAACAATGACCGATTGATTTGCTTCTAACAATAGATCTTCGCGCTGAAAATTTCTTTCTAGATTCACGATCAAAATACGCAGAAGAAGAATTGTATAATTAATTTAATTGATTGAACGGGATCCTTTTCTCTAACGTGAGTTCTTTGGCAAAACGTCAAGTTGGATGGATTTCGGTGGGGTATGTTTGAGCGTGAGTTTAGTGGCCAACGGGTTTGAGAGTAATTAACATTCATGTTTTTAAAAACGGACTGTCGTATGTTGCGAAGGACGGTGAGAAGTGTAATGTAATATCATTTTTTAGAAACAATGGACAACGTATTGCACCGACTAATTTGCGAATTATTCTGCTTTTATTAAATCTTAATGGTATCTTCCTTTATTTGACCGTGTTTACAATTTTATCTTTCGACTTGTACAATATTTTATATTTTTCATCTATTTATTTTTATATTTTTTTTGTACGTTACATTAATATTATTATATCACACTGAGGAGGGTCCAAAAGAGATGGAAACATTTGGTTTTTTAAAAATTATAGATTTTTTTTTTAAATTATTGAATTTTTTGTCACGCATTATCACCTGCGCTTTACTTGATCTAAAATAACCTACTTTATTATCATTATTACTTTAATTGACTTTTGCGATCCAGAATTCGGAATAATATTAAGAGCAGTAGCTATTTCGATACTCGTATAAATATTTTGAATATAAAAAATAAATTATTAAATTGATTAAAATAGCACAATTAATGATATATTTTTAGCATGTGTAATAAATCAATTTTAATAAATAATTAATTTAAATAAATTTATATTAATTAAAATTAATTTTAAATTTTAAAGAAATATATTTTTTGAATAAACGCAGAAATTATATCCAATAGTTATCTTGCGAGACAATTATTAGAGATTCTAATCCTTCCTTATATATATATATATATATATATATACAGGATGTCCTAAAAGTCTCGGGCCAGTCGAATATTTCATAAATTATGCACTTTAGAAAGAAATGTTTCAAACAAAAGTTGAATGGGAGGGCTATGTGAACTTGGCACCCGACTTACAAAAAATTTTTTTAATGGAAAATGGTAGCATTTTGTTTGTAGTTGATTGTAGTAACAATAATTTTGTTTGTAGTTTGATCCATTAAAAAATAAAAAAATTTTAAAAATGACTCGCACCCGACTTTGAGATATCTTAAATCCGCTTACGGGACTCGATTCAGAATCGTTTGTAGTTGTTTGTAGTGATTTTGCTTTCGTTTGTAGTTGAACCGTTCGCGAGATATAATTATTTAAACAATTTGAAAAAAATGAATTTTTTTAATTTTAAAGATATCGCAAATCCGCTTGCGGGGCTCGATTCAGAATCGTTTGTAGTTGTTTGTAGTGCTTTTCGTTTTGTTTGTAGTTGAACGGTTCAAAAATTATAAACATTTAAACAAATGGCCAAGAGTAAACTTTTTTGTTTATTAAGATATCGCGAATCCGCTTGCGCAGTCTTCTTTAGAATCGTTTGTAGTTGTTTGTAATACTTTTCGTTTCGTTTGTAGTTGAACGGTTCAAAATTATAAATATTTAAACAAATGGCTAAGAGTAAACTTTTTTATTTATTGAGATATCGCGAATCCGCTTGCGCAGTCTTCTTTAGAATCGTTTGTAATTGTTTGTAGTGCTTTTCGTTTCGTTTGTAGTTAAACGATTTAAAAATTATAAACATTTAAACAAATGGCCAAGACAATCTGCTGTCAGAGAAAGCTTCGAAATTATTCGTAATTGTATTAATAATAATTTTAATTCCAATTAAAATAAATAATTACAAACTATTCTTAAAAGAATTGCGCAAGCAGATTCCCGATATCTCAATAAACAAAAAAGTTTACTCTTGACCATTTGTTTAAATGTTTATAATTTTTAAATCGTTCAACTACAAACGAAACGAAAAGCACTACAAACAACTACAAACGATTCTAAAGAAAACTGCGCAAACGGATTTGAGATATCTCAATAAATAAAAAGGTTCACTCTTAGCCATTTGTTTAAATGTTTATAATTTTTGAACCGTTTAACTACAAACGAAACGAAAAGCAACTATAAACAACTACAAACGATTCTGAATCGAGCCCCGCAAGCGGATTTGCGATATCTTTAAAATTAAAAATTCATTTTTTACAAATTGTTTAAATAATTATATCTCGCGAACGGTTCAACTACAAACGAAAGCAAAATCATTATAAACAACTACAAACGATTCTAAAGAAGACTGCGCAAGCGGATTCGCGATATCTCAATAAACAAAAAAGTTTACTCTTGGCCATTTGTTTAAATGTTTATAATTTTTGAACCGTTCAACTACAAACGAAACGAAAAGCACTACAAACAACTACAAACGATTCTGAATCGAGCCCCGCAAGCGGATTTGCGATATCTTTAAAATTAAAAAAATTCATTTTTTTCAAATTGTTTAAATAATTATATCTCGCGAACGGTTCAACTACAAACGAAAGCAAAATCACTACAAACAACTACAAACGATTCTGAATCGAGTCCCGTAAGCGGATTTAAGATATCTCAAAGTCGGGTGCGAGTCATTTTTAAAATTTTTTTATTTTTTAATGGCTCAAACTACAAACAAAATTATTGTTACTATAATCAACTACAAACAAAATGCTACCATTTTCCATTAAAAAAATATTTTTTTTTTTAAATCGGGTGCTAAGTTCACATAGCCGAATGGGAGCCATAAAGTGATATCATTAGTTTGACCTTGAAAACTCACCTGAAGGTCACGTGAAAGTCATTTTCAATTTTTTAAATGAGATTCTACTTTTGCATATTCTTGTTACATATGCTCATCTCGAGAGCTTTCCAAAACACTATAATTAAGTTAGTTTTTATTAAGTATTTTCCAAGTTATGAGGCTTGAAATCATTTCTTAATTTTATACAAACTGTAAAATGTCTTGTAAAATATTCATTTCTCGATTATCATATCTTAATACTTTTATGTACAAAATAATGAGAGGAATCAATTGGTGTAAAGGAAATACATAATTGTTTCGAAAAAAAAAAATATAATTTGCAATTAACAATGACATTTTTTCTCGAAAACAACTATTTTTACTTTATATAATACAAAACCTTCATATCCTAAATACTATACTTACATATCCTAAAAAAAGAGGAATCAATTGATGTAAAGAAAACACATAATTGTTTCGAAAAAAAATGATTTTGCAATTAACAATTACATTTTTTAAGATCAAACCAATGATACCATCTTATGACCCCTTCAAGCCATACAATTTTTGTCTGAAACATTTCTTTCTAAAGTGCATAGTTTATGAAATATTCGACTGGTCCGGGATTTTGGGACACCCTGTATATATATACAGGGTGTATAAGAAGTACCGGGACGGTGAAATATCTCGAAAACTTAAGCATTTAAGAAAAAAATGTTTCAAACAAAAGTTGTAGGATTTTAAAAAATCTATTTACTGGTGCTATGAGTTTAAAGTTTGGGTGGCGTCACCAAAGTCAGAGCAAGGTCACCTAGAATTTTTTAAACAGGACCCCTTATTTTTTATTACATATTCTTGTAGCCCTTTTTCAGACCTTTTCAAAACACTGTAATTAAATTAGTTTTCATTAAGTATTTTCCGAGTTATGAGATTTAAAATCATTTCTTAATTTTACATAAACCGTAAAATCTTGTAAAATATTCATTTCTCGATTATCTTACCTTAATACTTTTCTGTACAAAATAATAAGAAGAATCAATTGGTGTAAAGAAAACATGGTTATTTAAAAAAGAAATATGTAATTGTTAATTGCAAATTACATTTTTTTTTGCGAAACAATTATATATATATACAGGGTTGGCCAGATAAAGTGTTACAGTTTAATATCTTTGAAACGGCTAGATGGATCTTAATGTTCTTGAATTCGATTTTCTCGATTTGATGTGCTTTTTCACGTGGACTTATTTTCATTTTCCGCAATCGGCTCTTCGTGGGGTGGGGGGCACCAAGTTTTTTTAAATAGCACCTTCCCAAAAAATTAATATTAATGGATTCTATGTTGAAAAAGAAGTAACTTTTATTCGAAAAAATTTTTTTTACAATCAAATATAATTAATTTCCCAGCTACAATTATTTAAAATTTTTCGGAGCGCCGAACTTCACACTTATGTGAAACAGTGTTTATACAATCTTAGTCTATAGTAGGATTTTATGTTGAAAAAAAGTAACTTTTATTTTAATAAGTGTTCAAAAAACATACCATGTACTTCCAAGCACTTAAGTAATCTTTCGATAATATTTCTGCGAACACTGAATAGCATAGCTGGTGTAATTGATACGCAAGCAGTCCGAATTCGTTCCTTCAATTCTTCTCTTGTAGTAGGAACTGTGCTAAATGCTTTCCTGTGCTAAACACTGTTTCACATAAGTGTGAAGTTCGGCGCTCCGAAAAATTTTGAATAATTGTAGCTCGGAAATTAATGATTGTAAAAAAAATTTTTCAAATAGAAGTTACTTCTTTTTAACATAGAATCCATTAATATTAATTTTTTGGGAAGGTGCCATTTAAAAAAACGGAGCTTGGTGCCCTCCACCCCACGAAGGGCCGATTGCGGAAAATGAAAATAAGTCCACGTGAAAAGCACATCAAATCGAGAAAATCGAATTCAAAAACATTAAGATCCATCTAGTCGTTTCAAAGATATTAAACTGTAACACTTTCTGGCCCACCCTGTATATATATATATATATATATATATATATATATATATATATACTCTCATCTTACTTCCGAAAATATTTATAATGCCAATTCATTCTTTAATAAGTCTTTTGCCATATTTGTTTTTGTAGTGGGAACGCAGACATACGTTTCCGGTTCGACAGGTTCGAAGTGCCCCTGCTGTCCTTATGGATATCACATCGATCTGGATTTTGTGCGTTATTGCGAGGCTGTCGCGGCCGGAAGTGCCAGCGATAGGCTCAGCATAGAGAGACGCAGGAAACGAGAACGCCGTAGACAATGTCAGTCAATGGAGGTTCTTTTGGGATTGGTAATTAATTATTCGTATCTTTAATTACATTGATTACAAGAAAATTCTATTGTATAATATTAACAAATATCGATTAACTATATTGATATGCAATTTTTCGTACACTTGCTACATCATTCAAAAATAATACTTAAAAGATATCATATGTGTTTTTTAAAGATATGTATATTTTTTTATATAATACACAGTACTTTAAAAAATATTATAGCAAGATTTATTTAAAATAAAACTGATATATTTTGAAATATAATTAAATATGATAAATATTCGATATACTATATAATATTGATAAAAATAGAAATTATAAAAGCCACTTTATTGGAGTTTTATCAGACTTTTATTAGAATATAAATATAAAATAGATATAAAAAAAAATATATATATATATAAATATATATATTATAATTTTATATTATATATATTATAATTTTATATTATATATATTATAATTTATATTTATATATATATTATATATATAAATATATATATTATACATATATATATATATATAAATATATATATTTATTATGTTTAGATTTTTTAATTTCATATCTCCATAGTGAAAAATGTTGTAATTTTAACATTATATCAATTTATTTCATACAGCTCATACATCTGGTTTCTGCATTTGATTATTGCTAGAGTACTGACTCTAAACATATTCGTCACAAAACGAAAAAATTGTTAAGATCCGAAATAAATTACTCGACACAACATCAATATAATTCGGATATAATAAGCCCCATATTATAACATTAGATTGTTTCCCTTATTTTTGATAGGTGAGTCCAGCACTAGCGGGTATAGAAGCCGAATTAACGAAAATACCGCAAGAATGCACGACCGTAAACGATCTTACTACATTATCGAATCATCCGTCGTTACTGAAACAACGGACAGATTCGCGTCCCTCGCCAGTCTTGGATCTCAGTGATGTCGTAGGCGATTTCGAGGCAACTCTCAAACAATCATCTAGATCGAAAGGTCCTAAACATCAATTTTTCGTGGAAATCGGTAAGGTACTTTTTTTAATAACTCTCAATTAAAGCAAAAAATATCACGTTTCTTATTTAAATATTATTTTAATTCTTTGATATTATTTATAATTCTTTTTCTGTCTAATCTGTAAACTTCTTGTTAGAAAATAATGATTCTTCGATATATCTGCGGTATGTGTCTTCTATTAGTTTTTCTGCAGATATATGAGACCTACAAATTTAACGCAAATTTCGGCCAAGAGGTCTCTGAACAAGATACTCTTGGTGGTTTGCCTTCCGAGAAATAGTAATTGAATAGATTCGATGTTTCTAGCTAGATTTAAATCAGAGTTCTTCGATATTGAGCAGAACTCTCTGCTCTACAATTCATGATCGACCACAAATTATATAACAGTTATATAAAAATGACACATGATAATACAATCATTTTTTAATTATATTTTTAATTACGAAATTCTCTACAATCAAAATGTCGCATCAAAAAATCAACGTTTCTAACGTTTTTACAAAAACTTTTAAATTGATTAATGAATATTATTTTTCAAGATTTTACGATCTTATTGAGTATATAATATGCGATTTTTAAAAATCGTTGACTTTGTTGAGAAACAAAGAGTATAATTGGTCTTTGAATTAATGATTAAAAATTGAATTTTAGCGAGTGTCTCGTGAAAAATACTGAAATTGAATTGTGTGATGAATTAATCATCGTAGTAAAAGAGAACGGGAAATGAATAAAAGAGAGCCGATAATTTCACGCACATCGGATTTCTTCGCGCTGAATCCGCTCGTAGCCATCTTGGGATTCTCCATGGTCCAATAATCTCCTATATAAAAAGTAATGCAAAGAGAATAATGACCTTTTCCATTTTCAGAATAGTTGTTTTTTTATGTAATATAAATAGCTTTGTTATAAATGTATTATTTACAATGTTCTTGCTTGCGAACATTCATCATGGAGATCGAATTGTTCGAAAATATTTAAGGAAACAAATCTCGTATATATACATATATATACATATATATACATATGGTAATTATGCATAAAAAGGGCCCACCTTCGCACAAATGTGTCATTGACATATATTGTCAAGGTCATATCTCTAATTAATATTCTAAAGATTTTAGCCGGCGGTCGTTTACTAAAAAGTTATTAACAAAAGAATTTCACAATTTTAATGCTTTTTATCTCCGAAAATATTGATTTTGAAATATTGATTGAGAAAAAAAATTTAAGCAAAAAATAAACCCGCTGGAAAATTCTACAAAAAATGTTATATGCATCTTTTCGTAAACCTACTATTTTAGCTGTTATAATAATAAAAAATAATAATTTAAAATACATTTAATATAATTTAAATTTATATAGAATTTAACACAATTTAATACAATTAAAAAATATGACAAATGTATGTGTGTACATACACACATACACACATACGCGCGCGTGGGCTGCAAGCCTTGAGCTCCTCTCCCGTAACCATCTCGCCGGTAGACAAGATGGACCTCGCTTTACAACTTACAGCATATATCCATTGTGATTGAACTCTTTGCAATGCGTCCCATATCGGCGGAGTAGCTGCCGAAGGCTCCCCTTGAACCCCTCGCGCGTGTGCCTGTGTGTGTGTGCGTGTGTGTATGTGTACACATACATTTGTGATATTTTTTAATTGTATTAAATTGTATTAAATTCCATATAAATTTAAATTGTTTACCTTTTTTTATTTACCTTTTTTGCGTTTTTCTTTGACTTTCAAGTTTGACCACTATTTTTAAGTTTCATATTCGTGTTCAGGAGATAAAAATACATAGAAATTGGGTATTCTTACTCATTATTTCATATAAATAGATTTTTTGAAGATTTACCTTATTTTTACCTTATTTTTGTATTTATTATTTTTATCCTTTTTCAGCCTATATCTCCAAAACTATTTGAGTCCGACCCTTACATATATATATGAAATTACTCGGGAAAATCTCCCCTATAACATATTTAAAAATGAAGCAAATCGGTGAATAAATAAGGTAGAATCTTTATATCAATATTTCTCACATTTATTTGTTAATAACTTTTAAATAAAGAACGACCGCCGGCTAAAACCTTCAGAATGTTAATCAGGGACATCTTCACAACATACGTCAATAACACATTTGTGCGAAGGTGGGCCCTTTTTATGCATAATTATCAAAAATTATTAATTATATTGAAAGCCCTTCTATACGGATAATAACATCTCATTGATCAAAAATGTACATCTTGCAGCTATAATTAGTTGCAAAAAAGTAAAGTTAATAAATGAGCGATTCGCTGTATTTATCTTTTCCATACATTATATTCTTCACAATGCAAATTAAAGTGAATGTATTTATCATCGTATAACGAACGTATTGAATATTTCCTTGTCGAATTGAAATTTAAAATATTAAAAAAAAATAGGGAAACTTTTTGTACCCTAAAAATTGGGCTATTTTCAAACCATTGAAACTCGTCGAAAAATTATCGTAAATAAAAAATTAAAAAAGCCTTTTAAAGCTTGAAGTTTCAACTTTAAGCACGCGCCGCTTCAAAATCAAGAAGAATGTTGGTTTTAAAGTCATGTAGCTCGATCAAAAAAAATCGTAGGAAAATAAAAAAAAGTAAAAAAAAGTTTTGTAGAAAAAATGTTGTTTATGGAATTTGATTTGAAATTTTTGAGAAAAATTTTTTTGTCGAATTGCAGAGTGTCAAAAATACATAATTTTAAGGAACAAAAAAACAATATTCTTTGTTAAAGCACAGAACAAGGAAGATAAAAAATTTTAAAAATTGACAATAGCGTGTTAAAGTTGAAATTCCAAACTTCAGCATGCTTTTTTTTATTTTTTGTCTACGACGATTTTTCGCCAAATATTAACATTATATCTAAAAAGTACTGATTTATTTTCAAAATCGTATTATTCAATAAAAGAAAATCGCAGGAACATTTTTAGAAAAGCCTGTTATAGGCAAAATGTTGTAGTTTATGAAATTTTAATTGAATTTCTCAAAAAAAATTTTTTATCAAGTTGGGGCGTGTTAAAAATACATAATTTTAAGGAACTAAACAGTGTATTATAATACTTTTAAAGCACAGAATAAAGAAGATAAAAAAATTTTTTAAAACCATCAATTGCTTGTTAAAATTAAAACTTCAAGCTTCAAAAGCTTTTCTAATTTTTTATTTACGATGATTTTTCGACTAGTTTCAGCGGTTTGAAAATAATAAATTCAATTTTTAGGATACAAAAAGTGTCCTATTTTTTTTTCTTTTTGAGTAATATATCATTTTATGGAAATTGTAAAAGATACAATCTCTCTCGAGAAAACAAAAGATACAAACTGAATACGCAATTCTTTTGTTTTTATTTTATTTATTAAAAACGCATTCACAATAAACAATTTTTATTATTAATATTAACTGTTATAAAGAACATTTGTTAAATATAAATTCATGATTTAACCTTTTTCAAGTATATCGTTTGCCTATAATTAATTTTATTTCAAATTCTTAATTTTAGTCGAATATCTGTTTAAAATTATTACTTCTTCTAATTATTTTTCTTAAATGACTTAAAAAAACAGCTTATTTTATCTTGGAAAACAAATATTCGATTCGTCTTGATTTGTGTGATGATTTTTAAATTTTACATTTGTTTGACATATTAATGCAAGAAAATTTATGTAAAAATCTGAAATAGATTTTATACTATAGTTAACTATATAATTTATGTAATGTTAATTATTGTAACAAAATTTTATTCTATTTTTAGACATAACAAAGAAACCATTAAAAATAAATATTTTGAAAATTAAAATAGCATAAATGTGTCATTAAAAATGTAACGATAAAGAGAAAATATCCTTTGAACGTGAATACAACAACAGGAAGTGTCATTGTCGACAGTTAAATCGCATTCACGAATGATTAAGAAATGAGATGGCGATTACAATCTTTTATTTCGGCATCCTCCACACTCTCACTTCCTAATCTCAAAAGTGACACTCACTTCGCACGCATTTCGCTCTTTTACCGATTAACAAAACTGTTTCCTGAGTCAATTGTATTTCAAAAGATAACAATCGCATCCATTTCTCACGGTTTCGAGAATGTTCTTTATCACAAAAGGAAGAGCTCTTTTCTCATGTGTCAGCAAGATGAGCTCTAGCTCATTTTTACTCTCGTTTCTCGACTTATCGTGCGACCGGCAGTACACTGCTAACAACAGAAATGTGTCGAAAACGGAAATGACTTGTATCTTATTTTACCAATTAATCTTAATTAGATGTTCTATATTCATGTAGGAAAGTGTATCATTTAAACAAAGAAATAAATTTTATCACTTAATATTATCAAATTTCATCACTTTTTTATCACTTAATATTATCAATTTTATCACTTTAATATTTCTAAACTAACAGGTTGTTTATTAATTATTTAAATTAAATTCTTGTATATCCTAAAATTTTAAACTTATTAAAGATTAAAGTTAGTTTTCAATTCTAATTTTTTTATTGTTTTGTTAAAAGCTGATAAATAATAATCTTATATTAATATGTTATATTAATACATGTTTCACTTTTCTGAAAGTGAATTGTTATTAGAATTTTTCAATGATGATATCTCAAAATAGTTTTACTTTTATATTTATTGATTTCTTTATTGTATTATCCTTTTTACTATACATCTATTACGAATTAAAATATCTACACATCTACACGCATGCACGCACGTATGCACACACACACACGCACACGCACGCACGCACGTATAATACACACACACACACACACACACACACACACACACACACACACACACACACACACACACACACACACACACACACACACACACACACACATACACAAGTGTATATATACAAGAAAAATAAATTCTATAATTAAAAAAATTATATCATTGGCAAACTTTTATTGCTTATAACGCAAAATTTATTGTAGCTTCAATATTTTTGTATTAGAATTTTTTATTCTATTACGTCTCTGAAATATGCTATTAAAATATTGTATGGAGGTTGTAAAATCATCTTATATTTATATTTGATAATATATACACAAAAAGATTAGACAAATAAGATTCTTATTTATGATGCTCTTGTTATTACTGTAGAAGTATTCTGAAACTGTTGCGCCGTGTGACGAAATATTCCAAAAATTTTTGAACCTCTTTAACAATTCATAAAACAATACATTGATATAAGAGGAAAAATTACTAATTTTTTTAATAAAATATTTTTTTTACTAAAATTCATTGTAAATAAAAGATGTTTATAATTTGGAAACGAAATATTTTCGGATCCACATTCGCACATATGATCGCATGATTTTTTTCATCTCTACAGTGAATGTGAATATATTCTTAAAGTTTGACTATCTATTTCTAAAACATTGTATATTTCAAAGCAAAAAAATTTTACAATAATTAAAAGGGATTATACGAGAAATATAATAATAATAAATTACAAATTTACAAATTACAATTACAAATTTATGAAATTTATGAAAGAAAGAACGATGTATATATTTATACAGATAAGATATATATATTACTAACTTCTAGAAGATTAATATATACTAAAAAAAATGCGCATTAAACATATATTAACAAAGCATAACAATAGATAATGCCAATTCATTTTGTAAATAAGAGCAATTTCTTTGACTATTCATCAATTAAATCACTTCACGTAAAAATGAGGCAATATATAACATATCTGCACATATCTGCACTTTTAACTGCACATTGCATCGTCGCGGTCTCTTATGGCTTTTACGCGCTATTAAATCGCGGTTCAAAGATAACCAGCCATCGTTTCTCCTCACGGGCACGTCAAGAGAAATAATACGTATACAGAGACTCGTGCTGTGAAACGCAACGGAGAAGAGTCGTCAGTGCATGGCTGGAACCACCTGCTTCCGGTCGTTGTACCGACGGCGATTGTACCGCGTTTCCATGCGTTACCTTGCAATTGTATTGCCGTTATATATCGTGTTGATGTACGACACCCTCCGATTGCGACTTCATGTTATTGCTGATATATATATATATATGCATTATAATCGATGATGTAAATGGATTTGTGTAAAAAATATTTGTTTCTTTTTGAATCTTTATGAATCTTATGATGTTTGTAAAGGCAAACAATATTAATACAAGAGAATATTTTTTTAAATAAAAACATTTTTCTTTTTTTATTATAATTCATATAATAAATTTAATAAATTATATAAAATATGAATGTTATATAATTTTTATAATATATAAAAAATAAATTTATTATAATTTTATACTAATAAATGTTTTTATTTAAAAATATTTTAGTCTGGAATATAAAATTTAAAAAAAACATACAGAATAGATATTTTTATATATGAAAATTTTTATATATCATATGTAACACATACACAACAAAAGTAAAAGGTTGTTTGAAATTTAATCGACCAACTAGCCAAGTTTAAAATCTTTATTTTCAACGTTTCGACCATATGGTTGTGATTCTTTTCAAGTATGAACTGAAAATACAATAAATAAATAAAATAAGAATGAGATGGTTAACATTAAGGTGATACATACACAATAATTATGTATAAAATATGCATATATAATGTATATATATATATATATATATATATATATATATACAGAGTGTCTCGCAACTACCGCTCAATATTTTAAAGGTAGATTCTCTGGCTAATTTCAAAATGATTATTCTTCAGCGAAAATGTTGAGGCACTAATAGTTTTCGAGTTATAAATGATTGAAAATAAAGGGTTTTTTGCAAACTAAGCCTTATGGGAATAAAATATTAATAAAGTCACATTCTTTAGTTAATTTTAGGTAGAGTTTACTTTAATAGAATTTTAATTTAAGGCTTAGTTAGAAAGATACATCACGACAAAAATTAGGAATATGCAAAAAATAATGATCTTCTTCGGCATTTTCGCTGAGGAAAAATCGTTTTTAAATTGATCAGAGAATCTACCTCTAAAATATGGAGCAGTAGTTCCAATGTACATGGAAATAATCGCGCGCATATTTAGCTCGACAGGTGCGAGCGATCATATGTGATCATTTTGCCTGGGCCAGGTTGCATAGCTAAAAACAACGATGCTCAAGTCACACTATACAAATGTTTAGTTAATTTAATCGTTCTATACTAATGCAATATATGCATATATAATTAAGTTTTTAATTGCATTAAAACTTCGTAAGAATTATTGCGCAGAACTGCGATTATTTTGAGCAGCAAAACTTTGACATTTCTCTATTTACATATATATATATATATATACATCCAATGGCATAAACATATATATACATGCATACATACATATGATGATAGATTGGATCAAACTAAGAAGAATAGCCCTCTACCATTTTGCAAAATTCGCAATAATTATTAAGTAATAAATAAAAAGCGATCTACCGCTTCTCATGCGTCGGGACATTTTTGCTTATTACTTAATAATTATTGCGAATTTTGCAAAATGGTGGAGGACTATTCTTCTTAATCATATCATCATCCAGATTCATTTGCAAAAACTGATTCTTATGGCCTCGACAATCTCTGAAAATTTGTCGGTTGAATTTCCAAACACCCTGTATATATATATATATATATATATATATATATATACAGAGTGTCCGATTCGTGAGGGATCAAACGAAAAGTGATGATAGATTGGGTCAAACTAAGAAGAATAGTCCTCTACCATTTTGCAAAATTCGCAATAATTATTAAGTAATAAGCAAAAATGTACATACATATACATACATGCATACACATGTATGTATGTATACATATATATATATATGCATGTATATATACATATATATATATCGCGCATATTATATCATTATTTACGTTTATCCTAAACATTCTTCTTAAATCCTACAAATGTTAATAAAATAATTTCTATTTAAAAGCATAAACTTCTATATTTTATTAATGCAACACATTTCAATTCTAGAATAATTTTCGATATTCATCATTAATCAGTTTATTAAAACAATATGTTAAGATAGTATGTTAAATAATATATATATTTTAAATTTGTGATATATTTGATAATATATTTACATAATATATGATAATACAATATAATATCACTTAAATATATATATATATATATATATATACAAGGTATATATACATTTGTATATATACAATTGTATATATACAATTGTTAATTGCGAATTACATATTTTTTCTAAAAACAACTATGTTTTTTTTATACCAATTGATTCCTCTCATTATTTTGTACATAAAAGTATTAAGGTAAGATGATCGAAAAATTAATATTTTACTAGATTTTTTACGGTTTATCTAAAATTAAGAAACGATTTCAAGCCTCATAACTTGGAAAGTACTTAATGAAAACTAACTTAATTATAGTGTTTTGGAAAACTCTCGAGATAAGCTATAAGAATATGTAATAAAAAGTGGAGAGTTCCATTTCAAAAATTCAAGGTGGCCTTGTCATGATCTTGGCGATGGCATCCGAGATCAAACGTATGGCGCCAGTAAATAGACCTTTTTACCCTATAATCCTATAACTTTTGTTTGAAACAATTTTTTTTTAAATTTCTTTTTTGTGATATTTCGAGGTCTCGACTCTTTCAAACACTCCGTATGCCGTAGCGATATAATGACACGTTTCCGATTCCAGATTCATTTGCAAAAACTGATTCTTATGGCCCTGACAATCTCTGAAAATTTGTCGGTTGAATTTCCAAACACCCTGTATATATATATATATATATATACAGGGTGTATAAGAGTCGGAACCCTTGAATATTTCGAAAAATATAAGTTTTATCAAAAAATGTTTCAGACAAAAGTTGTAGGGTTTAAAAGTTCTATTTACTGGCAATATCATTTTGACCTTGAAGAGTCACTGGAAGGTCACGTGAAGGTCACTTCAATTTTTTAAATAGAACACCCTATATATTTTTGCATATTCTTGTAGCTTACCTCGAGAGCTTTCCAAAACACTATAATAAAGTATTTCTTCATTGAATACTTTTCGAGTTATGAGGCTTGAAATATTCTTAATTTTACATAAACCATAAAATATCTAGTAAAATATTCATTTTTCGATTATCTTACCTTAATACTTTTATGTACAAAATAATGAGAGGAATCAATTGGTGTAAAGAAAACATATAGTTGTTTTTAAGAAAAAATATGGAATTGTTAATTGCAAATTCCATATTTTTTCTTAAAAACAACTGTATGTTTTCTTTACACCAATTGATTCCTCTCATTATTTTGTACATAAAAGTATTATGGTAAGATAATCGAAAAATGAATATTTTACTAGATATTTTATGGTTTATGTAAAATTAAGAAATTATTTCAAGCCTCATAACTCGAAAAGTATTCAATGAAGAAATACTTTATTATAGTGTTTTGGAAAGATCTCGAGATGAGCTACAAGAATATATAAAAATATATAGGGTGTTCCATTTAAAAAAATTGAAGTGACCTTCACGTGACCTTCCAGTGACTCTTCAAGGTCAAAATGATATTACCAGTAAATAGAATTTTTTAAACCCTACAACTTTTGTCTGAAACATTTTTTGATAAAACTTATATTTTTCGAAATATTCAAGGGTTCCGACCTTTTTTATACACCCTGTATATATATACAGAGTGTCAGATTCGTGAGGGATCAAACGAAAGTGATGATAGATTGGGTCAAACTAAGAAGAATAGTCCTCTACCATTTTGCAAAATTCGCAATAATTATTAAGTAATAAGCAAAAATGTCCCGGCGCATGAGAAGCGATAGATCGCTTTTTACTTATTACTTAATAATTATTGCGAATTTTGCAAAATGGTAGAGGACTATTCTTCTTAGTTTGATCCAATCTATCATCATATGTATGTATGCATGTATATATATGTTTATGCCATTGGATGTATTATATATATATATATATATATATATATATACACTCAATGTACATAGAGAAATGTTGAAGTTTTGCTGCTCAAAATAATCGCAGTTCTGCACAGTAATTCTTACGAAGTTTTAATGCAATTAAAAACTTAATTATATATGCATATATTGCATTACTCTAGAACGATTAAATTAACTAAACATTTGTATAGTGTGACTTGAGCATCGTTGTTTTTAGCTATGCAACCTGGCCCAGGCAAAATGATCACATATGGTCGCTCGCACCTGTCGAGCTAAATATGCGCGCGATTATTTCCATGTACATTGGAAACAAACAATAATAAGATTGCGAAATCATTAATAACATAAATCCAACAACTGTGCAATTGCGGAAAGAAACGTTGCGCGGTATAAATAAAAATAAGTGCAAAATTTTTCGCCGCGCGTGATATGTCGTATGTCGTCTGTCATAACGTAAATCGTGAATAATTATCATTTATCATATTTAGAATTGGATTAAGATGTGTATTTTTATATATATTATGATAATTGCAATAAATAGTTTAATTAATTATCAGTGAATGGCAATTCATATTTGATTTGCCGATTTTCCATTACAGAATTGCTACTTAATCAAAGCAGTCGCACACATATATGTATGTATAATTTTAATTCAAATTATGTATGTCAACGAATGATATTTGATAAATATTATAACGAATTCGGTTGGATACATTAATGCGCATTAGTATATATTAAAAACTACCTTATACAAAGTTACAATATCCCACACAATTAAAACAGTAAAATAATTAATTTTATAATTTATATCTTTTTATTTATATTATTATTATATTGTTACTCGTATTGAATAACAATAATTTGTAAAATTAATTATTTTATTATTTTAATTACTTATATTATATTGCTGTATTTGAGCCTTTAAATGTGCACTGATTCAGCATTTCATTATTCCAAACTCGCTATTAATAATTGTTATATAATTTTTATATGAGCAAAGATAATATTAATTTTAACATGCATAATCATATTTTAAAAATATAAAAGTTATATTTATTTCTCTATAATACTAATTTGTCTTTATTAAAGAAAGAGTATCAAGTAATTTTTGGCGCTAGTATATATATATATATATATATATATATATATATATTATTATAATATCAATTAATGGCATATATCTATTATTATAATATCAATTAATATTGCGTACAAATATATATAAAAAAATTCAGATACAGGATGAGAATCTTTTCTGATAGGTACGTAATTAATTTCCTATGCATTATTAACTCTACTTGTTTCCTCTTTGCTGAAACTTTCTTTTGAGCGCAACAAACATAATTAATTCTCGTTCTTGTGAAATGCAAAACTGCAAAATTTCTCTCTCTCTCTCTCTCTCTCTCTCTCTCTCTCTCTCTCTCTCTTTCTCCCTCCCCTCTCTCTCTCTCTCTCTCTTAGCTAAAATAATTTAAATTAAATTAACCATAAATTAAAAAATCTGCGAAATTATACAGCAATACAAATATCTATATATCTGTGACTAAAACGATGGAGTAATATTTACAGACATATTTCTCTATTAATTAAAGTCGATTTCACCGAAAATATAATCGATTGTCATCTTTTTTTCTATATATTCAAAATAAAAAAAATTGATTTAATTAAAAAATTTAATTTTTTTAAATTATTTAATTATAATATGAAATTAGTTGTTACAATAATAACCAATTGATTAATATTTTGCTCATATATAAGATTCTCTTTTTAAAGAAAGCGTTTGATAAAAATATTTCACAATAATGAGAGCGAACATCTTTAGTTTTGCCGGCGAAAGAAGGCCTGCGCAAGATATTAATGTTTTTTTTCCGCAATTAGCAAATCAGCGAAACATCGAACAAAAAATAGCCGGCACGAGAGACTTTCTTCCCCTCCTCCACATTCACCTTTAACGCAAACGGTCGGAGCATTCGCTGTGCCGTCAAGGCACACCAGCAGTCAAACGCAAACTGTCGGCAAGATCGTTGCCATTCGTGGGTCGCACGTGTTCTAACGTCACGCGCGTTTTTTTATCCAGACCTTATTTTTGAGTTTTATCTTGTTCTTAAGAGGACTCTCTAAAAATCATCTCTTATATTTTCATTCATTTTTTTTCGTACTTATTTTCACTTATTAATAGCTAGCCAGATTAGACTTTATAAGATCTACATAAGCTAATTAAATACATAAAAGAAGAACCAAACTGTCGTCGTGTGATCAAGAACGGTAACTGAGTTCTCGCGAGTACATATCAAAAACGAACTAATTTGCTTTTTATTTTTCTATAAAGCATTATGTTACTCTTGTCCCAATTCGTTGAAATATAAAGATCAGAAATATATAAAAATCATATGTCTTGCAGAATTATACGTATCGGTGTAACATATTTTGCGATGAAGAATTATTGCGACGCTTTAATCAATCTTATTATCATAGAAAATCAGGCAAAATTGCGAGACATTGATAATGTTCACAAAGACCGAAGTATGGCGAAAAATCACGACGAAGTTTTCTTTTTTTAAAAGAATCGAGTAATCGAACGTAATGTAGATCTATAAAGCAATTTAAAATTAGCAAACGAAAAAAAAATTTGATAATTTACTTGGCTACAATAGGGAATAAATGTTATTTTCTCCTAAAAAACATAATCAATAGTTATTTAAAAAAAAATTATTTCTTTCTATTGTAGCCAAGTAAATTATTGCATTTTTTCTTCATTTGCTAATTTCATTGATTGTAATAGATCTGCATATTTATTGTAAAACTATTAAGCAATAAAAAAAGATATCTTAATAATCATTAATTTTAATTTATTTACTTGCAAAATGTGTTATTAACCGGTAAATTGAAGAATAAAATCTGATATAAATCCAGTGTGGAGTATACAATATTGTAAAGTTAGTAACTAACAATGAATTCGGTTAAACATAGTGGTACACATTAAGGATGTTTCGTATTTATTTTCAAAATATTGAGAATTTAATGAAAATTGTACAGAATGTTCTTATATATGTTTAGATTCTTCAGTACAATTTTTAAATCGATTCACTAAAGCGTTCATAAGGATTTTAATTTGCACCGAATTAACATGTGTTTTTATGGGAAACAACGTCGATTCAAATGACAAAAACACATGGAAATAATATTCAGAATTTGTTTAAAATTTGCAAAAGTGTTAGATAGTTTAGATACAGAGGAAATATTTGGTCAAATAATATTATACAAGTAATATTATACTAACTGGTTAAAAAGATATTAAATATAATTCAATGAAGTTAGCCATGTATCTATCACAAGGCGAAATTCTCTGCCAAATGTTAATCATTTCGATTCACAAAATTCGGAACATTTCAATAAAAACGCAATAAATATTAAAAAATACATCTCTGTAGCTAAGATCAAATTGTAATATTCCACGCAATTTTTCATACTCAAAATACAAAAGTGGATATATTCCTCAATATTGATTTTCAGCTACTTTTTGTTAGGATTGTACATACAAAGCATCCTTAAAGGCTGTCGTATACAAAAGATCATTATATACAAATTTATAATAGCATAAATAATTAAAAGAATAAGATAATTAATACTATAAATTTTATCTATACAATAATAGGAATAATAGGAATAATAATAAATTGTAGAATTAATTATCTAATTGTTTTAATAATTTATGCTATTATAAATTTGTATACAATAAAATATATTTTTAATATGTATCAGTGTACATTAATGCTTCCAATAAAATTCGTATATGTAAGATGTAATCGACAAGTTTAACTAGATGCGCGAAAGTTAACGCGAGCGTTTTTTGATATAAAAATTATACCCCTTCTGACAAAAACACGTGAGTGAATATAATCGATCCACAGGATAGTTGAAAATCAATAAACGGTGAAAATGGGAGTAAAAAATTTTATCATGAAGAGGTTTCCCTTCTGCAAGATGAAAGCAAAGCAGAAATATCGTGAGTTTATTTTAAAAATAAACGAAAATATATTATACATATATATCTTTTGCTCTTGAGAAATTTTGTGTTTTTATTTTACAACATTTATTCTTCAGTTTTCAGTGTCAATACTTTTCGCTCGTTAATTTCTAAAAACGATGAAAGAACAGTGTTCTCAATAATTGCGTCATTATTTTTTTCGACATACATTTATTTTGCAATTCGTAATCGATGCGTCGAGGTGATTCGCTATTGTTTATCATTTCGATTAGCGTCACTAGCGGCGACATAAGTAATTAACAGATACTTTATCTAAGTCCAAACAAGTTGGGAGAATCCATTATCAAACGAGTGATATTCCCGCGACTGCTTCGAACGACCTCGGGAGATCAGTCTATCTCTCTTTCTTTCTTTCTTTTTTCTTTATACGTTCATATCCGATCACGTTGTTACGCGAAGAACGCGTGATGCCTTTTTCCGTATTTGACAAGTGCATCTGTCTGAAACGTGAACGAGTAAAAAATGGAGGTGCCAGGAACGTTACGAAATCGGAATGTTAGTGTTCTGGAGTAGGAATTTCTATTTTTTTTGCCATTACATTATCACGATAGAGTTCAATTTCGATATAAGCCAAAATTGTCAAATTGCATCTTTTATATATTTTTTATTATTTACATTTGTTTTTTTCATATTTGTGATTTCAACTTAGTCAAAATAAAATACTTTTGAATAAAAATGAAGAAAAAATTTTTGATAGGTTCTATCACTCGAGAATTTAATTTTTTAAATAAACTTTTGTTGATTTATTATTTATTATGAAATTGACAATCGAATGTGATTATCGAATATTACAAATGACTATAACTCTTAGTACATGGAAGAGACGGATAATCTTTAATTTTTCTCGCGCTTAGAACAAAATCTCTTTCTCATAATAAATTTCTCACGCTCTTGTGATTGACACACGATTGATAATACATTTGTTTCTATTTGTTACTATGAAACTTTTACAGTACTAAAAATTGACATTTAATCTTTTTATTTCACTTAATCCATATGTTCAGCATCTAATTGGTTCAAGTGTTTTAATGGCAATGTATATACGAGGTCCAATAATTTTATGACCTTTTAATAATAAATTTCTCTAATTACTTTAGAGAAATTAATTTTTTTCTTAACAAGAAAGTGTCGAAAAAATTGTCATTTATCGCAAACTTTCTATTTTTTAATATTAGATCTTGCATACAATAATAAACTCAAAATTTAAATTCTATTAAAGCAAAAATCTGCTTTAATAAGAAAATATATTTTTTTTAACATTTATTTTTTTTTAATTAATTAGCTTTTTTTCATTATTTATAGTTTTTAAAACTGTATTATTTTGTTAAAAAAAATTGTAACGAGATACACATATTATTAAAATTAAGATTATAGCACGATTTTTTGCGTGCTGAAAATTTTGCGATAGTAATCAAAATAACATATTAATACGATCTTGAAGAAATTCGCCGCTATATTTGTCGTATTCCTTTATTGTTCTATTTTAGATAACGTTTTGCTGTGTAATGTAATTGCGCAAGCGACTGATGAAAAAACATCTTGAACATAGGTGAATACAGTCTATCATTGAGTATTGCATAAAAATGTATTCATAGCATGAAAAAAGTTATTAATTATTTTTGGTGTTAACTATGTCACAAAAAATATAATAAAAATATAATAAAAAAGATATTCATAAACATTATAAAAAATATTATTAGCTAAAAAAAATCAAATATTTCGCAGGGGACGCAAAAATCTTTGATTGACTTTTTCCAATAAATAAGTCTCATCAATGATTTCATCAGTGATTTCATCAATGATTTTAATTTTCGAAAAATCTTTGATTGATTTTTTCCAATAAATAAGTCTCATCAATGATTTCATCAGTGATTTCATCAATGATTTCTTTTTGAAAAATATATCTTTTATGGAATGAAATTATTTTAAATTAATTTTTTTTAATTTAAATCTAATAAAGAACAAAATTAAATGAATCGATTAAAATGAATGGTTTATATTAAACGCAGTTGCATTTTGCCAGCGACACTTTTTTGCAAAATATTTGGTGATTAGTTTTTCATGACAAGTTAAATAATTTTTATTACGCTAGATGGCATCAATGGGGCAACATCGGTGCAAAATGCGGCCCAGTTGGCAGATTCCGACAACGTCAGCGTCGGAAGCGGTAACTCAAATCTTAGCACTGGTGCACTTCAGGTATAAAATTTACTAAAAATAATTTCTGCATATACAATATTTAAGATTTAAACAATGGAAATCTGTATATTTGCGCAAAATTGTAATAATTTCATTTTTTCATTGTCTGATTGAAACTGCTCGTATATTATATGAACTGTTTCTATTCTTTTTCATTAATTTTTAATTAGAGATTTAATTAGAGATTTTTAATAATAATAGTAATAATAACATTAATAATAATAATTTATTTCAGATATGTTGTTATAGATAAATAAATAAATATATGTTAATAATATTAAGGATCAATAATTTTAATTAAAATGCGCAATTTATTTGATAAGAATGAAAAAATGAAGAAATAATAATAATAATAGTAATGACTAAACTAAACTATTTTTTTATGTATTACATAGAATATCAGAGAACAAATGGCGGTATCTCTAGAAAGAATGAAGGAGCTGGAGGAACAGGTCAAGGCGATTCCCATGCTGCAAGTGAGTTCTCACTAATTTCATATTCTTCTCCCTCCTATACTTTCGTAACGTTCATCGCTCGACACGTAATTTGCACCCAAGCAAACTCTTCCGTTCCAGCGAAACAGTTAGAAGAGTATAAAGTATTCTCATTGCTTTATCGCAATCTTATTGTTCTTATTATGAAGATTTATCGTTATATGCTTAATAATACAAGACAATGAAATTATACATATAGAACAATAAAATTATTTTGTTTCGTATTAAAATCGTAAAACAATGAATTTGTTCGAAGAAATGTAAAGATATTTATATATAAACTTATATTTATAATTGCACATCGCAATTATTCTCATAAAACTTGACCAAATATTATCAAATATTATCAAATATTATCAAAAATATTATTAAAAAAAATTAATTTAAAAATATTAGTATTCTTTTTAATTAATATTGTATATTTTTATATATTTGATATATATACAAAATATTTTGTTTCTTATTTTATTTTATTCTTGTTATACCTATTTTATTTAGCAAAGATCTTCTCTTTCTTCTTTAATCTGAGAATGCCCAAAAATGATACATCAAATATTCTATTTCTATAATTTATTGAAAAATAATGTAATATTTCTATCTTTATTATATTCCGCATAATATTATTAAAATTCACATTTTCTCATACTCGCTGTTATTAGTTTCGATAAAAGCTCATAATGCTATTGCTGAACTTATTTAATTCTATACGCGCGCAATCTCTTCTCTTGCAGGTGCAAGTCTCGGTATTGAAAGAAGAGAAACGCAATCTTCTGCGACAAGTGGATGAGCTAAGTAAAACGAATTCTCGTAATGATGCTCTGCATAGGTATCGTAGTCAGTCATTCTCGGAACAGCATGTTACTGCTCTGAGAAACTTGAAGAATACAGGAACTATATATACCAGAGACATGGGAACTATGTGTGGTGTGATGACGAGAGACATCGGTGTATCACATCAACAGGTACACAAATATATACCCGCTAATCATTCCTGCAAATCGTTCATTTAAGCTAAATATACATATATATATCTTTCTCTCAAGGCAAAATACAAAAAATTCAGGAGATTTAGATATTTTATATATTCCATGAAAATATTATTTATAATAATTTAATTTTAATAAATTGACATATAAAACAAATAAAATAAAATAAATAATTAAAATAGATTATGAAATAAAAAAGCAGGATAAATAATTAAAATAAAATAAAAAATTAATCGATTTAAAATTAAAATTTATTAATTTATTAATTGTAGAGAGAGAGAGAGAGGGAGAGAGAGAGATTGTGAATATTTTTTGAATATTTTTTAGCCTTTTGGATTTTTGAAGTATTGAAGAACATATAATTTCTTAAATTCTCATTAGGTAGAAACTAGAAATCTCTCGGCGATTTGCGTACATCTGGAAACAAGTTGTGATTGCTTCTTTCTAATTAGAAGTGAAAATCAAGATATAAAGAGCAATTTGTCATGTATTGCCATCGTCTCGTATGTTGTTTTTTAATGTCGTCTTTCGCGTGCACGTGTGTGTATGTGTGTGTGTTGTATATAGTACCTCGCGGAAAATATTTATAAAGAGATGCTTTGAGATTGAAGGATATAAGAATATTAGATGCAATATGTTTCCCCTATTTAGTACTATGTTGCATTTCTTTCTGAAACTTCCCAGATACATCATCGACAATATAATCTCGGTAATCTGTGATTTATAATATTTATAATATTTATAATATTTGAGGCGATTATATGACAGTATATATATATATAATGAAAATAATTATCATATTATCTTGTACATGTAATTATATATATATACATATATATATATATATATATATATATATATTTAAAAATAATTAACCTATCATAAATGTACACATTAACCTAACGGTCAAAATTTTTGATAAAGATTCCCCTAAAAATTAATATTATTAATTGAAATATCAAAGCAATATATATATATATATATATATATATATATTGCTTTGATATTCAGATAAATTTATATATATATATATATATATATATATATAAAATAATATTAAATAATATTTAAATACACAATTTTATTATATTTATTATATTTAATTTATTCCTTAAATACAATTATATTAATATTTCTAGATTCTTATTAATGTTTCTAGAATTTCTAAATTCTTATTAATATTATAAAAAATAATTATTTTATCTTATATACAAATAAATTTCCGATAAAGGCAATTAGTCATCTCCAACTAAATTCTTTCATAAATTAATAAAATCTTCTCTAATTGTATTAAAATCATTAATTTACAACTCAATAATCCAGATAGAGATGACAATACGCTCGGTTAAAAATTTATAATTCATTTTATCTTTAATTAAGAATAGAACATAATTTTCCATATTGAATTAATAACTAATGTCACACGATATTTTCTTATTGCAAACAGATTCGAACGAGAGATGTCGGTATGATAACGAGCACGCCAATTAAACCATTTTTACAAAAAAGCCAATTACAAATCGAGGAAATTAAGCCTGAGGTTCAAGATGGAAATATCGCACTGGAAGATGAAACATCATCGAATCTTACGAATTTTTACGATTTCCAGCATCGTAGTTTAAAAACCAATCTAATTCGTAGTCAATTGATGTTGGAAGAGATTCTTCCGGAAGTACAGAAAAAGCATCCGATAAAAACTCCTTTTCACATAGAATCGATACCATTTAACGAGAACGACTCAATCAATTACAAAACCGCGAAAAAAATGCGTGATTTTGGCATCAACACAGAAAACAGATCCAAGGTTCTCCAGTGTAGTCATTTCTTGATCGAGGATATTCCGCCAGAAGCGAAGAAAGAAATAAAAATACGTTCTTGCAGTACAACAACGAGTTTAGGTATGAAGGATATTTTAACAAAAGAGGATACTACATTGCTCGTAGAGGATGCTTTGAAAAGTTATAGCAGTAACTTAATGAAAAACACTTCTTCTAAGAGCGTTCAATGCCTCCTGGAAACAGTCAAAATTGAAAAGCGAGATTATGCAGTCCAGGTGACTGAATTGTTTAGGATGCGTTCGCATGTGAGTGTAACCGCCAAGCCATCGATGACGGAGGTTGGAGTTGAAGTCAAACTTGATCCATTCACCAAGAGTGTATGCGTCGGACCAGACCCAATAACGGTGCAGCCACCAGTGTCGCTAAATTCGATGAACTCGAGAAGTCATTCGTTTAATTATGGCGACACGAGGATTAAAATGAAAGCTAATAAATCGGTGGCAGTGTCAATGGACGACTTGGTGAGAACTATTACTCGAGGCACTGACACTTTTGGCCTCACGCCGAAATGCCGAGATGTCGGCATTTCGACGACAAAGAAGAAGTTCATTGATGTGTCGGTTGGTGACTCCGTTAGGCCACATATCTCAATTTCTTGTGCAGCTAACTATTGCGACAATTGCAAAGAAACAATTAAGAGTCTAGCAAAGCAAATCGCGAATAATGCAGAGAACAGCCTAAATCATCAGAATAGTAATATGGTATCTAGGATACCAAGACCGTCTCATATTTTCTTGAATATTTCCGGTGATCACAAGAAGCAGTTTAAGCGTCAAGATACGTACACGAAAATAGCAGCTACTGGTGTGATAAGATACGACACAGACAACAAGGAGCAATACGACAGTAGTAATCGGTTAGTATTTAGGATTATTTTATTAGGATTATTTTAGGATTATTTTTTTAGGATTATTTTTTCTCTCTTTTACACTTATGTGACAAATTTAAAATTTAAAATGTTTATCACAAAATTAATTCTTAATCTGATAAACATAAAATTTCTTAACAATACATAATATTTAAATATACTTAATAAATATATTTATTATTATTTTATAAAAATTTATAAAAATTTATAAAAATAATAATTTATAAAAATAAATTTTATAAATTTTATATTAAATTCCAAAATAAATTTACTTTAAATTTAATCATTAAGGCTTATTTAAATATTAAGATTTTTTTACGAGGACATATTATCTTGTTGAAAAATATTTTGAGATATATACGAATTCACATTTATAATTTTTAATTTTTAATTTTTAATTCTTTGAATTATATATCATAATCAAAAATTATTTTTTTTAATTTTCTCTTAAAAACTTCAAGATTGTAAACAAATAAGATATTTTGAAATCCGATTTACTTTTCCTGCTCGACTACAATTCACGCCATCTGTTATTTCCGCGATCAAAGCTTACGGCTCCTGTACACAAGATGCGGCAACATGTTACGCGTGGCGAGAGGCGACACGACAAGCCAATGCAAAAGTTGGATTGAGTTCAACTTTAACGCACGGGGGATGTTATGTATTTGCTGATTGGTTATCGCGTTGCCTCTCGCCACGCGTAACGCGTTGCCGCGTCCTATGTGCAGAAGCCCTTATTGTGAGGGATGTTTCTCGGTAAAAGAAACGGCAAGAAGATTATGAATAATAGAACTCCGTATATTCACTTCATTTCTTTAAATTAATTGACCAACCAATTAATTAACTGATCCCTTAATATAAGAATCTAATCAATCTGGTCATAAACTGGTAATAAAGTATTAATAAACAGCAGAGTTTCTCACATCAAATAGCATATAACAAATCAAGGGATATGAGTAAGGAAGGGGGAAGAGATGAGGGGAAGGAATAGGAGGGGGATTGGGGTGGCTATAGAAATAAATTCTTGCCTCAGTGGGATTTGAACCCGAGACCCTTCATATTTCATACAGCAGGCAAGTACCTTACCGCCTCAGCCACACGCCGCCCCGAACTGTGTATATAACGTAATATTTCGTGTTAGTCGAGTGCATCGAGCAATTTATTGTCCTTTTTTGCGTCCTGTAAGCGTCATCGAGTATTCTATCGGCATAAATATCGTATTGATGTCTTGCGTCACATTGACGATTTTACTATGGTAAACAAGTGAGCGCGTTTTCGATCTCGACGGATCGATGCTACAACAGCAGCAACAGCAGTCGCCGTCGCCTCAGTGCAATGCTTCTCATTTATTCAGCGATCTTGAAGTCACTGATATTTTACCTTATTCTTATCCGGTCGTGAAAGGGTAATGCGTTTTTTCATTAAGCTAATCTTTATTTATAGCGATTAATATTTTTATCGTTAATTTTTTATATAGCTAACACTACGTTGAGTTTAGATATTTCGATTATGTTGATACTAATAGTTATAATTATTATATATATATAATTTATATATTTATAACTTTCACAATTTTTAAGGTTTTTTCCCTAACAGCACACATGTCCGAAAGATGTCCAAAGGATATCCATAGGATATTCATAGGATATCGGGATATCCAGGTAGCAAGAAGACGTTAAATGACGTCTTAATAACGTCTTAATTACGTCATAGACGTCTTTAAGTCGTCTTTAAGACATCTTTAGACGTCATCTTGTTACCTGGGTATGAATGTCCTTTGGACATCTTTCAGACATATGCGCTGTTAGGGTTATTTAATTGTCAACATTTTGATTGCATCAATTATTGGGTTATACCAGTTACAGAAATAATTAAAATATAGCAATTTTTTGCATAAAAAGTTAAAAAAATTACCAGAGAAAATAAAAATATTTTTATATTATTAAATAAGCAATAATTTGCATCTATATCTGTATATATCATTTTTCTTAAATAGACATAAAAAAAGTTTTCTTTTAATTTTTCTAGCAATTTTCAACAATTACAAATTGAGAAAAACAAGCATGAAAAAATCGCATCAAAAGAGATGTGTAGTATGGAAAAGGAGGATAATGAAGAAAAGTCCGAGCTATCAGAATCAACTTTGTTTCAACCAATTCAGGATAAACCAAGGAAGAAAGTTGAGCCTACAAAAGAGATGCAAGCTGCCATGAAAGTGCTCAATGACAGTATCAAAAAATCACCCAGTAGGAATATTACTCATCAACTTAAAAACGCTACTAATATCATACAGCAAGAATGGTTCAAGATATCCAGTACATCTAATGCAAATCCATTAGATGTTGAAGATTATTTGGACCGATTTGAAGAGTGCTCTAGTACTCTGCTGGAATACATTGTTAACATGACAGATACCAGTGGTAACACAGCGATGCATTATGCAGTTTCTCATGGCAATTTTGATGTAGTATCTATACTGTTAGACTCCAAAGTCTGCGATATTAACAAAGCAAATGTGGCTGGTTATACAGCTGTGATGTTGGCTGCTTTGGCTGAAGTCAGAAATTCCACACATGCTTCTGTGGCGAATAGATTGTTCCAACTTGCTGATGTCAACATTCGTGCAAAATTGGTAAATCTCTTCAACTATTATTAAGGAGAATTCTACTATTAAATATAGGAAAACTGTTGTCTCTAAATATATATTTTTTAAATATTGTTTTTATTTTTAATATTATTTTTAATAATATTGATATTTCATATTAACATTTCAAATATTTTTATATAAAAATATTTTTTTAAATATTCTTATAAATAATTTTCTTATTTTTAATAAGCATGGACAAACTGCATTGATGTTAGCGGTATCGCACGGACGTAAAGATATGACGCAGTTACTATTAGATGCTGGAGCGGCCGTTAATATTCAAGACGAAGACGGTAGCACGGCCCTGATGTGCGCAGCGGAACATGGTCATACCGACATCGTGAGATTGCTTCTCGCGCATCCGGATTGCGATCCGTCTATCGTTGATGTCGATGGCAGCTCAGCTTTAAAGATCGCTCTCGAGGCAGGTAATCGGGACATCGGGGTGCTACTTTATGCTCATGAGCATGTTAATCGAGGTACCAGTCCGTACTCAACTTTAAGGCGGAGCAGAAGAGGCTCCAAGCCGACAACGCCCACTGGACCATCTCCGTCAGCTCCAGTTAGTCCAGCGCCATCGCGGCGTCTTCATTCGTCCAATGTTTCTTTAAACACATCGAAATATTTCGCCAAATAATTCGATAGTGATTCTCCTTTCCATCCATCATAAGCTTTCTCTTCACGCACATTACTTGGTATATAATGATGATAATAATTGCAGCAGGTAAACTACAGTATAAACAGAACTTTGTATTTAAATATAATTTTTTCCCATATTATTTTTTTATATTCTTATAAATTATGACACACACACACATACACACACACACACACACACACACGTATAAAAAAATTGACAATACATTAAAATTTTTTTGTCTAATCGATTTGTCTCGATGAAATTGTAATTTATCAAGTCAAGGACCATGCTCAACAATGTATATATCTATTCAGGGTAATGTTAGAAAAAAATCGTGTACTTCAGTTTGTAATAGTAATTAGTTTGTAGTAGTTTAGTTATAACCATTGTAGTTACTGTTGGACAAATGTTTGATGAAACTTTCATAATCTTTATAAATTTGATATAACTTTGATTATGTAACATATTCTTGAGAACACAATTCTTCTCTTAAATAGAGTATGAAAGTACAAATTTTTCAATATCCATAATGAGATATAGATCACAGCAAAAAATCAGGCGATTCTTTTTTTATCCTATGACATTAAACATTCCAAAACAAATGATCGCGATGATTCGAATTTTTTATAAGTATAATATATAGGTTTTAGGCCTAATTTCGAATTACTCCGGGATCAAATCGTCGATAGAATAATCTTATACCGATTAATAGGAAACATTACATGATACATATATACAGAGTGTTTCATAAGTGGTTTCACAAAATTTCAGAAATGAATTCCTCATGCTTAGAGAAAAAAAAAAGTTAATCGACATAGGTCCGGAAATGATTAGTTTTTGAATTATTAGAAGTTTTTCTATAGGCATCAACAATGTTTTTTAGGACGCCGAACTTGAAAAACATTGTTGATGCCTGTTTTTAAGACGAGAAATGAGATAAAATTTTATATTACAGAAATCTTAATCAAGATCAATCATCTTAACTCAAAACTAAAACTAATCATTTCCGGATCTATGTTGATTAACTTTTTTTTCTTCTTTAAGCATGAAGAATCCATTCCTGAAATTTTGCCCACCATTTATGAAACACCTTGTATATATATATAAAATAGATGTATGTTATAGCAACATGAAATTCTTTATGATTCGAAGATGTTTTCATTTACGAGCGACATCAAATGTATCACTGTTCTATATTGAAATAGAAAAAAAATATTAAATAGCGAAAATTGTATACATTGAGATAATAGACCTTGAAGCAAGAATATCGAAGAATTTATGAAAAAAATTTTTTTGAACTTGTTATAGGTTTTCATATTGAGAACTTTATATGCGTAATATCTAGATATTAATATAAATTTATTTAATCGAATCCCGAACGAATTGTCAACATGAATGTTAATTGCATCGTGTTCATGTGAGAAAGGGATAAATACATTGAGCAATTTTCTTGTAAGGTTGTGAATAAATGTAATTATTTAAGTTCGAGAGATCAAAGATTTAGGTTAATGTTATGATGTTTTTCTCTATCTTCGAAAATAATTCTATAACGATTGTTAGCGTGGTATTATTATTCGTATATCGCAATATAAGGCAATGTACGAAACGTACCATATCTAGAAAGTAGTGAAAGAGTACTCATTGTTTGTTGTGCCTTTATATTTAACACATAACACTATTAGTAATAAACTGGAACACGACGATTCTAAATGCTCTCATTATTCAGAATATGTTCAATATCCCTCACAAGATTATTTCTCTTTTTAGGATAAATGTCCCAGGTAGCACATGTTATATGTCATTTTATATATGTTTCTAAAACGTATCCAATGCAGTATTGCCAGATACTGGAGAAAGAAGTGTAGTATCAACTTAGAGAAATAGTAGTATATCTGTCGTACCAATTTGACAAATAGTAGTACAAATAGTTGTATTATATAATTTTTAATTTTTTTTAAGAGAAGCATGCTTTTAAATTATTATATGACATTATTATATTACATTTATTAAAACAAAATAATATATAACAATTTCTGAATTTTTATAATATATATAACACAAAAAATATAATAGAATTTAATTAAAAAAATGCTTTGTTATTTAAAAATTAGTTTTTTTATATTTTAAACGAGAGCTTAGACATTTTAATAAAAATCTTGTGTTCGTGTAGTAAATTAACAGTGAAAATGAAGTATACTCAGCAAGAATATACGGATATGATTGTGGCATACGGACTAGCGGAAGAAAATACTTGTGCGGCCGCAATTAACATAGAATCATTTCCCGGGCGTGCACAAAAACCAAATGGCTGTACAATTTTACGTGTTGTGCAGTAATTATGTGAAACTGGGTGTTGTGCATAATATCAGAATAACCGGTCCAGCAGTGCGTCTTCGTGTACGAGATGAAGAAAAGATTCTTTCTTACATTTTATCAACGTATCATTATCGACGTGTGCAATACATTTTATCGAGGGATTTTCAACCACGGATCAATTTTTGTAAAGGTACTGTCACCATAAATTTTTTACATTTATGATACATTCAGCGTATAGTAATGGCATTTTGAATAATTTTTAAATTAAGAGTGGAATAGGCTTATGGGGGAAACCACTATAAAAAAAGCGCACCATACTATCTACCGCAAGGTGGTGTGGAAATGATAGCGCATCATTTTCTCGCCACTAAAAGGACGGTCATTTTTCGGCGCGGTATTGCGATATATCGCAAACCACCATCATGTCTCGGAGAGCAATCCGTCCATCGCTTCGCCGCGCTCGTAGTATCAGATTACGGTGGGACGACTCTCGTCGCCGTGCGCTTCTACTCACGCAGATTGGCCGATTTTCTTTATTTAATTTTTCGTTAATTATTGCGACAATCACAAAACAAAAGAGGTTCTTCCTTCTTAATTTGAGCCAATCTACTTCCTTATTTTGTCAAAGGTCGAAAATTGACGGACACCCTGTATAAACACTGTAAATGGATTATTTCTTATTTTAATTTCAAATAATCTGTTTAATATTCTGAATTCCAACAAGGAATCTAGATTATTAGACAAATTACTTTAATTTAAGTCTTTACTTTAATTTAAGTTATAAATTAAACTGACTAAGGCCCGGTTGCACCAACGTTATTTTAGTTTTAAGCGAGAATTAAATATATGTTTATCTTTATCTTTTTTTCTAAATAAATAAAGACAAACATATTTAAGTTTCGCTTAAAGCTGAAATAACATTGGTTATTTCAAAAAAAAAAAGAAAAAACTTTGGAACTCATGTTAGTCAGTCCTTTTTATGTCCATTTTATCAAAAATTAAGTGCGAGTTTGGTAGCGCGTGTAGCGGCAAAATGAGGAAACACATGCAATATTATAAAATATCCTGAAAATATACGAGAAGAATATACTAATACGAGATATTCAAAGTATATTCTGAGAATATTTGAAAAATAATATACAACAAGAGATGTTATGAGATTATTCTCAGTATATTATATCTGTAACGTATATTTATAGTATGAATATAGAATATTCGAATGATATCATCCCACACAGCACAGAATATTACAGTAATATTACAATATTGCTACAATATCGCAGCAATATTGCTGCAATATTGTAGCAATATTGTAATATTACTGCAATATTCTGTGCTATATGGGATGTGCTGTGTGGGAATATGTAGTTCGAGATTCAATTCATTCTGAAATCGCATTTACAAACCATGTACATGTAATGCATCGCATAGCGATCTGCTCGAATTCAGCATGAATTCAGCGGATCATCAGAATAAAAATGGCGGATCGTCTGTTATTGGTCGAAGTTCGATATGCCCGATATGCTTATATATAAGAAATATTTATAAGTCTCTTGTTTTATACAAAATGTCACGTATTTATCTTATATATAATGATATTTTTAATCAGTTCTACTGTCTTTACGTTACGATTTTTTCGGTGCGTTGATTGAAGTTTAAATTTACGGAGTTAAGTTTACGATCAATACTTAACGTAACGTAATGCGTTACGGAACACATTGTGCAGAGGCCTTTACCATGTAAGTAAAAAGATGAACCATTGCGCATAATGGCGGAGGTCTGACCAATCAGAACTTGAGCTTTTATGCAGCGCACTATTTGAAAGAAAGATGAAAGATATAGTATATAAGCAGCCATATTGAATTTCGCACAAAAGCTCAAAGTGTAATTGGCTGACTGTCCCCCACTTATTTTAACCTACCGCGCATCTATCGGAATGGTTCACCTTTCTACTTACACCATGACCTTTACGGTTTTTGAAGTACATCCGATTATCGTACCTAGGCTCAACTTTTGCTATGTGGGTATGGACCTCATATATAGGCATTTAAATATTTATTAGATATCTATTAGATAATTTTTTTGTGTGGGCGGTTATAACCCACACAGCACATGTAGATTCTACGAATATTCTAAGAATAACAAAAAAGTATATTGCGTTTATTCTAGCAATATTCGAAATACCTACTGCGATATACTAAGTACGTGCTAAGAATGCTACTATGTCCAAGTTTTCCTACTTCTTAGTACATACTGAGGATATCTTTTAGTACATAAGAAGTATATCCACAGAATATTTTAAGTATATTATTATTATAGTACACATATGATATACGTATAATATACATATAATATACTCAAGACATTCTACGGATATATTTATATTTTCTATATTCTATATAAACGCAGTCAATGGATTATTTCTTATTTTAATTTCAAATAATCTGTTTAATATTCTGAATTCCAACAAGGAATCCAGATTATTAGACAAATTATTTTAAATTAAGTCAGTTTATTATAAATTAAACTGATTAAAAAGAAAAAAGAAGAAACTTTGGAACTCATGTTAATACCAGTTCTTTATGTCCATTTCATCAAAAATTAAGTAGTTGATAGCGAGTTTGATAGCGCGCGTAGCGGCAAAATGAGGAAACACATGCAATATTATAGAATATCCTGAAAATATACGAGAAAGAATATACTAATATGAGATATTCAAAGTATATTCTGAGAATATATGAAAAATAATATACAACAAAAGATGTTATGAGATTATTCTCAGTATATTATATCTGTAACGTATATTTACAGTATAAGTATAGAATATTCGAATGACATTATGTGCTGTTTGGGAAAATATTTTGAAGAAATATTTGTGAAACATTTTTGAAACGAATATGTGCTACCTGAAATATTAATGAACTTATATATGTTTTAATTAAACTAATAAATACTTAAAACAATTGTGTGTGTTGTATATGTGTGACTTCTAATTTTTCCAATAGATTATTCAAAGTTTCTTCTATTTTCTATTGTAGAACATATATATATATTTAAGCATGTATATATATGTGACATGTATATAAACATATATATATGTAACATGTATATAAACATATATATATATATATATGTATATATATGTTTATATACATGTGTATATATATATATGTATTTTTACAACATTTTCAATTTATGTTTCTAATGATTTTCATGAAAGAAGTCTTGAATCTATATTATAAATATTCTTAAATATCTTAATAAATCATTAAAACAATTATTAAAATTATAAGTTATTAAAAAATAAATTTATACATTACGAATTTCGAACTACTTCAATCAAACTCTATTTTAATTAAACAAGCAGACTCCAGATATTGATTACATACAAACTTCATCAAATCATTTTCTTCTAATATGATTATCAAATCGCACATATTTAAGAAAAATTAATCATTCTTGGAAACATAATTAAGTTATATTATTTTTTTTTTTAATAATAATCTGTGCAAAAGTATATATAAATTGTCATGTTACTCCAATGTATTTTTCTTATAATATAATAAATGAGAAAACTAATTGCTAAGCATCTATATTAACCATATATTTATTTGTTCCATTAATTAATATTGCACGTTATTTAAACTTATAAATATTAAATGTTTATCAATTTTAATTTATACATATATACATATACAGGGTGAGCCATTTTAATTAACGCACGCAATTATTTCGGAAACAAAGCATTTTAGAGAAAAATATTTCAGACAAAAGTTTTATGGTTTCGAGGGGGCCATAAAATGGTATCATTGGTTTGACCTTGAAGAGTCATTTGAAGGTCACGTGAAGGCCACCTCAATTTTTTTAAATGGCACCCTATTTTTTTATTACATATTCTTGTAGCTGGCCTCGAGAGCTTTCCAAAATACTATAATTAAATGTTTTTTCATTAAGTGCTTTTCGAGTTATGAGGCTTGAAATCATTTCTTAATTTTACATAAATCATAAAATATCTTGTAAAATATTCATTTTTCGATTATCTTACCTTAATACTTTTATATACAAAATAATGGGAGGAATCAATTGGTGTAAAGAAAAAGATAGTTGTTTCGAAGAAGAAATATGTAATTTGCAATTAACAATTCCATATTTTTTTAGAAACAACTGATATGTTTTCTTTACACCAATTGATTCCTCTCATTATTTTGTACATAAAAGTATTAAGGTAAGATAATCGAAAAATGAATAATTTACTAGATATTTTATCATTTATGTAAAATTAAGATATTATTTCAAGCCTTATAACTCGAAAAGTACTTAACGGAAAAACATTTAATTATAGTGTTTTGGAAAGCTCTCGAGGTCAGCTACAAGAATATGTAATAAAAAATAAGGGGTGTAATTTAAAAAAATTGAGGTGGCCTTCACGTGACCTTCAAATGACTTTTTAGTGTCAAATCTCATGATACTATCTTATGGCCCCCTCGAAACCATAAAACTTTTGCCTGAAACATTTTTCTCTAAAATGCTTTGTTTCCGAAATAATTGCATGCGTTAATTAAAATGACTCACCCTCAGTGTTTGCTGTAGATAATTTCAAAATTATCTAGATAAAAATAAAGATAAAAGTTTGTAAATTTATCTTAGATGAGATAAAGATGATTTTGCTTTTATTTAATCTAGATGAAAAATGAGATAATTGTTGCGATAATCTAGATAATTATCTAAATATTTTTGTTTATTTTAGAAGACTATAAATATTTGTAAAAAATGGGACGCAGATTATAAATGGGATATTAAAATCATAAACACATATTCTTTCTCTTTTCCTAAAGAATATTTAATATTATAAAGAAATAATAGCAAAAAGATATATAAATGATATAATAAATATTTATTTATTAATTTATATTTATAATATATTTATAATATACTTATAATATATTAATAATAATAATATAAAAAATATATTTTAGATAGATTTTTTAGAAGCTTGCCTGGAAAACTTTTTGCATAATGAAAACGTCATCTTAGATAATTTTTAGATAAGATGACATATATTTTTCATCTAAGATAAAGATAAAGATACTTTGTATTTCTTCATCTAGTTAAAGATAAAGATGATCCATTTCTTTATCTAGATGATTATCTAGATAATTTTATCTAAATATCAGCAAACACTGCTCACTCTATATATATATATATATATATATATATATATATATATATATATATTTGTAATAGAATTGTGTAAATAGAGTTCACAGTAAAAACTAAACAGTCTCAATATATCACTGCTCTTAATTATAAAAGATCAATGTTTTTGATTTGCAACATCAAGTGTGACCCTACATCATTGATGAAATTTGTTAAAGATTGTGCAAAAATTAAAGAAAAAAATAAGATTTATAAATTAAAAAAAAATAGTATTTATTTCAAATGTATATTTCTTTCTAAGCGTAGAATAACTAATATATATTTTTATATATGTATACAACAATGCAATTTTAACAAAATGAGAATAAACTTTTTCATATAATTCACAGATTCAAAGATAAGCCATCTATATAACTTATTTAAAATTTCCAATTTTGATTTAGTTACATCTTATATACATTTTATCTTAGTTATAGATTTTATGAACAATCATTTAAATCTTAAAACTGCCCACAATATAAAAAATACTGCTATAGAAAAAAGGAACAAGTATAGGATATAATAATTGTGGCCTGCTTTTGCTAAACGCAAAACACGTGTCACAGAACCTGATAAGGAGCCACTTGTTCTTTCAAAATCATCATCCTAAAATAAACTTTATTTTTTAGATGAAAGATTAAATTAAAACGAGATTGTATATTTATCCTAAAAAAAATAATCAACTAACCATATTTCTTAACAGTTTGTCTTGATATTTTACTTCTGTACCAATGTCAATAGATAAAGATTTTAAAGCATGAATTTTGTGCTTTAACTCTTCTGTCATCCTTTCACTTTCGTCTTCTATGGCATTGTGGGTAGATGTACTTGGTAATGGTTCGTAGCTATAACCTCCTGAAAATATAACAATTATGTGTAAATTAAGAATTTATCTATAGATTTACATTAAAAAATGCAGTTAAAACCTTACCTGAATGAGAACGTCGCATATTGTTAGGAATCTTGGTCATCAATGTAATTCTAAATTATAAAAATATACAATCTTTTATTATTTTTCTTCCAATAGAATTTAAATATCACTTATATGGCTAATAACCTGTATTTAGCAGATTGACAGTAATTTTGTCAGATATTTATACATACATACTACATATAAACAGAGAGAAGACTGAGAGGTGTCATGGCCCGCTTTAAGGTGATCCCTGAAAGCGATACGCCCTCTGTGGACTTTAAAAACGTGCATCTAAACTACAAAGCCAAGGTGCACGAATGTTCTCAGAGGGTAACATATGGGCCGGTATTTATAAGATTTAGGCCAGTATTTATAGTCCGATCTTATATTTGAGATCGTCTTAAATTCGAGTTTGAAATGCTACGCAGCTATTTGATTGGTTGAATGAGGTCTTAAGTCAACCTCAAGGTCATTCTACAACAGAGTCGTAAAGTCGTAAGTCGTAAGAAATTGACCAATCCCAGTTGAAGTTCAGGAAAATAATCAACTGTGATTGGTCAATTTCTTACGACTTTTGATTCTGAATAAAACCTTACGTCGTCTACAATGGCAGTAAGATTAATGAATTAAAGCAGTAACTTAAGGAATTGACCAATCACAGTCAAGCATCAAAAGAATACTCGACTGTGATTGGTCACTTTCTTGAGTTACAGCTTTAATCCATTAATCCTACTGCCATTGTAGACGACGCTTTAAGATTGTCTTAAATCTGGTCTGAAGGTCATTCTATAATAGAGTCGTAAGTCGTAAGAAATTGACGAATCCCAGTTGAAGTTCAGGAGAATAATCAACTGTGATTGGTCAATTTCTTACGACTTACGACTTTACGACTCTATTGTAGAATGACCTTAATGGGACATTAGAGCCGGTTCATAGTCCGTTCTTATATTTAAGATTGTCTTAAGTCTGGTCCGAGGTTGACTTAAAACCTCATTCAACCAATCAAATGACTGCGTAGCATTTCAAGTTCGAACTTAAAACGATCTCAAACATAAGATCGGACTATGAATACTGGCCTAGGAGAAATACATCAGCGGAAACATAATCGCATCTTTATATGCTTCTGCATGTGTCTTTCTACGTACACAGTATTAATTAATTATGAACGAAGTAAGTATATAAAGTAAATATTGTAAAATGTTAATAATTTAATAGTTATAATAAATATTAAAATAAATATTAATGTATAAAGTATGAATATATTTACAGAAAATAAAATGTGGTTACTGTGGCTGGATAATAAGTGACTCATGTACCAATATTGAGCAGCATAAATGTTTTAGAAATTATAATGCTGCAAGAATTGCAATTAGAATAAATTATCCGTTCATTCCGCAGATTTCAGCGGTAAAATTATAGCGGAATGGTTCAAAAATAAATGGCTATGATTAGGATTGCGCGTTCCATTCCGCTGAATATTTCCGTTCTATAGGACTCCGACCTTAAGTTCTCATTCCACCAATCAATAGCTGCATTTTAGCTATTTGATTGGTTGAATGAGTTCTTAAAATAATCTTATATGTAAGACCGGACTATGAATACCGGCCTATGCGCGTTTTCGCGAATCGTGATTCGTGATTCGTATAACATTCGCGAATAATGTGGAGAGAAAATTCGTCGATTCGTCATGCACGATTCGTCATTTGCACTGAATGTCAGCGACTAATATCATATGGCAACGAAAAGTTGGATTGTGTCCCATACAGCACAGATAGATCCTGAGTATGTACTCAGTATATCGCAAACATAAATTGTATATATCCCACTAATATTCGATATACATACTATGATATTTTGAGAATATACGGAGGATGTTCCTATGTCTGCCTTAGAAACCTACTCAGTATATACTCAGAATATTTTTTGATACATTGTGAGTATATTTTTAGGATATGTTAAGCATATTTTTACATTAATAAATTATATATGAATATAGAAAACAGTTGGATTATATGTAGAATAAAAAATAAATTCTTCATAAAAATTCTTCGTAAAAAATAAATAAAAATGTGAAATTATTTACTTTATAAACAAAGCTTCAAACAAAAATGTTAATTTCTAATAGATAAATATAAAACTTAAAAAAAATATAACCTATTAGTGTTTATTAAATGATTCTTATTGAAATATTTATCTCGATCTATGTATTATTATGTAAGTATACTCGGTAATAGAAGTACTACTTTAAATTAATAAACGCAGTAAATGGATTATTTCTTATTTTAATTTCAAATAATCTGTTTAATATTCCCAGATAGCACAGAGAATTTAAAAAGAATTCACTTTTATGTCACAAGATCTGAGTTCACATTTATGTAAAAGAGTTCTTTTACATAAAAGAATTCTTTTTGCATCTGAAAATGAACTTACATCTTGTGACATAAAAATGAATTCTTTTTAAATTCTCTGTGCTATCTGGGTTCTGAATTCCAACAAGGAATCCAGATTATTAGACAAATTACTTTAAATTAAGTCAGTTATTATAAATTAAATTGACTAAAAAGAAAGAAAGAAGAAACTTTGGAACTCTCCTAGCGAAAATAAGAAATAATGTAAATCGAGCGTTAACAAAACAGAAATTGGAGAATAAATCGAATGTAACGGAAGAGTAACGGAAGCGTATGAGTGAATGAAGCTTCTAAAAGGCATAAACTGAGACATCGGAACGTAAAGAAAGCGGCTATTAAGTGTTAGAAAAGCGTTAACGAAGCGTTATCAAACTCTCCGACAAGCGTGAACGAAATATTTTTCAAATGTAAACGGAGCGTCATCAAACTCTTTAAGGAACGTAAACGAAACGTCATCGAACTCTTCGATAACAAACATGAATTAAAAATATCTAATATAATTTTTAAAGAACGTAAATGTCATCAAACTTATTAGCCAATAGGAATGAAATGTTTATATTCTTCTATATTTATACTGTACCGTTAATATTGCACTTTACATTTTAAATAGATATAATAAACGGATAATTTTCGTTTATTTGTCAGACATTTACTTGTCCGACTTATAAAAATTAATTTAATATCTGAAGCTCCTGCATCGAGATCAGAAATTAAATTGAAGAATATCTTTAATCTTATTTGCTATTCCTTGTAAGCTTTATATAATTTTCATAATTAAAATACGAGAAACTTAAATACGAGAAAGATAGCGCATCGCACGTCGCGTAGCAGTAAACGAACGAACTAACAGATCCTTGTGTGTTTCCGCGAAACTTTGACTTAAAATTATTTCTTTAAATTGTTAAAGTGTATGGAAAGTATTTCATACATGTTTTGTGCAGTGTTTAAGCGTTGTAGAAATGTGGATGAAGAATTTATTCTAAGTCAATCAATCATTGAAGTGTGCGAAAAGCGTACTGGAATGCTTTGTTCACATTTTATGAAACGTTTAGGAAGCGTAAATGAAGAGTTTCTAAAATGTCAATCATTGAATATACAGGAAGCATATTGGAGTGCTTTGTTTACATTTTATAGAGCGTTTAGGAAGTGTAAATGAAGAGTTTATAAATATCAATTATTGAAGTGTGCGGGAAGCGTATTGGAGTGCTTTGTTCACATTTTATGGAGCGTTTAGGAAGTGTAAATAAAAAGTTCCTAAAATGTCAATCATTGAAGTGTGCGGGAAGCGTATGGAATGTTTTGTTCACATTTTATGAAGCGTTTAGGAAGTGTAAATGAAGAGTTTCTAAATGTCAATCAATGAAGTGTATGGGAAGCGTATCGAAGTACTTCGTTTACATTTTATGGAGCGTTTGGGAAATGTGCATGAAGATTTAAAATCGCGAAGAGTTAATGGGAAGTCAATGAAGCTTCTAAGAAGTGTTTATTCTGTTCATGCTTTTTTAACACTTCGAGAAGCGTTCAATTTTCACCAGGGTCATGTTAGTATCAGTCCTTTATGTCCATTTTATTAAAAATTAAGTATGAGTTTGATAGCGCGCGTAGCGGCAAAATGAGGAAACACATGCAATATTATAAAATATCCTGAAAATATACGAGAAAGAATATACTAATACGAGATATTCAAAGTATATTCTGAGAATATATGAAAAATAATATACAACAAGAGATGTTATGAGATTATTCTCAGTATATTATATTTGTAACGTATATTTACAGTATAAATATAGAATATTCGAATGATATCATGTGCTGTGTGGGGTATATACTCTGACTCTTGTCTTTTCGTTACCATACAACACTCGCCGCTGACATATGTTTAGAGTATATGTACGTTTTAGCCCTAGCCACTAGTCATCGCAGATCGCGCGCCGATTGATTTTTTTTAATTGATATTTTAATTGAAATTTTACGTGATTACTTGTAAAATGTTATAAGAGACTTTTTAGTTCAGTTTAATTCAGTTTTAGAGATCTACTTGTGTATTTTCAGTAAGACATTTTACGTCAAACATTCTGTATATGTATGTATATGTATATATATTATTATATATATATATATAGTTTTCTTTTCAATGTTTTTTGCAAGATATATTCGTTTTAAATTCTCTCACTGTAATTTATTAAAAGTAAAATTATTTCTCCAATAGTTTATTTTGCACCATTTTTAGTTTATTAATTAATAATAAAAAGCAGTAAGCTGTCATATAATGTATATAATAAATTTCTTTTATTTAAATTACATACATGTTAAATTATAACTATGGGATGGACGCATAATACGTTCATATCCACACACAATATACATAGTATACACTTGTATGTGTGTGGTGGCGCATGTATATGTGTATATATAAAATGCACGCAGTAATTCTAAATCCAAATTGTTATTCAATGATTGTAATACTTAACTCTAATTAGTCAAATTGCCCTCAACAGAGTTTTCGAAGTTGAATACAAAAACATAATTAAATATATAACTCAATATTTTAAGTTTATATCTAATTAATTTTTCAGTTTCTTTTCTCAAGCAATGTTTCTTTTTCCTCTCAATTTTTTTTCTTTACTAATATACGTTATATGAATACGTTGCAATCACGCGTTCGCACGCGTTCTGCTTACTCTTGGAATAATAATGCAATGATGTCTTAAGACAAGAAATTTACAATTAAGAGATTAATAAGGCTCACTAGAAATTTACATATTTGTATAGATAATAACAGTATCTATACAAATCTCATTAACAGGCATTGCACTTAATTATATTCATTGCAAATAATTTTTTATATCATCTAATACATTGAATTAATATCTGAATATTAATTCAATGTATTAGATGATATAAAAATATAATAATTAATCAATGATCTATTATTAAAGTCAATGATAATTATGCAAAATATGTTGAAATTTTTCATAAATTTTCTTTAATTTATATTTTTTCCTCTTTTCTTTCTGTTATTAAAGATTTAATGCTTATTAAAAATGTTAATTATATGCAATATAATAAAATCTCTCTTTCCCTCTTCAAATTTTCTCAAAAGAATTTCAATCACTTTATATTTTAAAACTAAATTTCTGTTTTATACATAAGAATAATTTGTTTTAAAAACGATGGTGTGCGTGGATGTGTGTGTGTGTGTGTGTGTGTGTGTGTGTGTATGTATGTGTAAGAGAGAGAGAGAGAAAGAGAAATGGAAGAAGAGTAATCTGCATTTTACCTTTTTTTATTTGCAAAAACAACCACGATTATTATTTTAATACTCATTATTGCATAAGTACGTTTCGATTTTGGAATTGATTATAAATATCATATAAATATCAAATCACACCTCAGTAGTAATAATGGCACGATTATAATAATTTCTATGTGTCAACATGAACATTACATTATTACATTATTATTATTTATTATCTGTCCTTTTGCAACGCACATAATCTGGCGACTAATGGCGCACATAATCATCAACTGATATTTTTAAATAATACATTTTAATACGTTTTCAATATATGTCATAGAAACTGTTACCGCGCTAGAGTAGCGTAGACAGATTTCAACGATGAAGTATCAAAAGTCTCCACTTTTTAATTCAAAAATGGATTTTTGTTTAAAGTCAGACAAAGTGTATAAAAATTCGTCGATATTTTCATTTAATATGTATATAAAGTTTAATATGTATATGCATACAAAGAAATGTAAGATATTTCTTTGATGTGTAATTCATATAGCCATTGTATATTATGCTCGATATAAAATCCATTTACGATATTGATGCGCAAGAAACTGAATCAACAAGATGATTTTTAGACCCCGTATGATTTTTTGATAGATGCTGTGAAACATTGAAAGCGTAAAATAACAATTCGAACAGATCACAAGTTTCTTACATCTATACTATCAAATATACGTATACATTATGTTAAGTATATTTGTCTACACTCTGTATATATGAGTTTTTAAATTTCATAGTAAACTTCCTTCACTCTATACATATGCAATATGCGCCAGAATCTAATTTATTTACTTAAAATATATATACAAAATGTTCCTTAATTTTTTCAGCCAAATCAAAAATCAATTTTCAAGAGAAAATTTCTAAAGAAGTTATTATTTCTAATAATTTTTAAAATTCTGTATTTTCAATATCTCGTTAATTAAACTTAGAACTTTTCTCAAAATCTTTTATCGTTAAAATTAATGTCTGAAATACCCTGTATATTCATCTTTTAAAATATTTCGGTATGCGTTGCACCTCGATGATTTTAAGCATATTTTTATTTCTGCTCGTTTTTCAATAAAAATGGTTCTTACAATGTCACATCAAATAATATATTGTGGAAACAAATGATATGACAAAAAATGATGAAAAAGAATCCCATAGCAGCAATCAATCATTATGTACCCGAAAAAAATACTTAAAGTTTAATAATGCCAATTCGAGATATAATTTGCACATCTTTATAAAATACACTTTCTGACATGAAAATATCAATACGGCATAAATCTGAAATAGTTTAGTTGAAAAATTGTCTTATATTAATTTAAAAAATCCATTTATTTCAAAATTACTTCAAATTTCAATCGTTAATATTGTAGGTGAAAATCTTACTGCATTGTATATATATTTAAAGTATTACAATGCAATATTATATTGATATTTTATATACTTATGTGTTATGGAGTCAAGAAATATCTAAGTTTTACAATAAAATAATTTTCTTCGTCAAACACATGATTTGTGCTATAATTGCTCGCATTATTCGTTCAAACGGGAATCAAATAGGATTTCGTCAGGATTCCCAAGTTCTTCTCTTTGTCGTCTTGTTAACTCTTCCTAGTAGTAATATTTCTTGCTCTTCTCAAGCTAACTTAAACTACGTATATACAAGTGTTACGCTCGTGGAAGAGGCGTGAAGCGATATGGCCGATTCGAAAGTTTCTGTATACAAAAGATGAGACAAAATCGGCGTCAACATTATTGACTATCATTCACATTATTCGGCTGATTTTTCACAGAGTCCATATTCGGAATATAATCCATAGCCATCAAGCAGGCGAATACCGTCATCACCATTTTCGGCTTCACTTCAGTGATATCTTCTGGGAGGGCGTAGACACGTGCTCCGCATTTCCGCGCTAAGGATATCGCGTATTTAGCGTTGTCCAAATTCTCCTGCGCAGAAAGACAAAACGATAAATATTAACAATTAATCAAATCAACAAGGTTGAAGTGCTTTTCTTTTCTGCACAATTGATTGGCTTCAACCGCTTAGATTTTTAGAAAGATAATGAGACAGAATTCGTTGAATGTTAATTATGACTAATAGATTGATGCCTGTGGGCATAAATACTTATATCCGCCGATTAGAAAAAGTGATTTGCAGGTACACGCTGATTTTAGACATACTGATAAAATCAATATAAACAAACGCGAGCCAATATGCACTCATAACTCGGTTCGGAGCTGTTTATACAACTATAGATTGTTATTGATCGAAATGAGAATCCCTTCAAGATTGACTTAAATGGATTTCATTAATATGTATTACGACAGTATCTTATTGCATTAAAAATAAACTAGAAAATCGCGAATAAATATGTTTATTAATTTTTGAATGTTTTGTGAACATTTTTAAGATCGTGTAGTAATTTTGGGTAAATTATTGGACATATTTTCTTCTAGAGTTCTTCTATAGTTTCTAGAAAAGTTTTGATTAACTAATTTTTTAGTTTTTAACAAATTAAAATTCAATTGAAATTTATAAAATTGTTCTTTTTGTTATTTAAAATCTTTCAAACTATTATTGAGGAATCATCACATTAATATATAATATTTTAATATTAATAATATGAATGTAACGCGAATAACTGACGCGAAAAATTGATCAGTTATGAAAATAATTATCATAATAGACTAAATAGTATGCTTGATATCCAACAAATATTAATACGAAATTTATGAATATTAAAAGGCTTTATCGATAGAATCCTTACCTTTTCAGTCCCACCTTCCTTAATCAGATCGTAGTTCACCGAGCCGGGTTTAATAGCATCAATAAGATCAAGAACAACCTTGCCGTCTGATATCGCATAATCTTGGAATCCCTTGATGCTGCTAGTTTTTCCAGCCGCCTGAAGTTTAGAATTTACCCATTGGACGATTTCTTTTTCAACAGTGCTTCCTTGAGTACCAGCTAGAGACGTCAGAATCGATAAGGTATATGACCTCATCAATTGCCATATAAGAGCTAATGTCAGGGTTGCGTTTCCGTCATTGATGTCTTGTCCGGCGATACCCACCAATGAGAAATTCATTTGTTTGCCCAGTTCGACAGCGTAATTGCAGTTTTCCAGCTTTTCCATAAACTTCCGGAGTTTCGTAAACTTTTTGTGCACTTTGTTCCAATTTACAGTACCTGGTTTAATAATATCATACAGCTGGAAAATAACCAAGCCATCAGCCAAATCTGAATAGAGCCAGTTGACATGAGGCATCACACCCATCGAGTTCATCCAATTTCTATAAGTTTTTTCTTCTCGTGTCTCCTCGATAGATTCCAAACCCTCAATATTGCTTTCTGGCTTGTCTAATCCGGGATAATTGTTGAACATATTAGCAACGAAGGCTAAATTGAGCTTGTAGATACCGTTTACAACATCACTAGGAGTTACAAAGCTACGACAGCCTAATTTAGCGGCTTGCTGAAGCATGATCTCTGCTCTGGACATATGGTTTGGTTCCATTAAGGCCTCCAAGGTGATACCAGCCGAGTTAGGTGCAATTTGTTTGATAAGATAAGTATAAATCTCAGAGTCTGTAATGTCAGATTGGAAATTGTTGCACCGTCTGGCGATGCCAGCGTTTTCCAAATGATGATTCACCCATCTGAGAAGAATGGCCTCCGGAGATAGTTTTAACAGATCTTCGATTCGTTCGCCATCTTGCAGAAGTGTTGCAAGACCAGGGCAATTTTCGAGAGTAATCTGATTGAATAAGCCAATTCGGATGATCTGCCACAACAGTCCTAACACTAAATGAGGTGAACCTTTCGTGAGATCGTGAGCGTCAATGTTTACGATATTGCAGCCAATAGATTGAGCCGAGGACAACGCCAACGTTAAATTCTCGTGCTTCTTGTATAACGTTAAATTTTTCTTGTTAATCGTGCGCTCATCAATAGTGTCCGGACAGGAATGATTGATTATTTTGCTGAAAAATAGGTGAAAAATTAATTTCAGCAATAGAATATAATAAATAAATTGTACTATTACTTATCTAAAATAAATTAAGAGAGAGAAAAATTTATAATTCCGATATCTTAATTTGCTTTAAATATTAAAATCTATATATATATATATATATATATATATATATACATTTAAAAGATATATAATAAGTAAAAGAAGAGCATTAGAAATTAAATGAATTCACAGATAAGAAAAATAGACAAGGAATAGAAAAAAGAAGTAAGAAATACGAAAAAGAAAATCAGATAAGTAGGAATAGAAAGAATAAATGATAGTGAGAGATGTGATAAAGTTGTGCAAATGGATCATCTAATAGTGTGTACATAGATAAGAATCGAGCAAATGAAATAGAAATAGTGTGTACATAGATAAGAATCAAGAAATGAAAGTAGATGTAAAAAGAGAATAAATGAGAAAGAGAAGATGATAATGAAAAGATATATTGAAAAAAAGAAGGGAAATATTAAAGAATGATTTAAAAAAAAGAGGAAGAGTGGAAGAGAAAAAATAAACAGAAAAGAAAAACAAAAGTAGACATTTCAGACAGATCAGAAATTGTTGAGATTTATTGACAGGAGGAAAAATGAAGAATATTGTAGAATTATTGAAAAAAAATTGAAAAAGGAATTAAAAGAAAATGATAGCAGAGTTAAAATAAAGTGGTAGAAGGAGACATGAAAAAAATGAAAGAAAAATTGAAGGAGAAAAAGAAAAGATGAAAGGAAAAAAAATAAAAAATAAAATTTTAAAAATAAAAAAAATAAAATGTTGAGTAATAAAAAAGAAAGAGAGAATATGAAAGAAATAAATATAAAAATAGAGAATAAAAAAAAGAGAAAAAAGAAACAAGTGCACAGAAAATGCAATGTGAAAACAGACAGAATGAAAAAGATAGAGAAAATAGAACGAAAGAAAGAGAAGAAAACAAAAGGAGATAAAGGGAGAAATAGGGAGAAAAACATATCAAAATTAATTAGAAAACTAGGAACAGTAGTATTGACAGAAAAAGTAAGAAAGAGATTGGAAGGACATGATATAGCAGGATAATAATAAGACCCTGGAATCTAGTCGGCGCGGGGGGGGGAACCCGGTCGGCTAGCAACGGACCCCCGAGGAAGGCGGACAGATGTGGCGTGGCCTCATCTGTCTGCAATAAAGAATGAGAAGGCGGGAAGGATCACACAATGCTCTCCCCCCAGGAAGGAGACCCAGTGATAACAACCAAAGAATCACCGAGTCTCAAACGCGGAGGGGAGTCCATGGTCAAGGACCTGAAGTAATATCCTGTAAGTTCCAGGTCCTTGCCCGCCCCTCCGGAAGGCCATCTCGGGGGTTTTAGCGAGTACACCGGCGGAACCAACGTTAGGTTGCTGCTGGGACTCCCGCATAGCCTTCATCCGATTCTCCTAGAATGAGAGTATCCATAAAGGATTTCCCCCGAGTTACCAAAAAAAAAAAGGATAATAATAAGATCAAGAAAAAATAGAACAAAAAAAAATGATAAAAAGAAAATGCTGAAAAGAAAAGAGAGAATGATAGAAGATTTAATATGGAAAGAAAATACAAAGAAATAAAAATCGAAAAAAAGAGAAAATAAAAGGAATGAATGGAAAATACATTAGAAGAAAGTGATAGAGAAAATGGAGATAGGAGAGAAGAGAATCTTCGAGAACTGCTGGATGTTATGTGAAGAATAAGGAAAGAGAAAAGGAGAAGAAGAAGAGATAAATAAAGTTCTACATAACAAATGATGCAAATTGATAAAAGCAGAAAAAATACCAGATTATCTTAAAAAATATTGATCAGAATTAAGATGAAATAAATAACAATATTTAAGAAAATAAAATGGGAAAAAGTAGATATTGGAGGGATAAAGAGAAAAGAAAATGTAAGATATGTAGGAGAAACAAAAAGATATAGGAACATGTTGGGAAAGATAATAGATTAGAAAAAAAGAAGGAAAAAAGTTAAAATAAAATGGAGAGAATATTAAAAAAAAGAAGAAAAGAAGAGGAATTAATGAAAAAAATATAGAAGAAAAGAGAGAAATCGGAGAAAAAAAAGGAAAAGTGTGAAAAGAAAAAGCGATAAAAGAGAGAGAGAGGGAACAAAGAGAGAGAATGAGAAGTACTACATACTATCGTGTGTGAGAAACTATGTAGATCTTCTAATTAGATTAAAATAGAGAGTGTGTTATGTGAGAAAATTTGAGGTAATGCGAGATTAATTTTAAGAAACTAATAATTGAATTAACATAAATTAGTAGCTGGATAAGTTACAACCGCTAAAGTATCTTGTTTATTAATTGTATTTTTACAAGAAAAGAAACACAATAAATTTTCATTTATTTAGTCGTAAATTTTCTATTTATTAAGAAATTATTTTTACTTATTAATTTAAATATGAGAATAAATATATTAAAATTAAATCTTAAAATACAATTAAAGCGTAATAAATGCAATTAGAAATTTATTTTCTATTTAATCTTCCAAAAATATATTAATATTAGTAAAATAAAACAATAAAATAAAATATGAATATATACCAGAGCAATATTCCATCTTTGACTTTGTCATAAAGCGCCTTTCCCTCGGGATCAATAGGTAATAAGTGCTTCAAATCAGGGTCATGTAAAAGATTGGTGTTAATCCAATCGCTGAACGCCAACTGCTCCTCGAGCCTGACGGAATGTGTGGTGCCTTCACTGGATGCTTCAGAAATCCCACCTAAAGTCTCGAGATTCTCCTTTTTCGAGACGACATGTTTAAACGTAGAACCTAGTTCATTAGCCTTGAGTTCCTTGCAAAGTTTCTCGAATTCCTCGAAGGAAAGACGACCTCTGTGCTCCAATCGCTGTTTATCATCGTATTCCTCGATCATTTGACGCACCTTGTAGCCTGGCATCTTAAAGCCGCAAACGTCCAATGCATTTCGCAGTTCGGTAACATTGATGAAACCATCTCCGTTTGCGTCGATCTATCCAACGAAGAAAATGATCAGTTATTTCACAGGTCTGCGAAATTTGAGCTTTTGTCAGTTACAAAAAGCAGAGTAGGTGAATCTGATAGATTGTAATGCTGAAAACGAATCTGGCCGCAGAATTTCTTCAGCATGTTAGATTTTTGAGTAATTTGTAGGCCCAGTTCCACAATCCAGTTAATCCGAGTTTAAGTAGTGAATGGACCAATCAGGACCCAGTTTAACGTATTGAACTCGGATTAACTCGAGTTATGGGCCAAAGTTGACAAAAATCGCTATTTTGGCTAATTTCATAAATTTATTGTGAGGAAACCAAATTTTTTGAAATATTTCTGTCAATGGCATCGTATAGTACTTACTTTTATCTTTCAAATCCACTTTCGATTACCGTACGATTTTTTTTCGCTCAGATATACAAATTATAAGACCGGTCATGTACAAGGATCCAATAAGCTATTCTAAACTAATCATGCCATCTCTCTATCTAACTACGAATCAAAATTAGAGATTTAAAAACATACATTTTTAAATACTTTCTGTCACCTTTTGAAATTAAAAATAACGCATTCAATGGCAGATGAAATCACAATAAAAAGATATAAAATTTAGAAAAATTTATCAAAATGTGTAATAACTGTATTAGATATTTCTTTACAATACTTTTTTAAGCAACCGAACCTAACATATGTCAGTCTTCAAATTTTAAGATGATGGATCCATCATATTGATATCTATGTAAATTTTCTTTAATATAAATTTTCTTATAATTTCATACTTATATATCTCAACGAAAAAAAATCGTGCGGCGATAATCGAAAATGGATTTAAAAAGTGAGTACTATACAATGCCATTGACAGAAATATTTCAAAAAGTTTGGTTTCTCCACAATAAATTCATAAAATTGACCAAAATAACGATTTTTGGGCCATTTATCTACAAATTACTTAAAAACCTGACATGCTGGGGAAATTCTATAGCCAGATTCGTTTTCAGCGTTACAAAATCTTTCAGATTTATCTACTCTCCTTTTTATAACTGAACCTCGCAGGCTTATAATGCGATAATGTTATATGAAGATTATTAACTTGTTAGAGATAAAAATATTATTTTTCTATATTTTCAATTAAAAAATTTTCTCTGTACTAATATTAGTAATATAATACAATAAATAAATAATTTTATGAAGCAACATGTAAAATTTTCTTTTCTTTTTTTCCATATTAATTTTTCATTTTGGCGCTGGATAACAATTGTGAATAACCATAGATAAATCAAATTTGCAACATCGCCTTTGATAACATTGTAGCAATAGCTTTTCCGCAACACGATTTCTATGCGGAAGAAAATGTGTTCATTAAGGAAGGATGATTGCGTATACAGCAGATAATAAAGTACAATTAATTTAATGATCATATTCATGTAAAGAGCATTCATAGGTTTTGTAAAATATATCAAAAAAATAAAAGAATAACATGGTTAGAATCAGAAAGAAAAGATGTGAAAATTATTTTTATCATAATGTTATTTTTATCATAATGTTATTTTTAAGTTTATTATAATTTAATGATTCTGTGTGTCTGTCAAAAAACATCATATATATATATATATATATATATATGCTGAGCCTATTTTATTTGAGATAGACAATCATATCTCTTGATGGCTTCAATTTATCTATAATTATTAAAAACTTTTGACGCATATATGTATTTTAACTTATATAAAATTCCAAAATTAATTCCAATATTAAAACGTAGCATTAAAAATTACTTATTTAAAAACGTATTTTAAAAAATTACGTTTTTTTAATTAAAAAATTAAAAAATTTTTCAATATATTTAATATATTTAATTTTTTAATAATACTATTATTGTAATTTTTTTAATAATACTTTTATTGTTCAAATTAATATAAGTTTCATGTAAAATTTATATACTTTTTATTCAATTTTTTTATAAAAAGCTTTTTATAAACTCTTTTAAAATATTTGATCTAAAAAGATTTTTTTTACTTGCAACATGCATGTTAAAATAGAATATTATAGTAATTCAAATTTACATTGCAAATTTACATTGCGCGATATAACGAATAATAGAAAATGAGTAATTTCAAGATCGTTTTAATTAGTTCCTGTATGATTGCGCCCATCATTAAAGTTCCGTAAGAAATACATTGTGTAAGAAATAGACACCCATGCCATTCTTGCAAAGTCACAGAACTTACACGAAAGAAATACAAGCGAAAAACTCTACTAGGGACTAATCATTCGCGTGAGAATAATAGACATATACAATAATGACGGGAACAATCTTGTGTGCAACTTTTTAGAAGGTGGAATTACATCGTAATTAATCAGTTCTTTACTATTCTAGAGAAATGCTGCCATAAATGCAATGCCGTATGTACAAATCGCCAGCTAATTAGCATTTAATTTTTATCGTAAATATCGGATAATCATACATTTAAAATCTATTCCATTTTTATTATCGAGAGCATATGATAATGATGTTAAATAGATACAATCAATTCATGATTTATGAAGAAGATAAGGTAAGTATAAATCAAACTCCGTTTATCATATATAGATATATATACATATATATATACATATACACACATACATACATATATATACAAGATGATATGATGTTACATTTTCCTTGATTACGAGATGTAGACTAGCAAAAGAAAACTTGCATTTAAAAAAAAGAACAGTTTTTGAAATTCTCCTCGCTGTTCACTTTTATTGATTCAACATATTAAATACAAAATCGAAGATATGTCAGAAGTACGCGTTGAAGATATTAAAAAGAATTGAAATTAAGAGTACTCACAAATTTAAATCTTGGAATTTCTAAAAGAATTCATCCATAATGTCCTATTCTTTATGTCTTATAAATTTCCACATTGTCAAAGAAAGAAAAAAAAATTGTTAAGGATCATTTCATCGCGACATGAAAGAACATAGGACTGTCATCAATAACTTATCAAATCTTATCAACTGTATGATAAAATAGAAAATAAGTGAAAAATATGCAGAAATACCAATCGACACAATACAAACAACATTTAGAAACGAAAAGATTATGCTTAATAAATTAACTAAAATATGCTAAAATAAATTAAAAATAAAATCTCTTTCTCTTTCTTTAAAAAGTAAATAGTTTATAATACTAAAATCTTTTAAGTTAAAATTAGGATTGTATATTGTATATTGTATTATTATATTCTACGCTAATATAGTACAGATATTCTCAAGTTTTGAAATAATTTGTATTAAAATATATGTATAATATTGTTTATAACTGTAATTATTTATAATATTAAGATAAAATAAATTGATAACAACATACTTTCAATTTTATTTTCGAAGCAATTCAGTTTCTAGTTTATGTTATATGTATTCGGCATTTGACAAATTCATTAGGATCAATAATATAATGAAATAATCTTTTCTGCCATGTTTCGATATCATTACTAAATGCTAGCAGAGAAACTGAAGAATTTTTTACAATACAACATATATGGTTTGTCAAAAATATAATTCGATTTTATACAAATATCTTTCTTGCAAATTTTTCGTAAGAGAGAAACGCAAAATATAATATTATGATAGTAAGACACATAATACAGCTAATACACATAAGAAGCAATTAAAAATATTTATACTAAAATTTTGATATATTAAAAATGACAATAAGTATTCTAAAAATATTTTAAGACAAGATTCAAATAAATATATTACTTTTTGATTTATCTGATTGTAAGAAACATAAAGTTTCATGTCATATATATATATATATATATATATATATATTTTTTTTTTTTTAAAGGGATTTTATCTAAAATCGTTAGCCTTTCAAAAAAAGTAGATTTTATCTACAATCGTTAAAATCTTGATAATTAAATCGGATATACTCTATTATATGGTGCTCTATTATATGATATTTTCAGTTTCCAGTGCCGATCGAAAATAAGCTATCCAGACCGCAAGTTGAATTTTTTAAGTGAAATATACTACTTTTTATTGCAAATTCGGATTCCCCGATGAAAAATAAGAAACTTTTGTCCCGAATATTTTTTCCTAAAATGCTTTTATTGACCTTAAAATGATTGTTAAAGTGTGATTAATGAACAAGATGTAGTTAGATAAGAAATGAACTATTTAATTCTGAAACCGATTTTTTTAATTATATATACACATAACACTTTCAATTGTAAATTTTGATTACATATGAACATAAATAAAGTAATCTTATTTACAAAAATAAATAAACAGTTTCAAGCTTATGTTCAGCATTGTGTAAAAATTTTAAGATATACATAAGATTTTAAGAAGAATTTAAGATATATATATATATATATATATATATATATATAATATATATATATATATATATATATATATAAGATATATATGTATATAAGAAATACAAAAACAATTTTTCAGACTAAAATTGCATCAAGCAGAAAATAAGATAGTAACTTCAATTTAACTTTAAATCAAGGGTAAATTAGAAAAGAAAAAATATGGAATTATTAATTGTAAATTACTTATTTTTTTCTTAAAAACAACTGGTATGTTTTCTTTACACCAATTGATTTCTTTTATTATTTTGTGCATAAAAGTATTAAGATAAGATAATCAAGAAATAAATATTTTACAAGATATTTTATGGTTTATGTAAAATTAAGAAATGATTTCAAACCTCATAATTTAAAAAGTACTTAACGAAAAGATACCTAATTATAGTGTTTTGGAAAGCTCTCGAGATAAGCTATAAGAATATGCAATGAAAAGTAGTAGGTTCTATTTAAGAAATTGAAGGTGACCTTTATGTGACCTTCAAATGACTATCCGAGATCAAATTTTTGCCACCATCTTCTGTCTCCCTCGAAGTCAAGCAATTTTTATTTGAAACATTTTGTTGTACATTCAAAAATAAAAAAGTTATTAGGTTGTGTAACTTAAAATGGCTCGCCCTATATATATATATATATATATATATATATATATATATATATACAGGGTGTCCCTAAACATGTCCTTCACACACTTGTGAGAAGGTAGAGCGCAGTAAATTAAATAAAGAAATCTTATTCCATGTAACGAGTTTTGTAATAATAATCGAAATATTAATTATTGAAATCGGACGAATGAGAGAAGCGCTCGACCGCTCGAGCTAGGAGGAGCCTTTGCCACGCGCCTACACACTCATCGCTCCTTTTCTCTCCAATCACCGCGCGCCACCATTATGTTACAGTGAGACCGCCTTCGCCGCCGCGTGTTTCTATTCACGCAGATTGGCCGATTTTCTTTAATTTATTTCTCGTTAATTATTGCGAATATTGCATAACTATACAAGACTTTTCTTCTAACTTTGAGCCAATCTACTTTAATTTTTTAAAATAATGATTACTTTCATGACACCCTATATATATTGATCTTAATCGCGTATGTTCCAGGGCACATATATAGTATACGTCACTTAAAATGCATACACCTGCCACTGCCGGTGCACCAAAATGAAGAAACTGTAACCATACTCGTGTAATAACTATCTCATAATAAATAAAATGCATTTCTGAAGTATACTGGTACTAAAGTATTCCTCTGATTGTTTTTTAGTAAGACAAAATATACAAAAATAATACTATAGTGTATTCCAGAAAGAATATTGTATATAATTGTTAATTATGATTAAAACAAAGCAGCGGAAGTATTTGATAATTCGGAAGAAATAGGCACACGTATCTCGAAACTTTACTGATATAGAGCTCTTTTAGGAAGATCACTTATCGTTTCCTGTCAAACGTTAAACAACCGCAGATATCACGAGAAGGGAAAATACGTATCATCCTATGTGCACACATGTGAAATCCACATAGAATTTAATGCGCACAATTCTACATATTTAATACAAAATTCATATATATATTTCAAATATTTATTCAAATTTCTTTTTCAATGTTCTATTGTTCCATTGTTTTCTTGATTCATGAAGCTATTTATTATAAATTGATTGCATTTGATCGTGTAGATTTTTATTTAGATTTTAATTGATTTATTAATTTTTGACTCATGAAATGCAAGTACATATTGCAATTTAATTAATTTTTTTTTTTCGCACCGCTTGCACACGTTAGTTTCATACATCTTCCTCTTAATCAAACTAAATAAATATAAATTAGTTATTATTCAAGAAAAACAATTCTCGTTTTGAAACATAATTGTTCTGATAATGCTCATGAAGAAAAAAATGCGGTCGATTTTTTTCAGAATTTAGTCGCTACTTTATTCGGGCAGCAAAATATGAGGCACTCTATACAGCCTAGAGCCCACTCTCGGGGTCAAACTTCTCTCTCTCTCTTCGCTTTTATCCTGAGAACTGGTTTCGCCCGGCATCACATTGCACATGTCCCTATCCTGTGTATATATACCCACGAAAATCACGATTGGATTATGTGGAAAGAGAAACAACAAAAAGAAAAAAAATATCAATGTGTTGTAGATACACACATTCTACACACATTCTAACACATTAAGATAATCTAAACACATTTAGATAATCTAAAGATTAGGGCGAATGCCCACGTACATTATGCGGAACCTTGCGTAAAAGAAGTTATAACACATTGGCCTGCGTCATAATAACAGCGGTGCATTTTTGAAGCGCATTATTCGGATCGCCTCTTCAGATGTACGCGCGTTTTCTTCTTGATAAGTTATAAAAACTTTCTTAAAACATATGAATATTAATTGCTTGATGCAATTTTTATAACATATAGATTACTTGCTACTGAAATATTATATTATTAAAATGACGGCTATAATTTTATTAAAATTATGCAAACACTCCTTTTGATATTTATCCTGTGAGAGTCAATAGAAACGATTCTTGTTCTTACTTTTTTGCTTTATTTTTTATCCTGTTTGATTTATAATTGTGCATTCACAAGAAAACATTAGCTATCAATATCTTGTTCATCAATATGTAACAAACAATCGTTTAACTGCTTATGATTCGATTTTCCAAACATTTTATAGAGGGCAATGTTGCCGTTTTTATAAAATAGATAATTAGATATATTAAATCGATAGATTTGCGTGCATTTCTCGAACATGCTTCTAAAAATAAAACAAATGGCCATGAGTAAAAATGCGATTCTGCGAATACATATCTTACAATTGATTATTCAATTTCTTCATTTTCAAGGCAATGTCATATAGCTATGCCATCTTAAGATTCTTCCCACATATTTATGTGCACATATGTATATTGGATTCGAAAGCAGCATTAGTATTAAATCATATAGACAAATCAACAAGCAAGCAGACTTCAAGGTTTTTAATTTGTATATTCAAATTATTCTAATATACATATAATCTACAAATCCTTTCTGTCTCTCTTGTGATAAATAAAAAACAGATTTAAATATTATTTATGAAAAAACATACGAGACAAAAAAAAGCGGAAAAGAAAGATAAATAATTATTTTGAGAGAGAAAGAGATTATATTATGTTAATATTATTAATTCAAGAGATCATCTTATATTAATATTATTTATTTTTATTGTTATTTCGCCAATATTGTCTCTCTCTCACTCTTTCCCTTTTCCCCCTCTTTCTCTCTCACTATCTCTCTCTCTTTCAATAAAGTCACACACAACTTATGATAAATTATAATATTCAAGTTATTTTAGACACATGTAGAATTTATATAATCATTGTTATGACAGTTAATATAATGATCATATAATGATCATATAATGATTAATTTTGAATTATAATATTTCGATATTATCACAGGAAAAAGACTAAATAGTATCTACTTTCAACAGCATTAACACTTAATTTATTTTTAAAATGAAAAATGTGTTACACATGTTTCAGTGGCTGAAAAGCCACTATCGTGCATAGAGTAACATCTACATTATACCACCAGTTATCTCATATATACAGTTATCTCATATATACACAGATAACGCATGATTAAATGTTATTAGAATACGCGTTTGAAGGTCAACTTTGCTTTCTTAATATCAGACTGTATATAAGCAATAATCTTTGATAATTAAGATCAACAAACAATATAAATATTACTGTTATCTTAAATTAAATTCGAATAATATGAAACATAAAATGTAAATAAAAAAATTTAAATAAAACAGCGTTTATTAAAGTTTCTAATTTTATTGATTTCAACGTATAATTAATAATTTATTTTCTTGATATCTTAAAATTTAGTATGAATATTTGAACGCTTCTTCAGACAACATCTGGCATTGATAGACAAGAGTTGTAAGTTCATGACATTGACCTTGATCACTATACTTTTTTTGATAGCATCAATCATCGTCTCGTTGTGATTTTCAGCGGTTATCTACAGGGTGTTCGGAAATTCAATGAACAAATTTTCAGAGATTGTCGAGGGCACTATAAGAATCATTTTTTGCAAATAAAGCTGGAATCAGAAACGTGTTATTACATCGCTACGGCATACGGAGTGTTCGAAAGAATCGAGACCTCGAAATCACAAAAAATAGAAGTTTTACAAAAAATTATTTCAAACAAAAGTTGTAGGGTGTAAAAAGGTCTAGTTACTGGCGCTATGTGTTTGACACTTAGATGACATCGCCAAAGTCACGACACGGCCACCTTGAATTTTTGAAATAGAACTCTTCACTTTTTATTGCATATTCTTATAACTTATGTCGAGATCTTTCCAAAACACTATAATAAAATATTTTTCTATCAAGTACTTTTCGAGTTATGAGGCTTGAAATCATTTCTTAATTTTACATAAACCATAAAATATCTAGTAAAATATTTATTTTTTTATTATCTTTTTTATTATCTTTTTTATTATCTTTTTTATTATCTTAATATTTTTATGTACAAAATAACGAGAGGAATCAATTGATGTAAAAAAAACACACAGTTGTTTTTAAAAAGAAATATATAATTGTTAATTACAAATTACGTATTTTTTTTTTTGAAACAATTAATTTTAACTAATTGTAAGATCGTTTTTCAAGGTCATGTAAAGGTCAACGTAGTTCTTTTTAAATAAAATCATCCCAATATATATATATATATATATATATATATATATATATATATATATATACAGCATATTTTAACTCTTACATCTAAAATAATTTCGTTATTTTTACATATACAAAAAATGCTAAAGAAAAAAGTTGTATGAATGAAAGGGGGACGTAAGATGATGACAATTATTTGATCTTGGATAGTCTTTTGAAAATCACATGAAAATCACCTTCAAATTCTTAAACCTCCATTTTTCATTGTATATATATTCTTGTAGCTTACCTCGAGAGCTTTTTAGGTTATATAATATATAGAAGTACGATATGTGTAATATGTACATAAGTAAGTATATGTCGAAGTATGTATAAATATATATATATATATACTCCCTTTGTTTGAGATTTGCAAAAGAAAATATCAAAATGTTTTATCAATCAATAAATCAAAGCAAAGAAATCTTTGTTCTTTCCAATTTGGTTAGTCAATTAATTTGAAATTTTCGTAATAAATTTCATAATAAGTTTCAAACAGGATCGTAGGTAAAATATCATGTAATTGATTTTTATGCACATTATTATTACAATGATTTTGAAAATGTTTAACTTTCACAAAATGCATTTGAACATAATTATAGAGATAAACATTGTTTATTTGTGAAATGTATTTCACTATATGTGAATATTTACCGCATTTATTTTCAATACTCTGTAATATTAAATATTATAAAAAATAAACTAATATAGATATGTCTGAAATAATATATAATTATATTATTATTCTAAAGTGATGCATATAAGTATATAATTATTATTACTATCTCTCTCTCTCTGTCTCTCGCATGCATGTTCATTCTTTCAATTTAAACGATAAGAATCAAAACAAAGAGATTTTCATTAATGATAATTACTGATAATACTAAAAAAGGTAATGAATGTAATTTATGATGAGTTTTATATGATAAATATACCAATAAAATTTTTACACAATCCCTATATTCTTGTGTCTCTATTATATTTTAATATCTAGAAACCGTATAATTATATTAATAAATAAATTTCAGATTTTTTGAAACCAGTTTATCATATAACATCTAAAACTTGTGAACAAAATATAAAATTAATAAAAAATTAGAAATATTTATTGATGATATACAATATGTTTAGCATTTATAATAATTCTATTTAAAAAATATAATTACAGATATAAATAAATACAAACCACAGTTTTTCATCAATATCAACATCATCTACCGTGTTGAAACGCAGAGCTATAATATCGCACCATCACTTTTCTATTATGTGCAGGCATCACGTCTTACTCGTGTTACACGCGTCGTTGATCCGTGCGTGATTCGATTCACAATTAACTCGCGTGTGTGAAAGTGAAACCTGACGCGGAAAGAGGTTAATGATAGGCATAAATTATCGGCAGTGGCCGATGACGAGTAAATTGATTGACGTGTGCCACGCTAAGTTTATAATCTCACTAATTCTTTATAATTTGAGCAATTAAATTCGTAAATTATTATGTTACAAAAATAATCATGTTACAAAAATACATCAAAAGTATTTTTGCATAGTCATAAAGATATACATCACAAAAGTTAATGATTAAACATGGCTTGACGGCGCATAAATTATCGAATTACCTTGATGAGATAGCTTTCACCAATCCATACAACATTGATAATGTTGCTGCAATGTTCTGTGATGCATGGGAAGAATTTAGAATACAACATTTTCTAAATAATAAATTATTATTAAAACATTTTTCTCAATTCTTTCATGTAAATAATCTTTCTTTAGAAGAAAATAAAGGATGTTTATTAAAAATAAATCTCGAAATAAAATTTATTTAATCATTTAATATTGCACCAAAAAAATTGATGCCTTGTATTATATTTATACAGTTTCAAAAAGAAATTAATCTTTTTTAAAATTTCCACTCTATCATCATTCGCGCATTTGCCTCTTATTATATAGGTAATAAATTATAATTATATTTTATTCAAATGACTCTTATTATATAGGTAATAAATTATGTTTTACTCAGAATCACATTTTCTTCCACGTAAATATACAATATGTAATATTATTATGAATCACACTGTGTCATTGAAAATATCCTTGAAATATGATTTCATTTTCTAGAGTCATAAATGACGGTTATGATCATCTTTTCAATGATTCAAAATTATATGCGAATATTATTGATTATATATTTCTCCCTCGTGGACATTAGATATATGTATGTATATGTATGTGTGTGATATGCATGTATATGTATGTATTGAAACAATACGACTCTATTTATGAATCACGGTCCATAAATCTCAAACAAATAAAGCAATTTTCTCTTTTATATATTATTTATCCTTATTTTGAAAGCGAATAATGTTTTCTAAGAAAACTCTATTACTCATTAACATTCGATCTTGGAAGTAACGATGAGAAGAGAACAAAACATAATTGTTTTACAGAAACAAAACGATATTCATTTTGCGTCATTACGAAAAATATTACAAGAAATTTCATAAAAAAATTTAATAATATCAAAAACGTCTGTATTTTTTGAAAAAAAAAACTCCAGTGACAATTTTTAATTTATTTTAGAGAAAAAATCGCAAAAAAAGAAAAAATGATTGTTGAAAGTTTTTTTATATCAAATTTTATATTACATCAAAATGATTAGAACTAGAGAATTACTATGTAAATATAAATATATTATGCATTGCATAGTGAAGAAAATGAATGAAAAAATAATGTTAAATAAGATCTCAATCAAAGTATTTATTTCAAAATTCATGAAAGTAAAGTTAGCACGATCTTAATGAGTCATTGATTTCAAATGTAATGAAACGGTGACGTCAAATCAAACATTCATAAGTTCCAACTGAATGACTCATGTCATTGACGTACTCTTATAATCAATCAACAGCACATCGATAGCAGAGCATTTTTTTCACAATCACAGAGTATATTCGACGCTATCAATCTCGATTTCCTGAAGAGAGAAAGAGAAAGAGGAAAAAAGAAAGAAAAAAAAAGATAGAGTTATTATTAACTATCGACGGTGCCGTGATAAATATCAGCATAAAATACTTTATTCATATTAGCTAAATTTTCTTGAAAATTCCATATAAAGTAATGTTTTCCTTCGTTAAGATAATCATTTATCACTTTTGAGTAATCAAAAAATCGATATTAATACAGATTGTAGAGCGCGCGAACTGAATTATCTTTCAGCAACACATCTAAATATAATAAAAGATGCATATACAGGATACACAAATAATATCGGAAATCTTTAAAATATTTCGGAAAATAAACATTTTCCAAAAAAATATTAAATGATATAAAATATTAAGTGATGCATTGCAATATTAATTTGTACGTGTATTTGTTTTTGTGTTTTTTTTTTACCTTGGAGCATTAAAACTCGTCACGTAGAAATTATCTTAAAATTTTTTAATTGAAATCTCCATTTTTGATTGTGCATTGTAGCTAATCTTGAGCTTTTCAAAGCACTATACTGAATTTTATTAAGTTAAGAGGGTTATAAGCCACAATATATACATATATATATATACAATACAATATATATACATATATATATAGAGTGTTGCAGAGCGATCGTATCAGGCGTTTATTTTGAAAAATATTCATTTCGTTTCATATATTCATTTTTGTGAAAAATGTTTTATACAAAAATTTCAGGATTTTAAGGAACGCATTAAATAATAATATTAGGATGATCTTGAATAGCATTGTCAAACTCAGATAAAGATCATCTTAAAATTCTTAACTGGAAATCACAATTTTTTATTACATGTTCTTATATAATACTTTCAGAGTTTTCCAAAACGTTATAATTTAGTATTTTTTTATTAAATGCTTTTCGAGTTATGATGCTTGAAATAATTTATTAATTTACACATGAACTATGAAATATCTCATAAAATATTCATTTCTCAGATGATCTTACCCTACTTTTATGTACAAAATAAATGAGAGGAATCAATTGCTGTAAAAAAACATATAGTTATTCTTAAGAAAAAATGTGTACTTTGCAATTAACAAACGTTTCTTTTCTTTTTTAAGAACAATTATGTGTTCTCTACATATTATCTTGCATATCTTATTATTACACGAAATTATCAGCCGACAATTCGGCAAATTATTAGCTGTAATATCCAAACGTCTCTAAAAACGAGTTCATAATATAAAAATAAAAAGGCAATTGAACCAGAAACGAAAATATTGAGTAGAGAAATTCTTAAATCATATTACAGAATTATTGGAACATATTATTATTACAAAATAAGAACCGCAAACAATATATAAAAAATTCTGTCGATAGAATTCGATTCTTATTTTGTAATAATAATATCTTCCAATAATTCTGTAATATGATTTAAGAATTTCTCTACGCAATACTTTCAGCATTTCTGATTCAATTGTCTTTTCCTTTGATTTGCGATTTGAACATTTGAACCATTTGTAATAAATTTATTATATTTCAATGTAAAAATATTTTAATATCTCCTTGTAGAAATAAATTTAAATTACATGAGAAAGCAATACTAAAATATAAAAATATTTTAATATTGTTTTTCCATATAATTCAGATTTATTTCTACAAGCCGATCTAGAACAAAAAAAGTCGACAGTAATTGCACTGTTCCTCACAGTATTTAAAAAATTTATATCGCGTCTTCCTCTTCTGCCATCGGCGGCTTCTATTTTTGATATTAATAATTGGCCGCGAAGAAATGTCAAATAACAAGAATGGTAATGACGAATAGATAAATATATTTCCTATCGTAATCAAGGTTCCCTTATTCTATTAAGTTTTCTCGAATCTAACCTCTCAGGCATCGAGTTTGAAGCTCATTTTCTAGTATTTATCAGATGTTGTCTATATCGTGGCATCAATTAAAAATAAATAAGTTGGACAATTAGCATACCGACGCATATGATCGTACGACTAAATTAACGGTACTGCATGATACAAGTGCGCAATTAAAAAAATGACATGGGAATTTTATTATTTTCCGCCTGTTTCGCTTCTCCTTCTAGAATGTATTTACAATTCTTGCAGTATTTTTTTATAATAAACGCTATAATAATTAATATAATATAGTTTTATATTTAAATTAAAATGTAGAAAATGATATTTATACGCTCTGTAGAAAATGATATTTATAACCGTGAATTCATATTTTATTGAGGTTATTTAAATGAAGCTATTTTCGCTTTGATATTTTCGATTTTGATGTTTGTGCCTTTTGCTGATGCGAAAACGATTGAGTTTCAATGACATGTATAAAGGAATAAACGAACGAAAAGTAGAATTGACAGATTGAAATATTGCAAGCACTCGACACTGTCACGTGGCACAGATTAGTAACTCGAGTGAACTTATTAGCCGCTGACCCAAGTCTCGTAAGAAGATACATCCGTTGTCTGATTCATCAATTCAAAATATTTCATTTGCCCATAAAAAATGATCATCCTCTGATATTCTAGCCGCCATTAAAGCATCGCGATCATCTGTTTACTAACTTATTTAAATTTCCTCTGTATATATATATATATATATATATATATATATTCCTTAAAAATAAATATTTAAAAATATCACTTTGCAGAGAGAATAATATATATTTATACACAGAATAATATATATTTATTGAATTATATTTATACACATGTTAAATATTATAAATAATTAAAATTCTATTATTATATTTTGAAGAGATATTTGTAATTTAAACCTAACGCCAAAAAAATTATTGTAATTATTTTTGTAAAATTTTTAAAAAATATTAGGATGACATTTTCTTGTGATATAAAATAAATTCGCAGCTTTCGCAAAATGTTGTAAAACATTTAAATAAAAATATTTAAATATAAATATTTAAATATTTAAATAGCTTATTTAAACATACATATACTTGTTAGTGTATATATGTTAAAATATATGTTTTATTAAAAAAAATCATAATAATAATAGATAAACTTATTATTTTGCGAGTCCATTTATATTAAAAGTCTTGTAAAGTCTAAATGACATTCCTGCAAAGTCAAAAGTTGATTCTTAAAAAGATTCCAAAATGTGCAATTAAAAATGCTTCGTTTCATCGCGCCTTGTTGTTAATCTTAATCGCAAAACCTCGTCATGTGCCGTGAAAGAATTAATTATAACTACATGGCGTAATTAAGGAGCTAAGCGTGGGAACGGAACCGACAAAGGATGCATGTACGCACTACGATATGAAAACACGTACATACCCGGGTGTTCTTATGTGAGAATTAGTTTCGAAACATGCATTGTCTGGAGCTGAGAAAGGAATCCAGGCTACGTTTTTTGACATTTTCGTTTTTTTTTCAGAAGTGTCCTCTAATTACAACCGATATTTTTATTCTTCCGCTGTGCATATTTTGAAACACGAATATCATTAAATATCATTAAAATATCAAATATTTTGTAAATATATATTAACAGAATTATATCTTACCGATCACTTTGATTTTTATAATTTTATAGTGTTAAAGTAAAAAAATAGAGACCTAAATATCACGTGCACTTTGAATCACGTTGCAAATTTTTCTGAAATATAAATTATTTATCAAATTTTTTTCTAAGATTATTTACAAATAATATATTTAATTATTTTTTTAATAGTAACAGATTAATTTATTATAAATTGCGTGTTAATATTCTAGATAGTACAAGACATCCTATGGACATCCATTTTATGTCCATTTTACATCTGCACATCCATGGACATGAAATGGACGTTCATCGTACGTCTAATTCCAGATATCCGTTAACGGCCAATATTTGGACGTCCATATGATATCCAGTCTTGGACATCAAAGTTTCGCACGAGAATGGGTTAGTTCGTTCGTTTACCGCTATACGACGTGCGATGCGCTATCATTCTCGTATTTAAGTTTTAGTTAGGAGAATTATATAAAATATGCAAAGAATAACAAATAACATTAAAGATATACTCTTCAATTTAATTTCTGATCTCAATGCTTTAGATATTAAGTTTATTTTATAAGTCGGACAAGTAAATGTCTGGCGAATAAACGAAAATAATTCATTATCTATATATTTAAGATGTAAAGTGCAATATGCAAGTATAAATATAAATAAAATTTTTATACGAAATTTTTATAATATATTAAAATTTTTGTATGAAATAGATAAATTATATTATAATTTAATTTTCTTGAAGTCAAATGTTTTATATATTATAAAGGATACATAATAACATCCATTTATATATAATTAAAAATAATTTTATCTCTCTCTCTCTCTCTCTCTCTCTATATATATATATATATATATATATATATATATATATATAGTTACATCAAGTCCAAAATCCATACATAATTATGTCTACACAATTATATATAAACCATTTTCTCACGTATTCATTCAAGATCCATATTTCATCCATTAAAAGATGTCTTATGGATGTTCAGAGTAGTTGCAAACGGACGTACAATGGACATTCTTTGTACGTCTGCTGCAGGTAATATGGACGTCCGATGGATGTACATAATGTCCAACCATCGGACATAGAACATAATGTCCCTACATAGTACTTGTGCTTCTTGGGATTATGTCTATATTATGTATAATATTTAGTCAATAGAACAAATCACATCAAAAGATATATTTTCTATAGGCTTGCCGGATATCTATGCACATAACTTCTGATTAAGACAAGACAAGTTAAATGTTGAAACTTTAAAATAATATTTTATATATATATATATATATATATATATATTCGTTTTATTGAAGAACTTTGTGAACTCAATCTGCTCGCAGCACACGAAGGTAAATAGACGGCAGACATCCCTAGCTGGTATCACAGAGGCGGAATTCATAGATTAATTTTCCCTGGCTGGACAAAAAGAGGTTCGAATGATAAGTTGCCTACCATAACGATCGCATTCATAGTACAGCGTTCTTCTGTTAACCAAATCTATAGCGAAATCCCTCACGCGGATCACATTTCTCTGATGTAGAGCCAGCTCAAACAAGGAAAACATTATGTATGATTTTTATATATGACTTTATATTTATATATGAAGCGACGCGGTAGCGTCGCGACGCCAAGTACATAAAAAGCTGATAAAAAATTGAATCCGAGCATTGAGAGTTACTATTCTCGATGCGGCGCTACCAAGTAGCTTATCCGGAATTTTACGTTAAATAAACTTTCGATTGAAATATTTTAGAAACTAAAGTCGTAATTAAAAATCTAATTTTTCTTTATAATGGGCATTTTTCTTATATAATGTGAATACAAGCTTTCGATTGTGACCAGTTTGAATAAAATTGGTACAGTCAATCCCGAGAAATGATAATCGCATGTAAGAATTGACATTTTTTATTTTCCGTCATAAGGTTCAGACTCATAAACGTATCTTCGCACGCACACATTCAAAGCGATTTTGTCCCTCAAGCTGCGTTCATATCGCGCATATATGATTATTCGCTTTAGTGTGCAAAAATGCTTTAAAAAAAAAACCATTTATGTACGTGTGTGTGCATATGTGTAATATGTGTATATGTGTGTGTATATATGTGAGACATTAATTTATCGCATAACAATTTTCAAAAATCTCTTGGGGGTAAAATCTAATCTATCTCGAAAACGGTATCACAAAAATATAAAAACTGTGCTGTTAGATAAGACTTCTAAGGAGACTAATTTATCGTGTTATAACATTATTCAAAAATCACCTTGAGAGTGAACTCTAATATCTAGAAAAAGAAACCTTGTAAAAATACGAGACTTACCCTTAGTAAGATTTATAAAAATGCATATATATTTTTTGCAGAAATAATATAAATTTTTACAAGAAGGTAGGTATATTCCTCTAGAAATAACCTTATGAAGATAAAAAAAAATCAAAATCGGGAATAGAGCAACAAAGTAGCAAGAAAAGAGCACTAAATTTATATAAGTTTTATTGAATTGTGCTAAAGTGGTTGTGCTCAGCTTAATAGACGTTACTCTTGTAAACAAGTTAGCTACGTCCGAGTCGATTTTTCTAAGTCAAACGTTGAGCAACAAATTCGATATTAAATATTTAGAGAGCAACAAATTAGGGAAACATTTTAAGACCAAAATAATAGCAGTAATTAATTGCATTAATATACTTTACTCTTATAGGCAAGTTAGCACAGCCACTTGGGGTCGATTTTTTTAAGTCAAACATGAAGCAATAAAATCGGATTCATTAAAAATGACGAGTAACAAAATCATTGAAACGTTATCGATCGAGATATCTAATTAATTTTCAATTTCATAATACTTTTTTAAAATGGGGTATCTTTAGGGGTTTTCGGTGTTTAAAAGTGGTGCAAAAAATCAAGAATAGAGCAACTAATTAGCAACAAATTAGAACTAAAAAAATATATCGTTTTTTTTGTTTAAATAAATTTTTTTGTGGCTGTGTTAACTTTAATCTATAGTGAACACAGCCATTATTTTCTCCGAATCAGCTGAAGCAACAAAATCGGGAATAGAGCAACAAATTAGCAACAAAAGAACACTAATTTATAAGTTTTATTCGATTGTGCTAAAGTGGCTGTGCCAGCTTAATAGACGAGCTGCTATTATTACATTTGTAGGCAAGCTAAGACAGCCGAGTTAATTTTTCTAAGTCAAACGTTAAGCAATAAATTCGATATTTTAAGAGCAACAAATTAGAAAAATATTTTAAGATAGAAATAATAGCAGTATTTAATTACATTAATATACTTTACTCTTGTAGGCAAGTACAGCCATTCGTCCAAGTCGATTTTTTTAAGTTAAAATGTAATTGCAAATTACATTTTTTCTTTCGAAACAATTATGTGTTTTCTTTACACCAATTGATTCCTCTCATTATTTTATATATAAAAGTATTAAGGTAAGATAATCGAAAAATTAATATTTTATGGTTTACGTAAAATTAAGAAATGATTTTAAGCCTCATAACTCGAAAAGTACTTAATGAAAAAATTAATTATAGGGTTTTAATTATAATATTTTAATTATAGTGTTTTGTAAAGCTCTCGAGGCAAGAAGCTACAAGAATATGTAAAAATATGTAGGGTGTCCCATTGAAAAAGTTCAAGGTGACCTTCACGTGACTCTTTAAGATCAAATTAATGGTACCTTCTTATGTCCTTCTTAAAATCATACAACTTTTATTTGAAACATTTTTCTCTAAATTGCTTCGTTTTCAAGATATAAATTTGTAACACTTTACGTGGGCCACCCTGTATATATATATATATATATATATATATATATATGTGTGTGTGTGTGTGTGTGTGTGTGTGTGTGTGTGTGTGTGTGTGTGTGTGTGGTGTGTGTGTGTGTGTGTGTGTGTTGTGTATAGAGAATGTAGCTGATTATATATGCGGAAAATATTAAACGTAAAGAAAAAAGATTCAATAAATGTTAAATAACAAATATCAGCAGAAACATTACTCTTTAATATAGTTCCTATTATTTTCACTTTATAAAAATTGATTCTACGCGATAATAAATTTCTAATTATAAATATTTTAATTAAAAAGTTCTAATTATTAATAATTATAATGTAATAGGAATTAATAATAATTAAATATAAAGTATTATAATGTAATATAATATTATAATAAAATATATTATAATAATATTTATGATAACAATTGAAGTATATATTTCACTTTATTTAATATTTTAAATGATATAAATACATCGTATGATGATTCAATTCACTATAGCGCTTATTTCTTGCATATTTAATCTCAAGTTAGTTAAAAAAATTACTATTAAATATATCAAGAATGATTCACCACAACTTATCATACATTATTGCGCCATTAACCGCTATTAATCTGAGTGTTATCAAGAAACAAGGCTAGAATTCTATGTCAGTAATGTACTTTTACAAGTTTATTTCATTTTTTTAACAGTTAAATAACATCGAATAAAAACTTGTTCATAAATAATGTTTATATAGTTGAACTGCATAGAATCGATCTTCAAAATAATTAGTTATACATCATTAGAGTGTCTATTCAAATCTTGTAAAAAAATTCGTAATTGTAAGATTTCATTACTTTTCCAGATAAATTTAAGATTCCAAATAAAATTACAAAGTATTTTAAAATAAAAATTTAAAAAATAAATTTTCTTATTGTGTCACTTTTAATACTCTTTTTTATTTATACAAAGGAAAAATAAATTTTAAATATTACATTTCTGCTAATGTACTGAAAACAATTAAATGGTCAAGATAAATATTTTTGCATAACATATTTTCATCTTTTAACATTATATATTGTAAAAATGAAGAATGTATATTGCATATTCAGTATTTCAGTAAAATATTAAATATATAAACAGAAAAAGATATATGTTTTAAATATATACATATAAGTCACAACTTGGTGAATCAATGAATTATCGACTTGCAATAAAGTAAGAATAAAATTAATATTATAAAAACGATTTTTTTTTTAAATTTCCTATCTTTTTCAATAAAATTCAATGAAAATTCCCCAATTAGAAAGGAATTCTCAGAGGAATTTCCAGAGAAAGAGGATTCCAATTTTTTAGTGAGACACTTCAATCATTGAGAATTATTTATTAATAAAATCTCATAAAATATATGTAATATGTGTATTAGACCTTATGTCCTTTTAGGGACAGTTGCGCAATGATCTTACTTTTAAATAGTTAATAGTATTATACCAGCGACGTAGAATTGCGTAACAATAATTGTAGCATGCCGCTAGGTTGTACCAACGTAGTTGAGCAACAATTGAAATAGTGAGCTTATTATTAGCCTTCTAATGATAAGAGCAGTCCTTGCGGCAATTGCGTCTGTTTATACAAATTGGTTCGCTTTACAAAGTTCAAGGAATATCTTAAAACGTATAGGTATAAATATTGCGAGATAATATGTATTATTTTTACGGTAAACGATTTATTTCTTATCTCATTTCCCGTTATCGAGATAAATATATAATGCAACAACATCTTGACATTGATGCACCAATGCAAATATTTGCTTCACGAGAATTTTGAACTAATGTTCAAAGAAAAAAAGGAATGTCTAGAAAAGAAGGATAAAAGAAAGACATATAACAATAATTTTTAATAACATATCTAATATTTTTCTAAGACAAATTAACACCATTAATACCATTAATAATATATTCCATTTAATATCATTAATAATATATATTAATACCATTAATAATATATTCCATCTAAAATTAAATAATTTTAATAAAATTTAATAAATTATAAAAATGCATTATATGCAGATATTTAATTCTTGTTTTTCGGCATATTTTTTCAAATCTTTTTGTTTCAACAATAAAATAAAACAAAAAATATTTTTCACGTGGATATTAATAGATTCCGCATTAATTTCATGCTCCTGAAGCTGTGAAATATTTTTCAACCGACTACATGATTTTGTAATATCTCAAGAATCTCCGGCGTATGAAACGCATCTGTTAACAACACACATCTGCATTTCTTTACTATTATTATACAATCAGCAAACAAGCGTTTATTTTTAATTATTGTTTCAATCTTCTTATTATTAACGAAGGAGGAAAACTTAGAAATTGAAAATGAAAATGAAAATGAAAATCTTGAAATCGATGGACAGAAAAAGTCCAAATTGAATAACAAGCAAAATTTTGCATACTTGGTAAAAGTCTTAAACATAATCTTAATCAATAAAATTGTATTGTTGGATATTTCTATTTTGATATTAACGTCAATATTTTTGTTTTCGTTCTAATCACGTATATGTCGAGTAAACTATACGAGTAAACATTACTTATTCACAGTGGTTGGTCTCCCACTAGTTTTTACGAAAGACCAACGCGATTACTGGATAAGAAAAGAACGGCACGTGCCAACGCGATGACACGACGCGCTTCGGGTGGCCGCTTGTGCTCCTATTCTGGAGTAATCTTTTTGCATATACGCACAATCCGTTATAGCTCTCGCGTGAGTAATAATACATGCAAAAATCACGATTACTACTTATGTATATAAATGTATATACAAAGAGAGAATAATTTATTTTAAATAACACAGAGATTTCTCGAAAACCAAGTCTTCAGCAGTAAATATTTGCTCCAAAAATTTTATGATTTCAAAGGGATATAAGATGATCCCTCTTGAATTATTTTAATCTTAAATGAAGGTCATGAAATTATTTCAAGGTCATCCTTATTTTTTTTTAAATAAATTACTATAATTTATTTATATAAAACGATTTCTCACAATACTCACAATAGATATATATAAAATTCTATAATATTATCAATTTTCTATTAATTATTTTCTTCTAATTTTATAATTCGAATCATCCGATAATCCGAATTAAAAATTTTAATTGGATTTCAAAACTGCTATTTCTAATATCTTCTAAATGAATGTATACATATACATATACAAATACCCATATAAAAAAACATATATTTCAATTTAGATTTGTATTTAGATAAGATAAATGAACATAAGAAATACAAAAAAATAAATAAACCAATTTAGTTTTAGTGCTTATAATTCAAATTTAATTATCTTAAATTTAATAATCTTAATGCTTTGAATATTTTTACGTTGGCTCGATAACACGACAAGAAAAAAGTCATCGTGCTGACACAATGAATTGCCTTTGCTAGCAAATAAAGTGCGAAATTCCAGAAGCGAATATTAGGTAAGAAATATGAGCGAAATGCGAGTTCCAACAGCTCGAGTTCGTGCACACATTTCAGCTTACGCAATTTAAGATATACTTTATTGCATTGTTCTATTTTCAATAACCTGCAAAAAATGATATTTGAAAGAAAAACATATTATGCATATATATTAAACATAGCAATACTAATGCAATCTATAAAGTGTTTTTATTTCAAATGGTAAATAGTTTTTATTTATGGCAAATCATTAAAAGTCAATCTTAATGAAAATTTAATTAAAAACTTTTAAATGTGACAAAAATTTAATTAAAAATTATGAGAAAATGATGAAGATACTAAATAAATAGAGTTTTAATAAATTGGTAGTTATTAATATTAAATATTTATGTTATCATTAACTGTATCATATATTCCTTTATTTTATAATTAATATATACAGTTAAGATAAACTTTTTAAAAATCATTTATTAAGAAATTCAATGTTAAATGTTAAGAAATTATCTATTTTTTCTTATCTATTTTCTTATTAATTAAGCACTACAGACATACTTATTTATTTTTACTTATTTACAAAAAATAGTTTTTCAATGTGTATATTTTAATCCCTCGATCCTCTGATATTTGAATATGTATTTCACGTAATCGTGCTTACGGCGACGTAAAAAGTATACGCTTGAATGACTAAAAGGATTAAGCATCAAGAATGATTGCAAAAGGGTGATGAGTAATCCACCAGAAAAACACTGAATACATATCCCTCTTTCACACTTTTATCTTTACAGCCAGATGAGTTTCAAGAAAAAAAAAACGAAATCTCGAAAAAGAATTATACTACTCTAAAATTATTACATTCACATAATATAATTACATAATTACATTCACAATGTATGTGAAATTTTTTTAATCATGAGTTTTTTTAATCATTATTATTTATTAATTTTTTTATTCTTTATTATTAGTATTATTTACCATTTTTATAAAATAATTATATAGTTCATAATTTTTTTATTTTATTATTTATTTATTTACTTATTTTATTTATTTATTTTAATATTACAACAAATATTGGTTCCCATATCTTTGGTGTCATAATATAAAAATAAATTCCAATAATATTTTTAGCGGAGAATATGTGAAAAATAATTAAAAAATTCTACGATCAATAGATATTATTAATATACAATATTAATGCTAATATAATAAATATGTAATTTCCTGACACTGAAGATAGACTATACGTTTTTGTTTGACATTGTTTACCTTTCTTATATTGAAATCAGATGGAATAATAATTAACTTTTATGTTATTTTTTACGATTTTCAAAATTATTATATTTTTTACGACTTGAAGAAAAATGTTGTTCAGACATATATTTTTCAAAGCGGATCAAATTTAGTTATAAATCAGAATAGATATACAATCTTAGTCTATAGTAGGATTTTATGTTGAAAAAAAGTAACTTTTATTTTAATAAGTGTTCAAAAAGCATACCATGTACTTCCAAGCACTTAAGTAATCTTTCGATAATATTTCTGCGAACACTGAATAGCATAGCTGGTGTAATTGATGCGCAAGCAGTCCGAATTCGTTCCTTCAATTCTTCTCTCGTAGTAGGAACTGTGCTAAATGCTTTTTCCTTTATGTGTTCCCATAAAAAGAAATCTAAAGGTATTAGATCACAACTGCCTAAGGTTGAGAGTATAAACACTGTTTCACATAAGTGTGAAGTTCGGCGCTCCGAAAAATTTTGAATAATTGTAACTCGGAAATTAATAATTGTAAAAAAAATTTTTTCGAATAAAAGTTACTTCTTTTTCAACATAGAATCCATTAATATTAATTTTTTGGGAAGGTGCCATTTAAAAAAACGGAGCTTGGTGTCCCCCACCCCACGAAGGGCCGATTGCGGAAAATGAAAATAAGTCCACGTGAAAAAGCACATCAAATCGAGAAAATCGAATTCAAGAACATTAAGATCCATCTAGCCGTTTCAAAGATATTAAACTGTAACACTTTATTTGGCCCACCCTGTATATACAGGGTAGGCCATTTTTAATCTACGCACCGAAATAAATTAAAATCCATAAGTTTAATGTTTCAGACAAAAGTTGTATGGCTTGAAGGGGACATAAGATGGTGCCATTAGTTTGACCTTGAAGAATCACCTGAAGGTCAATCCAATTTTTTAAATGAGATATCTTACATATTTTTACATATTCTTGTAGCTTGCCTCAAAAGCTTTCCAAAATATTATAATAAAGTATTTTTTCATTGAGTACTTTCCGAATTATGAGGCTTGAAATAATTTTTCAATTTTACATAAACCATAAAATATCTAGTAAAAAATTCATTTTTTTTTTATTATCTTATCTTAATACTTTTATATACAAAATAATAAGAAGAATCAATTGGTGTAAAGAAAATGCACAGTTGTTTTTAAGAAAAGATATGTAATAATTGCAAATTACAAAATTTTTTTTCGAAACAATTATGTGTTTTCTTTACACCAATTGATTCCTCTCTGATTATTTTGCACATAAAAGTATTGAGATAGGATAATCGAAAAATAAATATTTTACTAGATATATTACGATTTATGTAAAATTTTTGTACATAAAAATATTAAGGTAAGATAATGGAAAAATGAATATTTTATTAGATATTTTATGGTTATATTTTATGTAAAATTAAGTTATTATTTTAAGCCCCATAACTCGAAAAGTACTCAATAAAAAAATACTTTATCAGTATAGTGTTTTGGAAATCTCTTGATGCAAGCTACAAGAATATGCAAAAGTATATAGAATGTCCCATTTAAAAAGATGTGAACCTTCGCGTGAAGTGATCTTCACGTGACTTTCAGATGACTCTTCAAGGTCAAACTAATGCATGTCTTCATTCAAGCCATACAACTTTGTCTGAAACATTTTTGTCTTAAGCTTATAGATTTTGAAATATTTCAGTAGATTAAAATGGCCTACCTATCTGTTATATATGTGTGTGTGTGTGTGTGTGTGTGTGTGTGTGTGTGTGTGTGTGTGTGTGTGTGTGTGTGTGTGTGTGTGTGTGTGTGTGTGTGTGTGTGTGTGTGTGTGTGTGTGTGTGTGTGTGTGTGTGTGTGTGTGTGTGTGTGTGTGTGTGTGTGTGTGTGTGTGTGTGTGTGTGTGTGTGTGTGTGTGTGTGTGTGTGTGTGTGTGTGTGTGTGTGTGTGTGTGTGTGTGTGTGTGTGTGTGTGTGTGTGTGTGTGTGTGTGTGTGTGTGTGTGTGTGTGTGTGTGTGTGTGTGTGTGTGTGTGTGTGTGTGTGTGTGTGTGTGTGTGTGTGTGTGTGTGTGTGTGTGTGTGTGTGTGTGTGTGTGTGTGTGTGTGTGTGTGTGTGTGTGTGTGTGTGTGTGTGTGTGTGTGTGTGTGTGTGTGTGTGTGTGTGTGTGTGTGTGTGTGTGTGTGTGTGTGTGTGTGTGTGTGTGTGTGTGTGTGTGTGTGTGTGTGTGTGTGTGTGTGTGTGTGTGTGTGTGTGTGTGTGTGTGTGTGTGTGTGTGTGTGTGTGTGTGTGTGTGTGTGTGTGTGTGTGTGTGTGTGTGTGTGTGTGTGTGTGTGTGTGTGTGTGTGTGTGTGTGTGTGTGTGTGTGTGTGTGTGTGTGTGTGTGTGTGTGTGTGTGTGTGTGTGTGTGTGTGTGTGTGTGTGTGTGTGTGTGTGTGTGTGCATATATAGATAGATATATAGATAGATCGATAGATAAATAGATAGATAGATGGATAGATGATCATATATACAAAGGTATAAAAGTAATAATTACAAATCATTTATTCTTATTCAAGAAATATTTTTTTATGCGCAAAAAGAAAAAGTGATTTGTGTCCTCTGCAAGCAGGATATTGTATTGTATTTTATCGACTTTAAAATGTGATGATTCACCATGCGCGCATCATGGGGGTGATACGCTCTTATACATCGTTCGCATACAATTTTACCATGCAGGATGTAGGAAAGGGTTGTGTCTCTTGCCTCACACCGGTAATGCGATCAATAAGATAATTGAAGACTTTCTCGACAGTATGATCGTGGCGGAAAAGAACAATTCCGCTATCTCACTCATAGCAAGGTCATTATTTTCAAGGCAGCCTTTATTTTCCTTCTCGTAATTTTATTGTATATATCAATATAAATACAGTAAAAAGATATCTTTATATCTTAACATTATCAGAGAGAGAGGGGGGAATACGGACCTAAATTAAAGTTTATTAAAAAAAATAAAATCAATTCGATTAATAAAAATAAAGAATAGTTTTGTTTTTTATTTGCGATTTTAGAACTTCATTCAAAGATTAAAAATTATAACTGCGAGAATGATAATTATTCGACGACATTGAATTTAATTACATATTGTATAATATGCCGATATTCCAATACACTGATTAAATGTTTTCGTGCATACAGCAAACTCGCTATTTGTTATCACGCAAAATTCAATAAAAAGTACTATACAAAAATTTTATTTTTAAAAAAATTCGCGACAATCTAAAATACGTCAATACTCTACATAATTGCACAAGCAAAATATTTGCACACATTAAAATCTTGTAAAAAAAATTCCCTGAAAATTTTCTGACATTCCAGATATTTTTATTTAAAATTTCAAATAAAGAGAATATTTTAAAATTTTGAACTTTTTACTTTCAAAAATAAATTTCTTTATTGTATGCGTTTTTTAATGTTCTTCAATCATATGAAAGGAAAAACATACCGCTTATTTTAAAGAATTGCTAGATTTCTAAATGTATTGAAAAAAATTGAATAACTCTCGCAAAATAAATATTTTTTCATTTTTTCATTCCTTTCCATTTTTTATTGCTAAAAATGTAATAAAATGAAAATAAAGAAAATGTACTACTTTCAATATTTTGTTAATATATTAAATATACGTATAAAAAAAGAGATAAATATATATTTATAATATATCTTAAATACATAATTTACTTGACGTGTCGTTTGTTTACAATAATAATCAAATTATTAAAGAAGGAATTTTTTTTAATTCTGTGTGTCCTAACAAAATTTAATGAAAATTCTCTGATTTTTCTAGATAAAAAAAATCCATAAAAATTCCACATTTTCCATGTTTTTAAGAAATATTCTGAGAAATATATATTTAAAAAATATCCATTCTCTTGTAAAGTCAGCTAAATATTTAATTATGATTAATAATAATTGACCTTTATTAACCTGGAATCTTCCACACAATCCACTATAAAAAATTAAAATTCGAATATGTGCGTAATTAATTAATTTTGCTACTCATTTTATTCTAAGCTCAAATGTATCGTTCCTACTTGCTAGAAAATAATATTGGAAAGAATAGTATTGATTTACTATTAGCACCTAGTAACGAATCATAAATCAAAAAATAAATACATTAATTGATTGCTAACTGATTGCTCAAAAATACAGCAAATTGAAAATATTAAATTTTTATAAACGCATAATGAGCATGAAAATAAAATCAAGAAATAAGGAGATAACGATATCAGCTTGATAAAATTAATTCTTAAATTAATTGCTCTCAAAACATCATTTTTGAATTTATTTATTGTTCAATTGTTTAATTTAGATAAATAAACCGAACATGTGCACACATAATGCTAATAATCTAGAAAAATAAATTATAATTATTATCTACAAGAAAAAATTATATTAACGCAAATAATTAATAAAATTATTTTAATCTTAAATTATTTTCCGAATTAACTGTTTGTAAGTTATAAAGTAATCAAACTGCCTTTATCGAATTAATTACTTTATTTCTTATTGTTTCACAATTGTGAAGCAATAAATTAAGAATTAAGATGAATACTTTATATTCACTTAATTCTTAATTTATGCTTCTATTGTTATTTTTTTTAAATATTCTTTTTCTAATTAAACGATGAGCGATAAATAATACGATATTCTATATTTTAAGAACAATTATTATTTTTTTATTCGGGAAACATTTTAAATCATAATAAATTATAATAACAAACGTAAATCATAATATCAATTAATTATACTAATACAGGTTATATACAGGATGTAAAAATTAAAAAAAAATATCTAATTTGCAATTAGGTAACAATTACATATTTTTTTTTAAAAACAACTGTTTTTTTCTTTACACCAATTAATTCCTCTTATTATTTTGTTCGTAAAAGTATTATGATAAAATAATCGAAAAATGAATATTTTACTAGATATTTTATGATTTATACATATAGAATTAAGAAATTATTTCAAGCCTTATAACTCGAAAAATATTCAACAAAAAAAATATTTTATTATAGTGCTTTAGAAATCTCTCAAGATAAGCTACAAGAATAAGTAATAAAAAATAGAGGATTCCATTTAAAAAAAAGGTGACCTTCACGTGACTTTCAAATGATTTTTCATGGTCAAATGACACCATCTTATGGCCTCCTTCAAGTCATACCACTTTTGTTAGAAACATTTCTTACTAAAATGCATAGTTTATGAAATATTCGATCGTTTCCAGACTATAGGTATATCCTGTATATACAGGATGACACATTTTTTAAATGAAATAACTCTTTAGAAAAGCACTTTAGAAAAAAAATGTCAAATACAAAAGTTGTAAAATTCAGAGAGAGAGAGACATCTGATGATCTTGACTTTGACCTAGGGGTCAAACTTGGAAGTCATTTGAAGATTAACTTAAAAATTTTAAATAGACATCTCTATTTTTCATTACATATTCTTATAGCTTATATCGAGAGTTTTCCAAAACATTATAATTAAGTTATTTTTCATTAAGTTCGTTTCAAGTTATAAGATTCGAAATAATTTCTTAATTTTACATAAAATATAAAATCCGTCACTCACAATCGAAATTTTAATGACATATTTCTGAGCAAAAGTTGAGACGAAAATTCTAATATAACAATATTGAGGCTACAATAATTTTTGAATTATAAACGATCAAAATTTGTCAATGATCACATAGAATTCGCGTGCTCAGGTTCAAAATTACATTTACACGTATATCGATTTATCATGTATTATTGATTTTTTTCATGTCAGATAATATTGATTTCTACTATACAGCTAATTTTATTTCTGTATTTTATAATGATAATAGATTAATTTCTATAAATATTTCTTTGATTAAAAAGAAATGTATCTCATATATATATATATATATATATATATATATATATATATTTCATTTTTCGATTATCTTATCTTAATACTTTTACAAAATAATGAGAGGAATCAATTGGTGTAAAGAAAACACATAGTTATTTTTAAGAAAAAATATGTAATTTGTAATTAACAATTATATATTTTTTCTTTGAAACAACTCTGTGTTTTCTTTACACCAATTGATTTCTCCATTATTTTGTACGTAAAAGTATTAAGATAAGATAATCGAAAAATGAATATTTTACAAGATATTTTACGGTTTATGTAGAATTAAGAAATTATTTCAAGCCTCATAACTCAAAAAGTACTTAACGAAAAGGCACTTAATTATAGTGTTTTGGAAAGCTCTCGAGATAAGCTACAAGAATGTGCAAAAATATATAGGGTGTTCCATTTAAAAAAATTGAAGTGACCTTCACGTGACCTTCAAATGACTCTTGAAGGTCAAATCAATGATACCACCTTATAGCCCCCTCGAAACCAAACAACTTTTGTCTGAAATATTTTTCTCTCCCGGGCTTGGTTTTCGAGATATTCGACTGGTCGGATTAAAATGAAACACCCTGTATATATATATATATATATATATATATATATATCAGGATGTCCCGCAATTATCGCTCCATATTTCAAAGGTAGATTCTCTGGCCAATTTAGAAATGATTTTTCTTCAGTGAAAATGTTGAGACACTAATAGGTTTCGAGTTATAAATGATTGAAAAATAAAAGGTTTTTCGCAAACTAAACCTTATGGGAATAAAATATTAATAAAGTCACATTCTTTAGTTAATTTTAAGTAATTTACTTTAATAGAATTTTAATTTAAGGCTTAATTAGAAAGATACATCATGACAAAAATTGGGAATATTGGCAAAAAATAATGATCTTCTTCGACATTTTCGCTGAGGAAAAATCATTTTTAAATTGGCCAGAGAATCTATCTTTAAAATATGGAGCGGTAGTTGCGGGACATCCTGTATACATATACAGGGTGTTCCATGATTAAAGGCCCATACTTTAAGGACATATGCCGATGCCATTTAGAATTTTAGAATAAAAAAAGTCTAATAAACATATGTCCGCAAATACTTCTTAACAGAAATACAAATATTGAAAGTTGAATATTTAAAAAAAGAAAGACATTTAGAAAAAAAACAAAGACATTTAATTTTATTTGTTCATTTACAAATTCTGTTCAAAATGACATCCTACAGATTCAATACAAAGTCATGCCCTGCATAAAAGTGATCTAACAGCTTGCTCCAGCATTCCAGGAGAATTTCTGATTTGTGTTGCTGCATCCATAATTCCGTTAATAAATTCATCCCTATTGTGATTGTGTGACTAAACTAATCGAAAATGTAAACAAAATCAGACCGACAATGTAAACATTAGGCTGATAAAAATATATACAATAATACAGATTACTAGATACTAGACAATACAGATTAATAGAAAATGTTTTACGTATTCATATCAACTTTCAATGCTTGTATTTCTGTTAGGAAGCATTTGCGGACATATGTTTATTAGACTTTTTTTTACTCTAAATGGCATCAGCAACATATTCTTAAAGTATGGATCTTCAGTCATGATATATCCTGTATGAACAGGATGTATCAGAAATGATGTACACGCACCGGCAGGAATGGTGTCCCGCTATGCTTGTGTTGACGCTCACTGATGTCACACTCACACAAGCGAAGCGCGCATGTACGCGAGTTGGGCAGCGGGAGAGAAAGTGGGGGTAGAGTAGTGGGGAGCATTCTAATGTTCTGTCCTTCGCGCACGGCACAAGAGCGAGAGAGAAAGCACTATGAGACGTGATACCGAGTTAGTGGTGTCCGATAGCCGTCTCTCTCGCTCGGCGCTCGAACAAGAGAGAGTGAGCGAGACCGTTACATATCGAGTGGGACACCACGCTGTTTCTATACGTGTCTCGCACGCTTTAATATTGATATCGATATATTTTTTCATTTCTTTCTTTAACGGAGTTAAAATGCGGTTGAACCGCGTGCACCAGCGTATTCATTCTATTAAATTAAATAATAATTATATAAAGAGAAAATTTAATGAGCAATAAATTCTTATAACTAATTGTTATAATAATTAATTTTTATAATAATTAATGTTGTAATAAATCTCATAACAATTAATTTTATAATTAATATCTTTAATATCTTTAATTCTTAATATTTAATATTTATTTCTATTTTTAATATTTTTAATTCTTAATTCTAATAATTCTAATAGGTTTTATGATAATAAATTCTTTCTTTTTATCCTACAGTCGTCTCATTCACTCAATATTTGAATAAAGAGTGAGAGTAAGACAATTATGCCGGACATTGCCGTTTGTGCGCCATAGCTGTCTCACTCGCACTGTCTACTCGACTATTCGAGCGAGTGAAATGCCTATAGGCGTTTCTTGCGATATGAAAGTTTTATTGACCCTGAAAAAGGCCGATCGTGGAACAAGCTGCGGAATCATGCATATCAATAATCCGTCCAGTATCCGGACCGGTTTATTACTTGATTGAGTCGATTAGATATCAAAGTTAGCGAGGAAATTTGGTCAGAATCGAAGTTTTTTTCAGATTTCTTTCGCATAATTAACGCTGCTATCGTCCTCTCCCTTCTTGGTTCTCATCGTTGAATCATTTGTGCCCAGACATTTTTGATTAAATTTAGATCTGGCGAACCAGTAGACCAATTGACCAATTGTATCTTTGGATGATTCCGAAACCATATTTGTGTCTCAAAAGAAGTATAGACTGCGGAATTATCTTGTACTAAGATCACTGGCATATCCTCTGCGGGATAGATTGCGTATACTGATGGAAGAAAAATATCTTCCAGTATGCGAATATACTCCGCAGAATTCATGCGGGTGGGAATTTCCATCAGTGCATTTTCATCGATTGCAGTACCAGAAATCCAACTTCACATTGCACAGGAAATTCTTCCACTTCTTTGTAAAGGCACAACATGGTTTGGATGCAACCATTGATCTCTTGGTTTTTATACGTGAGGTTGACGATCGGCAGACGATACAAAAATCTTTTTATCGGTCTAGATCGTTGTCCCTTATTCTTCACGGCTCGCCGCCAGGTTTTCCAAAGCGAATGCGATGCGCTGCTTCTTATTGGAAGTCAGCATAATTTTGTGGGCTGGACGATGACAGTAATACCCAGCTTCATTAAGACGTCGCCGGGCAGTCCTCTCGGATATCTGAACGTTTGCCGCGTTGAGAGCTTCCTGCACAGTGCCGAAAGGCTGCTCAATAACTGCAGCAACGATACGTTCGTCCTTGAACCTTTGTTTTACGAGGACCACGATTATTGCGACGATGATATATCGCGTGCAAAGCATGATCACCGTCCTCAATGAATCGTTCTATCCATCATCGAACAGTTTTTGCAGAACAGGGAATAGCAGCAGCAATTTCTGCTACTGTTTTTCCTGCCTGCCACTGTCCCACAATACGTCCTCATATTTCAGGACACAAGTTCTCAGGCATCGTTATATCGCAATTTTGCACTAACGTCCACTCAATGCTATGGCACCACGATAAATAATTTAAGCAGAAAAAAGTAGAAAATGAAAGTAGCAACAAATGAAAAGTGCGCGGAATAAATAGAAAGCGCGCGAAATATGAAGCCTCTTGAGACTCTGCGCACGATAAAGAAAATATTAAAAATAGAAATAAATATTAAATATTAAGAATTAAAGAGATTAAAGATATTAAAGATATTAATTATTACAAAATTAATTGTTATGAGGTTTATTACAACATTCATTATTATAAAAATTAATTATTATAACAATTAGTTATAAGAATTTATTGCTAATTAAATTTTCTTTTTATATAATATAATTATTATTTAATTTAATAGAATGAATACGCCGGTGCACATTTTAACTCCGTTAAAGAAAGAAATGAAAAATATATCAATATCGATATTAAAGCGTATAGAGACAACGCGATATATAGCTGTCTCACTCGCACTCTTTCATTCGAGTGTCGAGGGAGAGAGACGGCTATCGGACACCACTAACTCGGTATCACGTCTCATAGTGCTTTCTCTCTCGCTCTTGTGCCGTGCGCGAAGGACGGAACATTAAAATGCCCCCACTACTCTACCCCCACTTTCTCTCCCGCTGCTCGGCTCGTGTACATGCGCGCTTCGCTTGTGTGAGTGTGACGTCAGTGAGCGTCAACACAAGCATAGTGGGACACCATTGCTGCTGGTGCGTGTATTTAACTTTAAAAGCGTATTCTAGAAAAATCATCATTATTTTTATTTTTTAAAAGTCTCACTAATTATTGTTAAAATTAATTACTATTAATAATTAATATTATAATTAATATTAATATTAATTTACTGACTTTGAATTGACAATCTTGAAAAATTTAATTTAATTTTTAAGTCCTTTAATTTAGTATAATATTATAACAAAAGTTCTATTAATGTTTATTATAATAAAATTATAATAAATTATAATGAAAAATTATAATAAATTATTCATTAATAAAATTTCAATAATAAAATTTCTCAAAAACTGTTGATACTAGATTAAAATTGTACAAAAAGTTACTTATTAAATGTAGATATATTTATTATTATGTCGTCTAAAAATTTAATAAAACGATCTAATCTTTGATATAGTTTTATTATTTATTATTTAGTAAAAAATCATTATGAACTGGTAAAGTCAAGTAGCCTTTCGAAATCACGAATGGTAAAAAAAAATGCTTTTAGTAACAAGCAGTTATGCGTTCAGAATCGATCAACCGTAAAATGTCTATCACAAAGAGAATGCAATTGAGTAGCAACTAGATGAATTATACTTGCAAAAATCGTAGCAAATATATTTGTGATTTCTCTGATCTATCTTCACACAATAAAATAAGAGCGATCATAAAATTTACTAATGATGACACAAAAGACAAATATCATCGAAAAACGAAATTATGATTAGAGAATGTTTATACATAAATTGGCTATTTCTTTTACCCATTTTCCTTTCTCCTAGTTTATTTTATACAATATAGATTTGGACTTCTAGATTATAAAATAACAATTGTTATCTCTAATTAGTATCACATGTGAGTTATTTTCTAAACTGCAAAATGTAATTATTTGCATTTCTTAAACAAAAATTGTTGCTAATACTTTTCGAATTATTATGTTTTAGACACATAATATTGTGTGTGAAACTTTATTAATTATTAATTATTGTATAATTTTTTGTTATCTCAGTTTCAACAAGCTTTGTTTTTTCATCAATATCGCAATCTATGTATGTTTTAATTGCCAACAGTATTTAAAAAAAAATATTTTTCAATCAATCAAATATGTATACATAGCTACATCTCAGTGCACGATCATATTATCGGTATTTAATAATATTTAATCTATATCGTAAAATTTTACTCACAATTAACTGTATCGTCTGAAGATATGTAGACGAAAAATGATGCATTGATCAAACTTTTACAAATTGCTGCGTCTTATCACATAGAAATGAATTCTAAATATATAACTATTTATTCATGTTTTTCAAACTTTCATAATATAATATTAATAAAACTAAAGTTATATAATATTAATAAAACTAAAATATTTTTTGTAGAAATAAAAATTTAAAAATACAAAATATAAAATTTAAATTTAAATGATTTGTTTAATAAAAGTTTGATTATTATTATAATAATAATTAACTTATGTTATTCTTAATACAAGTTAATTAACATTACTTAATTTACATTATTTAAATAATTTAGTTTCAAATTTAAGTAATTAAATTTCAAATTTAAGTTTGAGTTATTTAAATATTGCGTAATTTATTAAAGTATAAGATAATAAAAGTGATTCACATTTTATATTAAAAATAAATGAGTTCTGTTGATGAATTTAGTTATGTATAAATGTTAAATATATACATATACATATGTATATATTTATTTATATATTTATAGTAATCTACTCTCTACATTTTAGATGTTTGTTTAGTTGGCTTCTTCACCTAAAGAAAATTGAACGAATAATTCATATAATGCACTATTTATTTTTTTCTTAAAATTTGTGTTTATTTTGTTTAGCGAAATTTTTTTTGATAATAAAATTAGGCAGCCAGTGAGTGTCTTCACATGTTAAAAACAAATTAATTTGTAAAACAAACATACAAAATTTATGAGTTAATAATACGTTTTTATATCAAAATATTTTGGATTCTTGTTCATTTCCTAATTACAAGTTTTGTATTGAAAAATAATAACATCATTATAATGTCTTTAAAAATAATAACATCATTATAATGTCTTTAAAATTGCAAAATAAAACCTTCTAATTATATACAATTTATTTTTTTTACTCTTATATCAAAATATTTTACATTCCTTTTGAAATAAAAAGTAATATCTTTTTATAACGTTTTTAAAATTGTAAAATTAAGTAACATAATTATACAATTTATCATTGTTTTACAATTCAAGCTCAGTCAACGAGTTCATGAAAGAATATAATTATATAATTTTGTGTCAGATCATGATCGATCGAGTTTGAAATACTTAATTGTTCCCATTGAACAATTTTTACATATTACAATTGGAAAGAATGAAAAGTTTATTATTTTTCTTTTTTTTTTGATCGCAAGCTTAATGTAAAAAACGTTAGAAAAGAGATTTATGGATCTATTCTGTAAAAATGCTTTCTAACTCTGTATCTCTATAAGCTATGTAGCACTGTAGAGTAAAAAAGTAAGAGCGAGGAGCGAAAAAAAGAAAAAGCTAAAGAGCTACAGAATTACAAAGCTTACAGAGCGAAAATTTTCTTACAGAATATACGACTTAACTGAGGTGTGAAATACATGATGTGAAATAAATAATGTGAAATGTTGAAATTTTGATGTAAATTTGCGTAATCTTCTTGTTATAATCTTCTATACAAGTATCATATATATCATATATATATTATAATTCTATATTAATTATGTATTATAATTTATATATTGTGTACATTTTTATTTTTAATTTTGAACAATTTTTATTATATATTTTTTTATTATATTTTTTTATTATACTTATATTTTTTAGTACAATCCATATTTTTTATATATACATTTTTTTAATATGAAACTATTTAACAGAATTGTATAGAATATATACAGATTATATATTTAAAACAAATATATGTATATTTAAGACAAAAATTTTCAATCGTTCCGATGATTTTATATATCGTCAATATAATTTTTACGATCGGAAAATTTGCAATGCCGCTTATAGCTTGGAATAAATATGTACAATTGGCATGTTGAATCTCGTTAACCCAATAAACACAAAGTAATAGTAATAGTAATATAAGATTGTTATAATTTCTCACTCAACAACATAACTGCAATGTAACATGCCTTGTACGTAACAGTTACATTGTTGAATGGGAAATTATAACATTAATGTTATATTACTGTTATTTTGTGTTTACTGGGAAATGACCTGGCGCGAGATATGATTCACCTCAAAAGGACGTATGTCGATTGCAACTCTGATTCACAGGTGCGCAGGAGGCATCGGCTGATAAGGGTGGCGACAAAACCGGCGCGGCTTCTACAGGACTACATTCTAAAATTCTCTTGGAGTAGAGAGTAGCGTTCAATCCACCAATCAGAGTGGAAGAAACAAAAATTTCTTCGTTCTGATTGGTCAACGAAACCCTATTCCACTTCAAGAAGAAAATTTTGAGACGCAACCTAGAGGACAGGTAGATTTCCACGCTGATAAAACCGGCGATCGATAAGAAACCGCGTGGAGTAGTCAAGACGACGGAAAAGTGAGGTGAGAAAAGTTGCGCGAGATCCGCAAATTTCTCACCGAGGATACCGACAATACTCACCGCTTGAAATTGCTCCAATAGCTCCTGCCGGTCGTCGATCGCAGTGGCCATGTTTGCCCGAATATATAATCCTTCCGCCTTTCCTTTCTCCGGCGACCCCGGTCAATGCTTCTCTGTCACTCCTTCACGCCCTCTCTCTCTCTTTCTTCCCTCTCACTTCCTCTTTGAAACCGTCTGTCCCTCTCGGGCCGGTGACTCGCGTATATGCTCCGTACACACGGTGACACAATGCGGCGAGCAACGTGCAACGACCACTGTCGATGGACGACTTTCTTATTCGATGTCGTTGCGCGAACACGAACACGCGATATCTAGCGTTGATTACGAATGGCTCGGTTGCGGGGCGCGTTTTGGAAAAAACGTTTTCGAGATTCTACGATCAGCCAGTCGAAGCTAAACGCGCAACAACATCCCACCTACTCGGAGTCGCAGCGAACACTGGAGTAGGAATAAGGAGTACGGAGTACGGAGAGAAGACACACATACATGTACTGTGTCAGCAGCCCGACCGTCACCGAGAACGCACGAATCTTTCCGAACCGTCCAGTCAATTTGACTGGATTGCACATATGTCGGGCTCCGAATTTTTATTTTGTATTCAAAAAATACACTAACAATAAATCTCGTTTAACGAATACACTCAAAAATAAAATTAGTTGTATTACTTAAAAAAAAAAATATATATATATATTTTTTTAATGTATATATATATATATATATATATATACATTATATATATATACATATATATATATATATATATATATACAGAGTATGATAAAAACGTTAGATATTCTTTTAATAATGGATTCTTTAGCCAATTTAATTTTTTCTCAACGAAAAATTTGAGATATCAATAATTTTTTTAATTAGCGATATTTTTTTTAATTTAAGCGATTGAAAAAGAAGAATTTTTTACAAATTAAATTTTATAGAGAAAAAGAGAAAAACAGAATGAGGAAAAGAGGAAAAAAAAAGAAAGGGGAAAAGAGAAAGAGAGAGAGAGAGAGAGAGAGAGAGAGAGAGAGTTAATAAATTAATAAGATTACGTTTTCCAATTAATTTCAAATAAAGTTTATTTTATAGAATTTAATTTAATGTTTAATTACAAGATATGTGATAGGAAAATTGAAAACTTGTAAAAAAATGACAACATTTTTCAATATTTTCGTGGAGAAAAAGTTGTCTCCAAATTAGTTAAAAAATGTATTATTATTAAAAGAATATCCGGCGATTCTCTGTAAACACTTTGTATGTAAGATTATTTAAGACTTTTATATATGTATTAATATAGGGTGTGGAAAGGTAAGGTCAATCGAATAGGAGGTGAAAAAACAGCATGAGTAGAAGCCATAATGTAAATAATTTGTTTTTCGTATTCGCTATGAAAATACAGCGCTTTATAGGGGTGCATAAAAAGTGTTGAAACCCTTAATATTTCGAAAAGTACCTAACAAAAACGTATTTCATATACTGTTTTGGAATGTCTTCGGGATAAGCTATAATAATATGCAATAAAAGCTAAGGATATTCATTAAAAATTTCTAGGTTATCTACGTGATCTTGAGAACACTATTCAAAATCATACTAATTTTTCTGTGTAATACTTCACTTAAAACCCTATAATTTTTGTATAAAACATTTTTCTCGAAAATGCGTACTTTTCGAAATATTAAGGGGTTTCAACATTTTTTATGCACCACTATAAAGCGCTGTATTTTCTAAACCATAGCGAATACGAAAAAAATTTTATTTACATTATATGTTCTACTCATGCTCCTTTTTCATCTCCTATTCGATTGATCTTATCTTTCCAGACACCCTGTATATTATGCGAAATTATTAAATAATTTGCACTGAAAAAACATCTAATAAAGTTTTTAAAAAACATGTTGTATTAAATTTGAAATTTATATTCCGAGCATTTTCATGTTTTTTCGCTTCTTTTTATTGACATTCTATCTCTTCCATCCGTTACATGAATACGCTTCCACGGACATTGACCTCTTTTAAATAATGTTACCTTGCAGGGAGGATTAAGAGAGATAAAAAATTCTTTCTGAATTCTTTCTGAATTCCCTAAAGATGTCACCTCTTACAATCACTTTTTAAGAGTTGTTTCGAAAAACGATTACAAGTATTAGAATAATAACATAAAAATATAAAATAGTTAACATTTTACTAAGGATAGAAGGCCAGAAAAAATAACAAACAAATTTTATTGAAAAAGATTACATTCAAAAAGTAATAAATAATATAAAGTAATATAATAATGTAAATAATACAAAATAATATAAATAATATATTGTAGAATTTCTCTAATTTAAATTGTAGTTTATAAAATTTTAGGAAAATATATATTTTATGATAGTTTTTGTTTTAAAATTTTTTATATGATAGTTTTTAATTTTATAATGATTAAAGTAATAATAAAATGAAAATAATGAGGAATAGAGAAACGTTAACAAATATTTAAAAAATGAGAAAAAAAGAGCATGAAATAAATCAGGTATAAGATTAAGTAATATCAAAGAATTAAAAGTACTAAAGCACTTTCAAGAATTAAAGTTTCACTAACCTTAACTGATTTATTGATAAATATGATAATAAATAATATACACAACAAGAAGTAAATTGTTCTCTTATCGAAATAGATCCATATTGCGTAAAATAATATATTTATCATTATATTTATCGCTACACTTATTAAATTAAAGTCTTCGATCGAAAATTATAAAATTGTCTTATTTTATACAATATATACTTATATTAATAAATAAATTATGCATCGTTTAATTTTCAGATTAATTTTAGTAAAATTACAAAGGCCTAAAATACATAATCCACGGAATATTAGAATTCGCTACTAATATTCATTTAAGAGAAAACTGCAAATATATAATAATAATCTGCATAAAAAAAAACAAAAAAGTGCTAATAAGTATAAAAATTATCTAACAAATCAAGAATAATTAATATCAATTTCTAAAAATATTTCTTTTCTTAAAAATTTCTAACACACAATCATACACACATACACACACACACACACACATTTCGCTCTAAAAATATAACATGTACAGATTAGAAAACAATTTCGTTATATATGAATGTGCACGTATAATCATATACATAACACAAGATTGTAAAATATACTTACAAAACTAACCGCGAACAAAATGCGACACTTTATGTCGTCATGACTTGATCGATTGAAATAATCTCAAGCAATTTATCCTAATTTAATATATTTACACAATTATATATATAATCGAGTGTCATTAGTCATCAAATTATGGAAAATGATACTACAACAACAAATCAATGTAATAGTATGCCAAAAATATACTGGTACTTACCTTAGATATTTAACGAGTGATTACATAATAATATGGATTAATATATACGATAATACGCAGACAATAATACAATAATATCCAGATATATTATAATATACATATAATACGAATATTTTATAATATACACATATAGCATAAAATATTGTAGTAATATTACTGTAATATTCTGTGTTGTATGGCTATATAACTTTTTCAGTAATCTTGTTTATGATAATGTTCGTTATATATATGAAGATACTAATATTGTTAAACACAAAATATTTTATTTTAAATTACCGAATATATAAATGCAAATATACATTGTTATGAAATAAGCCATACAATACAGGACATTGCAACAACATTGTGGCCATTCTATGGAGAAGGGTACAAAAAAAATCGAAATTTAAAGATTAATACGTTGGCGTTTTCAGTAATATACCTTATCCATTAAAAATATGCACACATGTATCTTCTGCACTATGTTTTCAGCATAATAGTCAAAATTATCGATCATTCGGTTTTATCGATCTATACAAAAATATCGTATGCGTATCAGTGAAAATTTTTGTCTCACAGCCTATTTTAAATGAAATGGTATACTTATGAAACATAGCATATTCATGTACGATTTATAAACAAAATTGCATTCATGATTACGATAGATTCTCTGTTACTTAAATTTTTTGTTATCCTTCTTATACTACATTCAATAGTGTAATATAATAATTTTCCGTCTGTGTGTTAATAGGACTTTTTCATAAAATATCAAAATTTCTCACAACATTTTGCATAATACAAAACTTGTATATACAGTGATTCATGTAAAATATTATTGTATTTTTTCTGAATATTTCATATAAAATTTATAGAATTTTCAGAGAGAAAAAGATTGATAATCATAAATTTTAACTAATAGAATCAGTTTTCAAAATCATTTGATCGTGAGCTTAGTTTTTTTTAAATGAAATCATTCTTTTTTTATATAAATCAATTTTCTTCACAATATTCGACAAAAAAGTTATAAGGATAGAATAACCAAGAAATAAATATTTTATAAGATACTTTGTAGTTTACGTAAAAAATTGTTATAATATAATATAGTTATACAATAAAGTATAAAATATTTTATAAAATATACATATATATTTAACTTTTGGTCATCGTATCCTTATAACTTTTTACGCCGAAATTCAATTTGTATAAGAAAAGCATGGTTCCATTTCCAAAAATCTAGATTGACTTTTACATGAGCTAAAATAAAAAATGATTTTAACTTACAATTAATTAAAAAAAATTCACAATTCAATTTTTTTCCTCAAAACTCTATAAATTTTGTCTAAAATATTTTTTGTACATCAAGTTTCGGAGGAAATATCTTATAATATTTTATATGAAATACTGTATTTTATATGAAATACAGGATGTCAGGAATATTTTTGCTTTCCCGAAGTGTGAAAATAGATCGTTTAAATTAAAAAGGAAGGTACTAGAAGAAGACTTTTTATAATATTACAACGAAATATTGCAGAAATGTTGCAATGTAATATATTTGAAAAAATACAACGCTGTTGCAGTCATGTAGCAATATTGCATATAAAACATTTTTTTTTAAATAATTCTTGATACATGAATCTTGGAAGTTTATAAAAAACATACAATAAAAAAATCTTAATATAAGTAAAAATTTATAATGATTGTATTCAAGATAATATATTGTAAAGTCATATTTAAACATGTATATTTAGATTTATTACCCATACAGCACAGAAGCTTGCATCAACATTGCTGCAATGTTACAATATTGCTCACTACAGTGTAATGTTGCAGAAATAATGCAGAGACATTATTTTGTAATATTACTTTGGCAATGTTGCAGCAACGTATTAATATAGCGAAAATGTATAACATGTGTTTCTTTACTTGCCGCTATGCGGCAACATCCAATTTAATTATAACTTGTATTCGAATTCATCTAACAATAAGATGGATATAAGATTTATAAAGGATTAATATAGTAATTATATTTCTTGTCTTGTGTCAGTTTAATTTCTGATAAACTGACTTGATTTAGGGATCTAGATTATTAAATAAATTATTTGTTTAATTATCTGTATCCTTCATTGGGTTTCAGAATATTAAACAGATTTTTCTTAATTAAATGGGTAAATAGGAAATAATTCATTTATTGCACGTATAAAATATATTCTGGTATCAAATATATGTAAAATAATTGTATGTATATTATTGAGATAAATATTTAAGAAACATCTAATAAAAAACACTAATACATGTTCTTTTTACGGCACTTTTTTTTATCTTTCGTAAATATTTTTTTACATTTTCAAAGTTTATTTATTAAATTTAAAACAGTGTCTGTTAGCAGTGTCTTGTAGCAAAACGCATTTTAATATTACAAATACGTTGCACCGTAACATTGCTACAATCTTGCATTGCAATATTTCTAAAAGCGAACATTTTAACGTTGCTGCAATCTCACAATAATGATGCAGTAACATTTTGTAGTGAATTTGCAACGTTGCAATATTGTGGTGAAAGATTGCTGCAATTGTATGTAATCTTTGTATGTTGTATGGGTATATCTAAATATATATATTTAAATATGACTTTACACTATCTTGAATAACATCATTACAAACTTTTATTTATATCAAGATTTTTTATTTTATATGTTTTTATGAACTTTCAAGATTTTTTTTATCTATCAAAAACTATTTTTTCCAATGATTTTATTTAAAATAATATATTGTAAATTAAGTCATATCTAAATATATATATATTTAGATATGACTTTATAATATGTTATCTTAAATAAAATCATTACAAAATCATTACTTTTATTTATATCAAGTTTTTTAATTTATATACTCTTACAATGATATAAAAGAACAAACATTAATTAAAATTAATTACTATTTTTATTTAAAAATTGTTAAGATTCATTTACATATATGTGTATGTGAAAAATACATATAAATGTCAAGGTCATTGTCCTGACTAACATTTAAAAGGTTTTAGCCGGCTCTTGTTGTTTATTTAAAAGTTATTAACAAAAGAATTTCACAATTTTAATGCTTTTTATCTCCGAAAATATTGATTTGAGAAAAAGAATTTTAAGCAAAAAGTAAAGCCGCTGAAAAACTCTACAAAAAAGGTTATATCCTTTTATAAACCTACTATTTTATAAACTTACGTTTATAAAAACGTTAACTAAACATTAATTAAACATTTTTTATAAACCTACTATTTTAACTGTTATATAAAAAAATAATTATTTTAAATCGTCACTTGAAGGATCACTTTAGTCATTATTTAGCAAAATTTGTTTTCAAAAAGACATTTCGATGATGAAAACCGATTAGATGCTTTTTTTCGAATAATGGCTGCTATGTATCCTATCAATGAAAATATAAATGAATTATAAATTACAATAAATAAACAGTTATGCTACTTCTTAAAATTATTATTCTTTATTTTTCTTTATTTTAAATACATTTAACACAATAAAAAAAGACGACAAATGTATGTGTACACACACATGCGCGCGCGCAGAGAAGTACAAGGGAGGCCTTCGCCCTTCCCCCACTCTCCCACCCCGCCGGTAGGGGACGCATTGCAAAGAATTGAATTACAATGGATATATGCTGTAAGTATAAAGCGAAGTCCACTTTGCCTACTGACGGGGTGGTTGCGGGAGGGGCGCCGAAGTCTCCGCGCGCGCGCGCACATGTGTGTATGTACACATACATTTGTGATAATTTTTAATTTTATTAAATTGTATTAAATTCTATATAAATTTAAATTGTATTAAATGTATTTAAAATTACTATTTATTTATATAACAGCTAAAATAATAGGTTTATGAAAAACAAGGATATAACCTTTTTTGCAGAGTTTTTCAGCGGCTTTATTTTTTACTAAAACTTTTTTCTTAAATCAATATTTTCGGAGATAAAAAGCATTATAATTGTGAAATTCTTTTGTTAATAACTTTTAAATAAACAACAAGCGCCGTCTAAAATCTTTTGAATATTACTCAGAACAGTGACCTTGATAACATATGTCAAGGTCAAAGTTATCCGAGATGGCTCCTCTAAGCTAAATAATTATCTTTTGTACATAAAAGTATTAAGATAAAATAATAGATAATAAGGTAAGATGTTGGTAAGGTAATGAAGTTTATGTAAAATTAAGAAATTATTTCTAACCTCATAACTCGAAAAATACTTAATGAAAATATACTTCATTATAGTGTTTTAAAAAGTTCTCGAGATAAACTATAAGAATAAGTAATAAAAAATAGAAGATTTCATTTAAAAAATTAAAGATGACCTTCAAATTATCCAAGGTCAAATTAATGGCATCATCTTATGTCCCCCTTCGAGTTAAACAACTTTTGTCTAAAACATGTTTTCCATCTTTTTTACTTTAATAGATAAATATTCAGCTGCATTATTTAAAATGAAACACTTTATATAAACATATATATATATATATATATACTTAATGAAAACTAACTTAATTTAGTGTTTTGGAAATCTCTCGACATGAGCTACAAGAATGTGCAAAAATATATAGGATATTCCATTTAAAAAAATTGAAATGATCTTCACATAATCTTCATGTGACTCTTCAAAGTCAATCTAATGGTACCATCTTATGGCCCCCTCGAAACCATACAACTTTTGTCTGAAACATTTTTCTGTAAAACGTATTATTCGGGAGACATTTAGGTGCGTAATTTAAAATGGGACACCTTGTATGTATAAAGTATGTTCACATTATACAAATATATTAAAATAATGCATTAATTGATTTAGGTGAGATTAGGTATAAATTTAGGTATAAATTTAGGTATAAATTTTTTAGGTAGATATAAATTTTTTATATCTATATTAGAAAAACTCAAGATTTTTAATAAATAATTACAAAATTTTGTACAAAATTTTTTCTTATAAATCTGACTTAAATGGATTGTTCTTCAAATTTTAAAGTTTTCTACGCGGGAAATTTCACATTAAATTTTGTATATAAAATAAAATATTACATCCCGAAAAATAATCCATATATATTATGTCCACATAATATTTCTTTCTTTTGTATAATTCGTATACATAGTTTCGAAGTGTTTCAAAAATAAATGAGAATTTTAAGAGCATATATTACTTAACAAGAATAAAAAAAACTCATATAAACATGAATATAGAAACGCTTTATTACTAAATTATAAATACTTTTTTATTTACAATAAACATCCCACAGGGCACAAAATACTAAAGGCCGACGAAAAGCTGTCTTTTCTAAGTCGACTTTTGGACATGGCAAAAAGACGACTTGTTAGATGTCTTTTCGTCATGTCAAAAAAGACGACTAAAATAAGACGTCTTTTCGCCAACCTTTTAAAGTCTAGAATTTGTACGTCTAAAAAGATAATTTAAAAGCCGACGAAAAGCTGTCTTTTTTAAGTCGACTTTTGAACATGGCAAAAAGACGACTAAAATAAGGCGTCTTTTCGTTAACTTTATAATATTGCATGTTTCCTCATTTTGCCGCTACGCGCTATCAAACTCGTATTTAATTTTTGGTGAAATGGACATAAAGGACTGGTACTAACATGAGTTCCAAAGTTTCTTCTTTTTTTCTTTTTAGTCAGTTTAATTTATAATAAACTGATCTTTATTTAAAGTAATTTGTCTAATAATCTGGATTCCTTGTTGGAATTCAGAATATTAAATAGATTATTTGGAATTAAAATAAGAAATAATCTAAAATAATTTACTGCGTTTATTAAAGTATTTCTATTGCCGAGTATACTTACATAAAATATTTATACTAAAAATTTATAATAAAAATATCAATTTATAATCAAATATATAGACATTCGCGGCGAAATTCTATAGGAGAAGGTATGTACCGCGGACATTCGAATATTCGTAGAAAATACTTCGTCAATCGCAGTACGTAATGCGATTATTCTCAGATTATCGCAATATACTTTTGTGATAATCTTAGATTATTCTCAGATTCTTCCTGTGCTGTTAGGGTAAAGACGACCGAAAATATACAGATTGAGTCGTCTTTTAGTCATCTTTTGGCTTGACAGATTAGTCACTAAATTCGGGTCATGAGCCGACTTCTAGTCGATTTTTCGTCGACTATTGTCTCTAACTAAAAGACGTCTTTGACGAAAATATGTCTAATTTTAGTCGTCTTTTTAGACGACTTTGTGCCCTGTGGGATTATAAGAACATTTTATTAAAGAAATTGTTAGCGACTTTCTTCCGCATTAAAATTCATATCTCATATCAATGTTTTATAAATTGTTAAAGGCATTCAAAAATTTGCGAAATATTTCACACAAAACGATAATATGATTCCAAAGTACTTCAACAATAACAGGAGTATTGTAAACAAAAATTGTAAGATGTTCAAAAAATCCAACAAGTTTAAATCAAAAGAACATATAGGCATGAAATTAGTGAATAAAAGTACAATTCATAAGATGTCGATATGAGGCATATTGTTTGTTGCAAATAAAAAATGTTTATAATTTTGAAAAAAAAAAACATTTCCAGAGTAACATTCATGTCTTTTCTTCATCCTTATGATTTATAGATGCTCTTAAAATTTGGGCTCTTTTTTCTGAAATATCTTGTACATTAAAAATAATAAAAATATAATTAAAAAAAATAATATTTGCATTATTTTTTTAGAAAAGTGATATCTATAAAAGTTATCTATAAATAATTTTTCATAAATTTGTAAATATAGGCAATTTTTAATAAAAATTTTTAATAAAATTTTTAATAAATTTATAAATATAGGTAATTTTTTAATTTTTCAAATTTTTTTCTAAAAAAACAATACGAAAATTATTCTTCTAATTATTCTTTAACTATTTTTCTTATCATTTTTCCTATTCATAGTATATATTAATAGAGAGTTATTAAAACATAGTATATATAGTTAAGTATAGTTAATACATAGTTTATATTAATATATTAATTATATATAAATATAAATATAAATATATATATATATATTTATATATAATTATATACATTTTTATACATTTAAATTATAATTTATTTTTAATATATTATTTAATAATATGCAAGCAATCTTAATTTACAACTTGGCCAATCGGTGAGTTATTGCTTACAATATAAGAACAAAATTATTATATTTCTTTTAATACCTGAATTCTAATAAAATATAATTTTAAATAGAATTCACTGATTTTTCTAGATAAAAAGGAACTTCGAAAATTTCAGGTTTTTTCGGGAAATAGATATTCTATAATATGACAGTTTATAATGACAGTTTTTCGGCGAAAATTTAAGTTATTTTTAATTATTTTTAGTTATTTTTAGTTTATTAAAAATTTTTTTAAAAATCGACTTACTAATGAAAAAACTTTACAAAAAAATTGTTTAATTAACAAAAAAAATATTTTCCTAACTCTCTAATTGTACACATTGATATTATACAACATTTGAAACATAGCATTGATAAATAAAACTAGTAATTTTATTATAATATATCACGATATATAAATTCAAAATGTCTACATTTATTAATGATTTAATATCTTTATTTGGATCACTACCTAAATTACATTTGAATTGACTAATTTAAATTCATACTTATAAGGAATATGAATAAATCAAGTATTACTTTTTTCAATTTTTTATTTAATAAATGATATGATAGGAAAAACAATAGGAAAAATAATAACCACTTATAATATCCGCATTTATGAATGTTATGTGTATGAACGATATTTTTTTACATGTGGACACATTTATTATTTTTTTTTTCAAGATATGTCAAGGAAAAATAAATGTACACCTACTAGCTATTAGATTATTAGGAAAGATTGTAAAGATTATATTTTTTTAAATAACAAAGATAACGGGAAAAGATAATTAAAGAAATCGATAAAAATGCAAGAAAGAACAAACGCAATACACTTGAATAGCCTCTGGTGCAAAATTGACAGGAAACACAGATTATTATTTCGGGAAGGCAAAGTAGATACTATATCTATATATCTGCTTGTTAATCGTTTCTTTTTATTTTATACAAACTATAGCTTACTTATTCTACGTGTTCTGATATATCCTAATATATATAGTGTCTCAAAAATTCCAGACATTCTTTTAATAGCAGATTCTTTGAACAATTTGCAATTAATTTTTCCCTAGCGAAAATGTCAAATCATTTTTAAAAAATTTTTAATTTTTTAATGTGATAGATTAAAATTCTATTAAATTTCATTTAAAAGAACACTAACTGAATAATTTATTTTGTTTATCTTATCGTTGTCATATATGGAAATTATTATCTTTTCGCAAAGGAAAAATTGTCTCCAAGTTGGCCGGAGAAATTGCTATTAAAGCCATCCGATAGTTTTAATACATCCTATATATATATATATATATATATATATATATATATATATATATAATCATAATACACACATCTCTTACTTTATTCTGTACATAATATACTTGGCGCAAAGAAAATCCTCGCTTTGTGCGCTCAAGAGACACTTAAAAGCCGGTATAAAAGACCGACCAAATCCCTTTCTGTCATAACACGACGCAATATTCCGAAATTGATTGATTTCAAATTTTATCAATAGACTGAAAACGTTCTCACGACGTATCACTCACTGTCCAGGTCACTTTAACTCGCGATATTTTCCCATTTTTGGAATCATGTCTATCCAATGTCCAATGGATAAAATAACGTAACACACATTACGGATCGTGTTGTTAACATATCGCTTGAAAGGATACGTGATTGCAGATCTTTCGTCTCGCGTGGAAAACTGTTTCATTCGATCATTCGCAGTGCGATGCAATACACGTAAAATAATTATGTCGAAAACATTTTTCTACAAATTATAAAATTATGAAAATGACGTATATCAACGGTTCATCCGTGATTCATCTCGGCGCGAAATATGCAAAGTTGATAATTTAAAAAAAGAAAAAGAAGAACAAATTCAACGAAACAAAGACAAATACTCTCACAGTCGTGCAGATTAAAGTAAAATCGGCGCTTATCTCTGTACAATCGAATTTCGAGGACGCGCATGTGGAAGCACGGAAAGAAACGATTTCTTCGATATTATTATACATTGTGCAACATTATTCGTATTTACGTGAACGAAAATTTTACATATTGTGATATAAATGCAAATAGATGATTGACTAGTGGTACTACTAGCATCTAAACAAAAATATAATCGCAATACAAACGAAAGTCACTGTTAACAGGAAACGTTTATCATAATGTGTAATCGGTGTGTTGTAATTCGACTATACTATAATACTTTACTTTTTAAGTTTGTCTGCTCGTAAAACTGTAGTAATCGAATAATGTACGACCTCGAATAATGTCGCTGGTTTTCTTGGATAATGGTTTAGAGACAATCACATAAACGTTAATTTTCGTATCGCGAGTTTTTAGATCGAGAGTCGTAATTATCGGAAACACCCCCGGAATCTCGTACAGAGCTAACGGACGACATGAAGTGGACTAATAAATCCTAGGACAAGGGATGTCGTTTTTCTAGACGCCTGCTTCAGTGTCGGTGGTGCTGCCGTGATATCCCTGGGGCTAAGAAAGGGAAAGAAGTGCATCCAGACCTAATGATTCAGTCAGATCTAGCGCAGATCTCGACTACAATGCTAAAAGAAAAAAAAAGAAAAACCTCGCTCTAATTGAAATTATATAATAGAATGTATAATCGAAAAAATAATGTAAAAAAGATGTATATATGAAATGTTGTTAAAGAAAACGTAATGATCTGTGCTGTGTTTACAGGAATCTCTATGTAAACCATTGTTACAAATGCATATATATATATATATATATACAGAGTGTCCTATTTTAAATAATACGTTCAAATATCTCCGGTGTGTTAAATAAAAAAATGTTTCAAACAAAAGTTGTATTGCTTGAAGAGGATCATCAGATGGTAACAATGATTTGACCTTGGAGAGTCATTTGAAGGTCACGTGAAGGTCACCGTCAATTTCTTAAATGGAAATGCCCCTATTTTTATTGCATATTCTCGTAGCTTAGTTCGAGAGCTTTCCAAAACGCTATAATAAAGTACCTTTTCATTGAGTACTTTTCGAGTTATGAGGCTTAAAATAATATCTCAATTTTACATAAACCATAAAATATCTAGTAGTAGTAGTCAACTTGTACTCTGTAAAATATTCATTTTTCGATTATCTTATCTTAATACATTTATGCATAAAATAATGAGAGGAATCGATTGGTGCAAAGAAAACACATAATTGTTTCGGAGAAAAAAACATGTAATTTGCAACTAATAATTACATATTTTTTCTCAAAAAGAAATTATTACAAGCCTCATAAAACTCGAAAAGTATTCAATGAAGAAATACTTTATTATAGTATTTTGGAAAGCTCTTGAGATAAAGAAGAATATGCAATACAAAATAGGGGCATTTCCATTTAAGAAATTGATGGTGACCTTCACGTGACATTCAAATGACTCTCCAAGGTCAAATCATTGCTACCATCTGATGGCCTTCTTCAAGCAATACAACTTTTGTTTGAAACATTTTTTTATTTAACGCACCGGAGATATTTGAGCGTATTATTTAAAATGGGACATCGTGTATATATATATATACAGAGTGTCCCTGAGCATGAGCTCACGCACTTGTGAAGAGCGCAGTAAATTAAATAAAGAAATCCTATTCCATGTAACGATTTTTGTAATAATAATAGAAATATTAATTATTGAAATCGAACAAATGATAAAAGTGCTCGACCGCTCGAGCTATAGCATAGCAATTTACATGGATAGGATTTTTTTATTTAATTTACTGCCTTCTACCTCCTCACAAGTGCGTGAGCTCATACTCAGGGACACTCTGTATATACAGAGTTTTTCATAAGTGGTGAGTAAAATTTCAGGAGTGGATTCCTCATGCTTAGAGAAGAAAAAAAAAGTTATTCAACATAGGTCCGGAAATGATTAATTTTGGAGTTATTAAAATTTTTGTAATACAAAATTTTGTCTCATTTCTTGTCTTAGAAGTCCTTTTACAGGCATCAACAATGTTTTTCAGACCGTCGAACTTGAAAAACATTGTTGATGCCTGTAAAAAGACTTCTAAAACTTCTAAGATGAGAAATGAGACAAAATTTTGTATTACAAAAATCTTAATAACTCAAAAACTAGTCATTTCCAGACCTATGTTGATTAACTTTTTTTTCTTTTCTAAGCATGAGGAATCCATTCCTGAAATTTTATCCATCACTTATGACACACCTTGTGTATGTGTGTGTGTGTGTGTGTGTGTGTACACGCACGCGCGCATGCGCACAGATACAAATACAAAGTGTTCGGAAATTCAACCGACAAATTTTCAGAGATTGTCGGGGGCACCATAAGAATTATTTTTTGCAAATGAACCTGAGGTCGGAAATGTGTCATTACATCGCTACAGCATGCGGAGTGTTCGAAAGAGTCAGGACCTCGAAATATCATAAAAATAGAAGTTTTACAAAAAATTGTTTGAAACAAAAGTTGTAGAGTGTAAAAAGGTCTAATTGACGCCATGTGTTTGACCTTGAGTGGCGTCGCCAAGGTCACGATAAGGCCACTTGAATTTTTGAAATGGAACCCTTTACTTTTTATTGCATATTCTTGTAGCTCATCTCGAGAAATTTCCAAAACACTATAATAAAGTATTTTTCTATCAAGTACTTTCCGAGTTATGAGGCTTCAATTCATTTCTTAATTTTACATAAACTGTAAAATATCTTGTAAAATATTCATTTTTTGATTATCCTATCTTAATACTTTTATGTATAAAATAATGAGAGAAATCAATTGGTGTAAAGAAAATACTTAGTTATTTTTAAGAAAAAAAATGTAATTGTTAATTGCATTTTTTTTAAACAATTATGTGTTCCTCTCATTATGTTGTACATAATAATGGCGACGCCATCCAAGGTCAAACACATGGCGCCAATAAATAGACCTTTTTACACCCTACAACTTTTGTTTCAAATAATTTTTTGTAAAACTTCTACTTTTTTGGTATTTCGAGACCCCGACTCTTTTAAACACTCCGTATGCCATAGCGATGTAATGACACATTTCCGACTCCAGCTTTATTTGCAAAAAATAATTTTTATGGTGCCCCCCGCAATCTCTGAAAATTTGTCGGTTGAATTTCCAAACACCCTGTATACAAAGTCAGTCATTTTAATATCTTTTAAAAATAATTGAAGAAACATACATATAAAAACGAAAATATTTTTCAAAAGATATTTCAAGAAGAAAAAATATGGCTTATTTCTTTTATCTTGAATGAAGTTTTCCAAGTAAGCATCCAAAAAATAAGAAAAAAATAATTTATTCAGTTTGAAATATTTTAAAAATTATAGTACTTGGGTAGGAGAAAAATGTCGCGGAGAGAATAAGTTTTAATTTTTACTTACAAATATGTGAAAAATATGTAAAAAGGTTTGTATTAAAAAAATTAAAGTTGATCTTCAAATGATTTTGAAATTGCAGGTTCATTCAAAATAAAAAAAATCGTGCTTTTTTCCCTCGAAACCAAACAATTAATATTTCGACATTTTTTTGTTTGATGTATATTCAATTATTTTGCAAACAATATATTCAATGATTCATCTTTTGTACACATATATGTATATAATCTATTTAGAAAATTTGTGATATTTCAAATTAATGTATGACTTTTAAGAAATTTTCAAATAAAAGAACATCAATAAAACGCGGTTTATTCTATTCTTAACTAGTAAGATTTCTAGAAAAAGCCATTGTTCTATCTCGCCTAGTCATTATACTTAGTCTGTTTTTATAGTACATGTTTAATGTATCTGGCGATTTTTTGTTTGATTAAAATGAGTAATTTGAAGGAACAAAAAATTTATGTAAAATTTTGTGTGCAATTAAAAAAATCTTTTATAAATATTTGAAATATTCAAAATATTTTTGGAGATAAGATCTTAAGATTACAATACATGAGTGATGGAGAAATTTTTAAAACACGGCAAATGCGATCAAACATTACATTCATGCTGACAATTTTTTTTTTCAATTTTGAAGATATAGTTCACTATAAATTTTTCCGACAAGCAAAACAATGAATAAATTATCTTGAATTGATGCAACGATTTTGTAAAACTTACAGAAATATTCATAATTTCAAAAACGTAAAAAAAAGTTGATATATAACAGATAAATTTGAAAAAAAAAAAAAAAATAATAAAAATAAAAAAACAAACAACGTTAAACAAGGCATTTAAAAGAGATATATGACAGACGGATTTAAAAAGAAACATTTAAATGTAACAAGATTGAATAGTTCTTATACGAGTCAGAAAATGGTCTATTTTCTGAAAAATTCAGGAATATTTTCCAGACAGATCTCGTGTATGTGTGTGTAATTCACAAAATAAAATGTAAAAGAATAGATCATAAGATACTAATAAAAAAATAAAGACTCATAATTCGAAAACATACAAAATCTGATAAAAGAAAAATAGAGCAAAATACGATTCATGTTTTTGCGAACATTTTTTCTCTTACCGATGCATTTTGATCGACTTCTTTACAATTGCTACAAATATAATCGTCTTCTTCAGCAATTTCTGTACGATCCAAACCAACACAATGCATATGGAACCAACCTTCGCAGCCACCATCACACTGAACCCAATCAACTTCTTTACCTAAACAACAAAATAAAATAATATATCTTTTGAAACATTAAAAGAAAACGTAATTTTAAATAATAACTAATTTTTAAAATGTGCGCGCGCACACACACATACACAATCAATCAAGTATATGCACGAATTATGTAATATGCGATTTAATCTAAAAAATTTATGTACACATTGATAATATTTATTGTGTAGACAATTTGTGATATTTTTATATAATAATATAAAATTATGTTTAGAGCATTATTATGTTTAAAACATTTGTAACTTAACATCACAACTACATTACTAATATATAGAAAATAATCCTTACCACTAGGCCGCAAACAGTTAACTGCTGCACAGTCATCCTCTTCATCTGAACTTTCTTGTTTGGTTTTTTTCGTGCGATTACCACCTCGCTTCCTAGGACCTTCTTCACCTTCACTCTTACGTTTCATCTGTAATTCATATTTGATTGAATTCATACTGATATTCAGAAAATAAATTGTATCAATTATAATATCAATTATAATCATTTGTCATAAACTATTTTGATTTAAAGTATATATTGTTTACATAAATAAATATATATATATATATATTTTTTAAGATTTTTTGGTGCAATTTTACACTTATACAAAAGAAAAAAACACAAAGTCATTTAAGTTTAAATTAGATTTACAAATGTATCAAAAAAAGCTGAAGAAGATAAATATTTAGAAAATAAATATTTTTCACTTGCATAATATTATCATTTACCATTAAAAGTTAAAATAAAGAATATGTACTGCATATTCAGTACTTTATTAAAAATATATAAACATAAGTAACTATGCAATTACACATATAAGAATATATAAGAAGAGATATATTTATATCTTAAAGACATAATTCACAATTTGGCTTATCAAGCAATTGCCAACTGCTTACGTTATAAGGACAAAATTATTAACATAGAAAAAACATTGAAAAGAGAAAGATACAAAATAGAGAGAAACATTTTTAAGAAAAAATTGTTGTAAAAGTTTAAAAATTTTATCAATTGATATAAATGGATATATGACATCCAAATATGCTAACAAGATCCGTTATGTATTTAAAGGGTATGAGTTATATCTTGTATTTTTTTTATAAATTAATAATTTTCTTGCATGTATGTATGAATAAAATAAAAATTTATTGATAATAAATATTGATAAATTAGAAAGAAAGAGAGTCAAATACCTTGCGAGGTCCACGTTTCACGAGAACCGGTGAACTGCTCTGTCTCTTCTCCTTAATGACAGGATTACTTTTATTTCGTTTAACCGTGTTTTTCTCTTCGACTTTCTGCCGTCCAATTTTTTTCAACAATTCGAATTCCTCCTTCCGCTTCCTTCCTCGTTTTTTTATGTCTTTTATCTCTTGATTCGCATTCACTTGAACCTCTTCCAATGACTTATACTTTCGCATAGTATTATGATTATTCATGTGACTTAAAATACGCCAGATATGTTGCGTTTCGTCTAAAGCAACTTCCAACAAATCGCCCTCCATCATCAGTTCCTCTAAACGTAATCTCGCGTTTGACGATAATAGGCCAAACGACTCGCCACCGCTGTCATCCGATTGAACTTTCCGCCGAATTTTTGAAACTAAAGTAATAGCACAAAACATAATTATTATTCAATGTAAATATTATTCAATGTATTTCAAATACAGGGTGTCCTAGACCACCCATACATCCCTTTTCTCTCAAAAACTAAGCATTTTAGAGAAAAACGTTTTCGACAAAAATTGTATGGTTTTGAGGGGAACATAAAATGGTGTCATTGGTTTGACCTTGAATGGCATCGTTATAGGTCAAGTATGGAATTGTTAATTGCAAATTCCATAATTTTTTCTTAAAAACAACTGTAGGTTTTCTTTACACTAATTGATTCCTCTCATTATTTTGTACATAAAAGTATTTAAGGTAAGATAATCGAAAATGAATATTTTCAAGATATTTTTATGGTTTATGTAAAATTAAGAAATGATTTCAAGCCTCATAACTCGAAAAGTACTTGATAGAAAATACTTTATTATAGTGTTTTGGAAAGCTCTCGACATAAGCTATAAGAATATGCAAAAATATATAGGGTGTTCCATTTAAAAAATTAAAGGTGTTCTTGACCTGACTTTAACGATACCATCCAAGGTCAAACCAATGACATCATCTTATGTTCTCCTCAAAACCATACAATTTTTGTCGAAAACGTTTTTCTCTAAAATGCTTAGTTTTTTGAAAGAAAAGGGGTGTACGGGTGGTCTAGGATACTCTGTATATCGTATATCTTTGTTACAATTAAAAATTTACTATATGAATATGCATGTTCGTTGCTGTTGAAGGTACTACACGTTGGTTCGTCATCCATAGCAATGACATCATCATCGTCATCCTACAATATTAAAAATATAGTTTATACATTTTATATTTTATACATTATATTTTAAACTACAATATTATTTATAATGTAAAAGATGAAGATATAAATTGACAAGTTGCACAATTGATACTCACAGCAGTACTAAGTGTGCTATCATCCGAATGCACTCCACTAAGAGGTGCGATGGCTTGCACTCTTTGATGTAATTCAGGATTATTTGCTGCTTTCTTTAACTCGCTGCTGATTATCTTTTCTGTTTTCTCTCTCGCTGCCGCTTCAACTAATTTTTGCGACATCACAGAAAGTTTTGCCAATATCGATGAGATCTCTTCAGTGTCCAATGCTTGTCTCGCTCGATCCTATATATATATTATGTTTATTAATGTTATATAGATGTCAATTAGTTAAACAATATTAAAAATTGATGTATACTTACCTGCCAATTCATTGCACGTTCAGTCAAGCATTGCAATGCCTCTCCCTCTGGCAATCGAATTGGAATTTTCTGGAGACTCACTAAGAGGGCTAGTATCGTCTCTAGACGAGGTCGTCGAGAACGTAGACAACATGGACATAAAAATTTTATGTCCCTGGGACCTGGAGGTTTACCTTTGTATGATGTCTTAGGTAAAGGCACGCAGTTTGCTGCAAAAATTGATAATTAATAATAGCAAAAATCATGTTTTCTTATTTACAATATACAGGTTGTCCCATTTTAATGTCCCACCCCAAATAACTTTCTTATTTTTAATTTTAGAAAAAGATGTGTCAGACAAAAGTTGTATGGTTTCTAGGGGGACATAAGATGGTGCCATTAGTTTGACCTTGAAGAGTCACATGAAGATTACGTGAAGGTCATTTTGAATTTCTTAAATGGAACACCCTATATATTTTTGCATATTCTTGTAGCTTATCTCGAGAGCTTTCCAAAACATTATAAACAAATATTTTTTTATGAAATACTTTTCGAATTATTATGAGACTTGAAATCATTTCTTAATTTTATAGACTGGAATTATTAATTGCAAATAACATATTTTTTCTTAAAAACAACTATATGTTTTCTTTACACCAATTGATTCCTCTTATTATTTTGTACATAAAAGTATTAAAGTACAATAATCGAAAAATGAATAATATTTTACAAGATATTTTATGGTTTTTGTAAAATTAAGAAATGACTTCAAACCTTATAACTCGAAAAGTACTTGATGAAAAAATGTTTGTTTATAGTGTTTTGGAAAGCTCTCGAGATAAGCTACAAGAATGTGCAAAAATATATAGGGTGTTCCATTTGAGAAATTCAAAATAACCTTCACATAACCTTCATGTGACTCTTCAAGGTCAGACTAATGACACCATTTTATGTCCCCCTAGAAACCATACAACTTTTGTCTGAAACATCTTTTTCTAAAATTAAAAATAAGAAAGTTATTTGGGGTGGGACATTAAAATGGGACATCCTATGTATGCTGCCATACTTACTGTGAAACCAATCTTTGCAAAGCTCACATTGAAGCATAATGCCAAATCTTGGTCGCCGGCAAACGCAGTATTTGGAATCTTCCACATCGGCTTTCATCTTCATCAGATTTCTCTCCCTCAAGCTTCTCATTGCCTCCATCTCGCGTTGCTCTGCTAGTTTAAAGGCAGCAACCACATTCGCCGAATCACTAGAGTCATCCAATTTTGTATCACAGACATAAACAGCCCCTACGGACTCATCGCCCTTATGCTTTTTAGTCTTCATTGCTTGCACACCAACACCAATTCGCGGAGATAAAGCTTCCATTAACGTGTAGTGGGAGTTTTTCCTCAGGAATGTTCTCGCAGTCCTCTCTTTCCATACTTTTGCCTGTGATAGCGTAGCTTCCAGTGTCGGAAGGGCATCCAAATGCAACGAAATATTTCTGCCTTTCCTTATCAGGTCGTCCAGAGTGTCGTAATATGGAAAATTCTCTTTCGTTTGTATGTCATCAACGAGCTTTGTCCAATTTTTCGCCTTATTCAGTGTGTCTTGAAGGCTATCTAAGCTCGGCAAGTATGCCTCGACTTCATCTGCCTCGCGAATAAACTCCTCCACATTGGTAATTGTTCGTCTATTCTTCGAGTTGAGAAATATTTTAGCCTTCTCTTCCCATTTATCAATTGCTTTTGTTAAAGCATGCAATTCCGACAGTGTATTTTCGATTCTAAAATGAGGCGGTATCGTCATGCCTTTCTCGATTAGCTTGGCCACCTCTTCGCGGCTGACTGCTTTCGGATCGTCTTGGAGGGATTTTACTTCTTCTAGCCACTGTATCTGTGTTAATCTCTACGAAATAAAGAAAATGTAATAATATATCTAATCTTTCTTCAAGAGACAAAACTATACAGGGTGTCCTAGACCACACGTACATCCCTTTTCTTTCAAAAACTAAGCATTTGAGAGAAAAACGTTTTCGACAAAAATTGTATGGTTCTGAGGGAAACATAAAATAGTGTCATTGGTTTGACCTTGGATGGCATCGTTAAGGTCAGGTCAAGGACACCTTTAATTTCTTAAATGGAACCACTTTTTTTATTGCATATTCTTATAGCTTATCCGAAAGCTTTCCAAAACACTATAATAAATTATTTTTCCATGAAGTACTTCGAGTTATGGGCTTTAAATCATTTCTTAATTTACATAAACCATAAAATATCTTGTAAAATATTCATTTTTCGATTATCTTACCTTAATATTTTTATGTACAAAATAAGGAGAGGAATCAATTGGTGTAAAAAAACATACAGTTGTTTTTAAAAAAAAGTATGGAATTGTTAATTGCTAATTACGTATTTTTTCTTTGAAACAATTATGTGTTTTCTTTATACCAATTGATTCTTCTCATTATTTTGTACATAAAAAATATTAAGGTGAAATAATCGAAAAATGAATATTTTACAAGATATTTTATGGTTTATGTAAAATTAAGAAATGATTTCAAGCCTCATAATTCGAAAAATATTTGATGGAAGAATACTTTATTATAGTGTTTTGGAAAGCTCTCGAGATAAGCTGTAAGAATATGCAATAAAAAATAGGTGGTTTCATTTAAGAAATTAAATGTGTCCTTGACCTGACCTTAACGATGCCATCCAAGATCAAACCAATAATACCATCTATTCCCCTCAAAATCATACAATTTTTGTCGAAAATGTTTTTCTCTGAAATGCTTAGTTTTTGAAAGAAAAGTGGTGTACCGGTGGTCTAGGACACCCTGTATATTTTTACTATTACATACTTGTTTCAATAGCACAAGTTGAGGCAGATCAATGCAAATGGAGTCTCCAAATTCGATGCATTTCTTCAATTTGTCAACATCACACTCTTCATCTTTCGACTCCAATTCCTCCGCATCCTTTTGAAACTGCAATACTTGATCGAGTATAAACTTTACACCATCCGATTCTTTAAGTTCGCAGCACAGATTGGTGATCTCCTTGTAAAAAAGTGTTAATTCTTCTACAGTGAGTTTATACTTGGTATCAACCGATTGCCTAGTCCTAGAATTGTATAAAAGCAAATAAAATTCCACGAATCACAAAATTCTACAAAAATAAAATTTTTAAATATATAAATGAAATATATAAATTGGTACAAATGACAATATGAGTCGATATTCTTATTTATTGTATAAAAAAACAATCATATAAAAACATTCATTTAATAAAAATTTGTAAAATCAGCGCAAGACTAGAATGAATTTTGCTAGAAATGATGATCGGTCTCTCTTCACTTTTATAGTCCGCCAATATTTTCAATGTCTGGAAACATCGTCAAAATGACAATGAGACATCACATCATTCAGCTGTAACGTATTTTTAGTCCTGCATACCTAACTCCAATTATGTAACAATTCTATTGTATTATTATTTAGATTTACATTTGCGCTGAAGATGACCCAAAAATAAGATCGAAACATTCGCAATCCACTCATATGTATACTTATTAAACGAATGTTTTTATATGATTGTTTTATACAAAAAATAACGGTGTAACAATATCGACACTAAACTCATTTGTACCAACTTATACATTTAATTTTCTATTCGTGAGTGACATTCTTAATAAAATTTTTCTTCCATCAACCTTGTACGCTGTTTATTGTTCAACAGCTGTTGCGCAACACTCGCACACTTCTCCGCATCTTGCACAGCGGTGGTTAGAGCCGTGAGTAATTCGCTCTCGGGGAATTTCTTGTTCTCAGCCTCGTTGAGAAGCTCCCTCAGCTCGCTCAGCTCAATCTTATCATTCTTGGGATCCATCGCCTCCTTCACCTTGGTCACCCACGAGTCGAACGACTCGGCCTTCAGTTTCAGCTTCTGCAGCATGATCGGCAGCTCGTCCAACGTGTACCGATAACGCAAGGTGTGCTTCTCAGGCGGGCAGGTGCACAGATCAGCGAAGTGTCTCAAACACACCAACTGCGAGTTATGGCACGAGCATGTGACCGCGCTCAGGAAGCAGGTAGTCTTGCATGCCTCGCACTGTCTCTCATCGTCCGGTAGAAGCTCGAACGCCTCCCGTTCCGCTTCTGTCACGCCCTAGAACGAGAAGAGCAGGTTCAGCCGAAATTCCAAGTCACCGAAAAATCCTCTCCCCCCATTCCCTTAATTTCACGCGTAAGTGACAAGATGCGTGTTTGGCATCATGGCACGGAAGGCTTCGAAAACATAACCCTCCGGACGTACGTTGAGTTACATAATCCGGAATTGCCGAGACGCGTCTGACAAATGGGCATCGGCTTCGACGAGGGCTAACGGTAAAGCGAAACTACGAATGCAACGTCGATGATGAAAACATGATAAATTGACGGAATCTTGAGAGAACATAAAAAAATACGTGGCGGCATTAATTAGGATCCAATATAAACGTGGACGAGATCGGCCAAGTCCTATGCCAACTCCAACACGTCCAACGACAATATCGCGCGTATACGCACGCACGCCACGTGTGCATGTGTACATATGTGAGGTACGAGCGCGCGCTCCGTATGTATTGCTCGACCTGAATATGTTTGGTCTCTCTTTCTCGTGGGATATATATTGGCAGTGTTCGCATGTGACGATTTCTTCGACGTTGGAAATGAGACCGCGCGATATCGCATTAGGTTTGTTCTTGTATGTAGCTAAACTGAAATGAGATAAGGTGAGATGGAGATGTATAGAAGGCATCATTAGGGACTTTCTCAAGTTTGCCTCTTTCGAATAATAGCTAGAAGCATCGCGTCTCATTATTTCTACGTCATGACTGTTGATTCAAGATATATATATATATATATATATATATATATATATATATATATACAGGGTGTTTCATTTAAATTTTCCCAGGCAAATATTTCGGAAAATAATGAAAAATCGAAAAAATGTTTCAGACAAAAGTTGTATGGTTTCTAGGGGGACATAAGATGGTGCCATTAGTTTGACCTTGAAGAGTCACATGAAGGTTACGTGAAGGTCATTTTGAATTTCTTAAATGGAACACCCTATATATTTTGCATATTATTGTAGCTTATCTCAGAGACTTTCCAAAACACTATAATTAAGTTAGTTTTCATTAAGTACTTTTCGAGTTATGAGGCTTGAAATCATTTCTTAATTTCTCTTTAACTTTATATAAACCGTAAAATATCTTGTAAAATATTCATTTTTCGACCGTCTTATCTTAACACTTTTACGTACAAAATAATGAGAGGAATCAATTGGTGTAAAGAAAACACATAATTGTTTCGAAGAAAAAATATGTAATTTGCAATTAACAATTCCATATTTTTTCTTAAAAACAACTGCATGTTTTCTTTACACCAATTGATTCCTCTCATTATTTTGTACATAAAAGTATTAAGGTAAGATAATCGAAAAATGAATATTTTACAAGATATTTTATGGTTTATGTAAAATTAAGAAATGATTTCAAGCCTCATAATTCGAAAAGTACTTGATGAAAAAATAATTTATTATAGTGTTTTGGAAAGCTCTCGAGATAAGCTACAAGAATATGCAAAAATGTATAGGGTGTACCATTTAAGAAATTCAAAATGACCTTCACGTAACCTTCATGTGACTCTTCAAGGTCAAACTAATGGCACCATCTTATGTTCCCCTAGAAACCATACAACTTTTGTCTGAAACATTTTTTCAATTTTTCATTATTTTCCGAAATATTTGCCTGAGGAAATTAAAATAAAACATATATATAACACACATATAAAACACACACACACACACACACACACACACACACACACACACACACACACACACACACACACACACACATATATATATATATATATATATATATATATATACACACACACAGAATATCACTTAATTGGCGTTATTTATATAGAGATATTCCTCATGGAACTGAGTCGAAAAATCCTGAACCATTTTTTTCTATAATGAAAAAGATTTGAAACCATTTCTTTGAAACCATTTTTTTTAACCATTTTTTTCTTTTATAATGTGAAAAACTTTATTTTGCATTAAAAATCATATTTCTTCCATTAAAAGCGTTTTCTTGAAGAAAATTTCGTCAAGGAGGCTAAAGGTCGGTGCTTATTGGCGCAACTTTACTCAATAATTACCGCTTTATTAAGCATTATAGAAAAAAATGGTTCAGGACTTTTCGACTCCGTTTTCCACGAGGAACATCGCTATATAAATAGTGGGCGCCAATTAAGGCCGTGTTTCGAAATTACTGTCAGTACTGCAAATTCTATAGTGCGCGTTACGTATATTATATATTTTCAGTGATGGCAGTAAACTGGCAGCAATTTCGGAACACGGTCTAAGTGAAACCCTGTAAATATACAGGGTGTTTTAGATCATCCGTATCACCCATTTAAAAACTAGAGAAGTAATTATTTCAAAAAAATAAAAACATTTTCTTTATAAATCGTTCTATCGAATGGTGATATTTTCAATTTCTAGTTCCGGCCGGAAATAGGCGATTCAGACCGGAAGTACATTTTTTTAAATGGAACCCCCTATTTTTCATTGCATATTCTTGTAGCTTACCTCGAGAGCTTTCCAAAACACTATAATAAATTATTTTTCCATGAAGTACTTTTCGAGTTATGAGGCTTGAAATGATTTCTTAATTTTACATAAACCAATAAAATATCTTGTAAAATATTCATTTTTCGATTATCTTAATTTAATACTTTTATGTACAAAATAATGAGAGAAATCATTTGGTGTAAAGAGAACATATAGTTGTTTCTAAGAAAAATATGGAATTGTTAATTGCAAATTACATATTTTTTCTTAGAAACAATTATGTTATTTTCTTTACACCAATTGATTCCTTTCATTATTTTTTACATAAAAGTATTAAAGTAAGATAATCGAAAAATGAATATTTTACAAGATATTTTATGGTTTATATAAAATTAAGAAATGATTTCAAGTCTCATAACTCGAAAAATACTTCATGGAAAAATAATTTATTATAGTAATTTGGAAAGCTCTCGAGATAAGCTACAAGAATATGCAATGAAAAATAGGGGTACCATTTAAAAAAATGCACTTCCGATTTGAATCGCCTATTTCCGGCGGGAACCAGAAGTTGAAAATATCACCATTCGACAAAGCACCCGATTTATAAAGAAAATGTTTTTACTTTTTGAAATAACCACTTCTCTATTTTTTTAAATGGGTGGTAAGAGTGGTCTGAAACACCCTGTATATATGTATATGTATGTATGTACGTATTTATTTACATAATTATGTAAAAATTTCTTGAACCATGATGTACAAATAACTAGATGCAATACTAGTATCATTTTAGGGGCGAGAAAACATTAATGATACCTTCTGTACAGTGTGTTTTCAGTTTAAATATACATACTCGGTTATTTTTTTTAATGATATGCAGATAATAACTTAGTTAATAACTATACTACTATTTTTAAATAACTAATATATAGGCTTATTTAAATAATTATTAACAATAATAATTGTTTAAATTATTAAAATCGTTTAAATAATTAACTAATATAATAAATAAATAATAAGAATAATAATTAAATAATTATAATAGTTGTAAATGTTGTTTAAATAATAATAATAGAATGTTTTCTTCCTTTTTTTTGAATAATAGAATTTTTTTCTACTCATATAAAAAAAGCAACATGACAGTAACAATATCTTATGAATGATTATTAAATATCTCACTATTAAATATCTATTAAATATCTCACTTTATTGCATATTATTGTATTTCTTGTAAGACATTTTATAGAACTACAACAAAATAGATATAATATTCTATTTAAAAAATTATAGACAATATTTGAGAGTCAATAATTTAAAATTTTTAATTTTTCTTTAATTTACATATCATATAGATTTTCAATAAAACTTTTATTCAAATATATTTTTAAAATTCTATTACTTAAAAAAATCTATTATTTAAAAATTCTATTACTTAAAAATTCTATTACTAAAAAAAATAACTGAGTATATATATTTTTAAATCAAAAACACTTGTACTGTATATTTTGGAAATTGAAGAAAAAGAAAGGAAAGAAAAGTGCAAGAAGCAACAAAAGAACAAACCTATTGATTTTCTTGTGTGAAAAATCAAATTACACATACGAAGATTATATCCTAATAAATTAAATAAAAAATAGAATCAGCTATTTAAATGTTAAATATAGAGTATGTATATGATTAGTATGGAATACATATATAGAGTCCAATAAAATTTTTCTTTCTACAGAAGCTATCACATGTAAAAAAGTTTTAGCCAATCGTAAGACTATAAATGTAATAAAGAATCACAATTAAGCATTTACACAACTAGAATGATTGTGATTGCTCGATTTTTGCTTAAAATCTTATAATTACAATTAAAACTTCTTCATGTACAGTGGTTTTAAATTTTGGAATTACATATCAAACACTTTATATAAACAGTATATAAGTGTATGTATATGCATTAATATTTATAAACATATAAGTAATGATATAAATAAAGACCTAATACAAATAAATACAACTAATAACGTGAATAATATAAATTAATAATTATAATACATAAGCATAAATAAATATATTTATTTAATTAAAAATTAAACAACAAAAAATTAAAGCTAAATATTTAAAAACTCAAAATAAATTCTTATTAAAAAAATATTTCATGTAGAATGTCAAAAGTTTTTCACTTATTGTTAGAAATTTATGATAATAATATAATTGATTATATAGACTTCAAATATTATTTAGCAAAAAATATAGAAAATAGATATAGACTTACCCATTCCAGCAAGTTTTTCCGTAATTTCTTTTCATCTTCAACCATTTGCAGCATATCATAATATGTAGCTGTTGCGATACCAATATCTAGCAAATCCGGATCCAATGACATTTTACAAACTAACTCATCGTGAGAAAATACACAAAATCTCCTCAAATTCGAATAATGCGTGATACATTCTCGTCCGACCTTAAGCTAGAATAAGATATATAATTTATTATAATTTGCACGAAGTTTGAATATATATCAATATTTAAATATTTAAATATATAAATCACAAAATTAATAGAATACATTCTATTTATACAAGTAATACCTTTTATTTGTACTTAAATAATTAAATTGAATTCTTGAATATATTAATACATTACAATCATATTTTTAATTCAATAAGACCTAAAAAAGCGAATTTGATTGCGCAACAATTTACATACCCAATCTGCAGGTGCGAAATTGACAGCTTCAGCAAAATTATAACCCTGATTAAAACCTGCGTGATATGCTCTTGGAAATGTCACAACAAATTCGCCTGCATGCTGATCTGTTCTAAATACTGGCACTCCTAATAAATAATTATAAAATTATTTTGATACATATATTTTGATGCACATATATTTAGAAAAGTTTTTCAGTAAAAAATTTATTTCAAAAAAATTTATTTATTTCAAAAAAAAATTTATTTCAAAAAAATTTATTTCAAATAGGTATAAAATAAACAATCTATATTTAGTAAAAAAATTATTTTAAATAGATATAAACAAATTATTAGGAATTCCTAGCCAAATTTATTCAATTTTTCTTTTAACGAAATAAAAACATCTTATTTCTTCTTTTAATTTATTAGAACTTTTCTTGTTAATTTTAAGCTTAATGAACAATGATGTACCTTCGTTCGTCAATATGTTTGGATTCATGATGGTAACGAGCTGATGCAATAAATCAGGCTGACTATGAAACAGTTCTGGTGCAGCGGACTTCATGGATTGTTCAAAGCGCTCTGCCTGAGAGCCAGGTACACCGTACCATGTTTTTGGTTCGCCCCAATGTAAATAATTGATGGAATAACTCCAATGGTCTTCGTTGTGCCAACAGAATGTGGCAAAGCACATACCAACATACATCCAAGGAACTTTCATGCCGCTGATATCAGCATTAATATGACCTAGGATGCTGCCACGCAAGACTGGCAGATTATTTAAATTCCATGAAGACTCGGCATACTCCTGATCGCAGGTGAATAAATTAACACTGGTCTTGGTCGGAAATCCAGATCCATGATCCATCGTATGCAAATCAGCGCCATATTCCACAGTCACATCCTCATCGATAGATGAAACTATTCGCCAGAACTCCTTTTCCACCAATGATGTTGGAACCATCTGCAAACAAAAATTTATTAAATATACAATAAATAGAAGATAAATATAAAATAAATATACAATATTCCAAATTTAAATGTCAAAATTTCAGGAGATCAGTAAATAAAGAAAAAAAGTTTAGAGATCTCTTTAAAGATTTAATCATTTTTGCTTCATTTTGGAGAAAATGGAAAAAAAAGTTTTCGTCAAAAAAACAAAAATTAAAATTACAAAATTTATCGAAAAGTTCTAGAGCATAGAATTAAGAAAAGAAAGTGAATTAAAATCATTTTAAGGTAAAATTAAAGAATCGTAAATAAATACACGCCAATAAAGGATTATTGTATCCTGTTTACTATAGTTTGTTTATGTTCATACATTTATATTACTTATATTTTAAATATCTTCATTAAAAAAAATTGACAACATAAGTAAATAAGATTGCGATTCCAAAACGAAATAAAAAGGAGCAAAAAGATTTTTTTACTTAGTTTATTCTTCATATGCTTTCAAAATTTTGATATTTAAATTCAGGGCACTCTATATTATATATAGACATAAATATATATATACAGGGTTTTCGAAAAGTCCGGTTGTTTTTCGAGTTATGAGGCTTGAAATAATTTAATTTTACATAAACCATAAAATATCTAGTAAAATATTCATTTTTCGATTATTTTATCTTAATACTTTTTTGTGCACAGAACAATGTGAGGAATCAATTAGTGTAAATGAAAGACATAGTTGTTTTTAAGAAAAAATATGTAATTGTTAATTGCAAATTACATATTTTTTAGAAACTATTATATGTTTTCTTTATACCAATTGATTCCTCACATTGTTCTGTGCATAAAAGTATTAAGGTAAGATAATTGAAAAATGAATATTTTATTAGATATTTTATGATTTATGCAAAATTAAGAAATTATTTCAAGCCTCAAAAAGTACTTAATGAAAAAATAGTTAGTTATAGTGTTTTGGAAAGCTCTCGAGATAAGCTACAGGAATATGCAAAAATATATAGGATGTTCCATTTAAGAAATTCAAGGTGACCTTCATGTGACCTTCCAGCGACTATTCAAGGTCAAACCATTGCCACCATTTTATAGCTTTCTTTAAACCAAACAACTTTTATTTGAAACATTTTTCTCTAAAATGTTTTATTTTTTAGATATTCGACCGTTTCCGGACTTTTCGAAAACCCTGTATATACGTATGTGTTAATTTATATTCACTACAATCTTTTAAAATACATTTTGTAATTTGATCTAAACAATAAGAACTTACATGAACAGGCATATTGAAGTAGTCACTTTTAAATTGATCGGCCATTTCTCCGAATTGCTGCAATGTGTATTCCCTTTGCGCTTGTTCAAAGCCGAAAGCCTCCATAGGCTTAGAGACTTCTTCGGCGACGCATTTAGGACATCGCCAATCACCCTTTGGTATTTCTGTTAAAGGCGGCATAAGGCAAAAAGTGTGATAGCTGTCGTCGCAACCGTCGCACAACAGCATGTTCTCTTCATTGTCACCTCTTCCACAATTGTGACAAATGTATTTTGCCAACTTAAGCAAAAGATAAAAAAATAATTAATATTCTAATTAAATTATCTGATTTAATTTTCTAAAAATGCACAATATAGGAGATTGTTAAATTATATTTACAGGATCAAACTCGTAAACAAGCTTCAAACCGCGTGTCTTATTAGATTTCTTTCCCTCTTTGGTATTAAAACCTGCCATTTTCGGTCCTGCTCCATAAAATTGTAATTTTTTAAGCTCCTTGCTTTTATCCGTTTCAAAACTAAAACTATGCCTGCTTTTAATTTTATCCTTGCATTCGTTGTCTGAGTCGCATTCCTCTTTATAGTCCTCTTGTTTTATTGATACATCCTGCTTCTCTTCTTGGCCGGAATACCGTTTCGATCGCCGCGAAAATTTCTCGTTCGGCGGTTTAATTTGCTGACGAGATATTATACCATGCGGCTTATAATCTCGATCCCTCTTCTCGTTCATGTCTGATTCTGGCTCGATTTTCTGTATCAAACATAACCACTTCTATATTAAATTGAAATTACACACACAAGTAATCATTAGATAATAATTATTATTAAGTTATATTATTATTAAATAATTAATTATTATTAAATTAATTATTGTTAAATTATATTATTAAATTATACAATAATTAAAGTATTATAATATTATATTACACTATTATTAATTATATTATATTAATTATATTATATTATACTATTATTATATTATATATTATATTATATTACACTATTATTAATTATATTATTATATTATACAATAATTAAATTATGTTATTAAATTATAAATAATTGATTTCACGATTTGTTTTTGTGAATAAATTTTTTTTCCGCAGGTGAAACTTTGACTTACAATATCTGACAATGTTTTTCCCTGTTTAAAAACATCAAATGGATATAAAATTCTCTCATAGTGATTTTTTAATATGCTGCCTACACTTCGACCTGAAGGATAACCCAGTTTATTGGCAATTTTTGCCCATCTTCTTTCTTTTGTTACAGTTTCTATACCACCTGTAACATATAACGATTAAAGCTATGAGTCTGTATAAAATATAAAACATATAATAAATAAAACATATATAAATAAAACTGACCTTCATCTGTAACTATTTTATGTAAGGAATACAAATCCAATGCTTTACGTTCTACGAGTGGAATCTTCAAGGAAGAACCTTGGAGCTCCCAGAATTTTGCAATTTGATCTAAGAAATTAAGCTTTATCCTGGTTTTAGCTTCTAATTCATTTAATCTTTGTATTCTCGGAACAAATTTAAATTTGTCCACGTCCACGGCAAATGGTGGCTGCCAATTCTGCAACAAACATTAGACCTTATAAATATTTGTATTCTTAAAAAAAAATAAATGATTTAAAAAAAAAAAATGATTTAAAAAAAAATAAATGATTTTTTTAAAAAAATTTAAGATAAAAATTTATTTAAGATAAAAATAAAAAAAAATGATTCTTAAAAAAAAATAAATGATTTTTCTGAAGTAGATTTATTTCAAGAAAATTATTTTTATATTTATTGAAAAGATCAAATTCTCAAAATATTTTGATTTTAAAGTTCATTAACATCAAATATCTTCATATCAATATACTTCATACTTATAAAAAAATCCTGCATTGAAAATGGAAAGTCCTATAACTTAAGATAATATATATATTACGATCATCATTTTGTTTCATTGTAAAATGGCAGTTAAATTAATTGTTATTTTACACAGTGGATTCAAAACCTTTATGATTTGTTTAGTGTAATAAAATAAAAATTATATCTCTCATGAAATAATATACATATACGTACTATTAATCAATAGTGCATAATATATGCTCGCGTAAAAATTGTAGAATCGTGTTTCTAAAAATATATACACTGTATATAAACCGTCCATAAGAATTATGTGATGAAACGACGAAACGAGATGATCGATAAATGCCCCGAAAGCTTCCTTGTGTGATAATATAATATCGTAGTAATATTTACTTGAATTTAAAAATATAGAAAAATGATATGTGATTTTATCTGACAATATAAATAGATTGTTAATTATAAATCTTTATATTTTCCATTTAATCATAAAATTTAAATTTAATTTTTAATTGCTAAACTGTACCTTTTCTGGAAAAGAAAAAA
>JAPIVC010000206.1:0-105000 GCA_030586385.1 Camponotus fellah | reverse complement strand
ATATAACTAAACATTGCCTATTCTCTCCTAAAGAAAACATGTTCCTCGACAAGTATGCATTATTAAAACAACAAATATACCAATAGTATCTCTTTTTTTCGCGCATGTGCTGTTTCTAAAAATATGGAAACTAATTCAATATAATTTATTATTAATAATTTTATAATTTATTATTATCTGAACAAAATGCATATGTGTAAATACACATATATACACATGTACTTATGTATTTTGTTTAACAATAAATTCAAGAAATATTTCTTATTGTTTTTATTACTTTATATATTTTTATTTAATATATAGAATTTTAATGTACTTAATTTATAATTTCAGATTTTATTTTAGTAAAGCTAAATTATAAAATAAATAAATTAAATAAACTCTAAATAATTAATTAATTAATTATTAAGTAAATAATAAATTAATAAATAAATTATTCATATTGAAAAAAATAAATTTAACTATTATTATTTATAATTTAAATTTCCAAACATTAAATTAACTATTTTTGCAATATTAAAAAAATACACGCATTTATTTATAAATTATAATTTACTTATATATAAATGTGGAAATTTTAATAATGCGCGAAAAGACAGGGAATGTCCACTTCCTGTTTCTATTGCAGTCTCATTAGTTCCGATCTACAATAGATAATTTAAGCCCTAAAACTAGCGCCAGATTATGCGCTATTTCCCGATTCGTAATTTGTGATTCATAGAAATTCGTTGGACATTCAGGGAGATTCGTTATTCGTCAATGTTCCACACTAACCAACCTTCCACACTATTCGCGATTCGCTATATATCATTCGTATGTATCAATCACAGTCGAGCAATAAGGCAGTGGCTGACTTAAGGTACCTTTTCATGTGTTGCTCAGGAAGAATCCCAGTTGCGCACAGAATGAAATGGACACAATCAATCATATTGACTGATGCTTAGAGACTTAGCACGGTGACCAATAGAGAGTCCTGTGTCCGATTTATTCTGTGCGCAACTGAGCCTCACTCGTCGCTCATCGCTCGTTTTGAGCGATAAAAAAGTCACGTGACTAGATTGTCGACTAGCTATTGAGCATAAAAAGGGCTCCAACAGCGATTTAGAAAGAAAAATTCTGTTAAGACACGCATAGTATAAAATAAATATAAACAATATTACAAGCAAGAAAATATTATAATTGGATGATTGAGTGCAAAAATTATAAATGAAAATAATATAAAGCAGAACAATATGAAGAAAAGATTAGCAATAGCGGCAGTTCTTTATTATTTAGAAGAAAAAAAGAAACGACAATACAAAAAAATAGTTTTTGGATTAATCCATTGTTCCAAATAAGAGATAAAAGTGAATTTTATAATGCATTTTTTTAAGTATAAAATTTATAAATACAAACATTCTATCTAATACAGGATAAAAATAATTACATTATTATTAAATTATACATTATTATTTAATTATAAAATATTATTATTATATATACTTAATATTTATTACAAAATTATATACTTACTCTTTGATTCATGATAGATCCATTTGAGTCTTAAAATTTCAAAATTATCGCTCCTGAATGTCGCTTGTAGTTGCAAAAATCCAACTACAGAATCCCGCTGGCGACTACGTGACGTCATTATGTCGCTAAAATCTAACGACATAGAGCGATGTATGAAATGGTACCTTTATTGCTCGACTGTGATTGATTGATTCGTTTAAGTCTTAAGTTTATTGTCTAAGTTTTTTTATGTGCTCCAGGCTTAAGGCTATAGTACATACTTTCCATAAAGCGTCGTCTACAATGAGATTTTAAGAAGACTTAAGGCATAAGACTTAAGAAATTGACCAATCACAGTCAAGTATTAAGAGAATATTCAATTGTGACTGATTAATTTCTTAAATCTTACGCCTTAAGTCTCCTTAAAATTTCATTGTAAACGCCGCATAAGTCCCGATCTACAATAGGTAATTTAAGCCCTAAGTCTTAAGAAATTGACCAATCACAGTCGAGTATTCTTTTCATACTTGATTGTGATTGGTCAATCTCTTAAGGCTTAAGGCTTAAATTACCTATTGTAGACCCGGCCTAAGTGTGGGTCCACAACCTTGCTTTAACTGACGGAGTCGTAAGAAACTAACCAATCGTATTCAATTATTCTTCTCGCATTCAACTGTGATTGGTTAAATTCTTACGACTCGTCCTGGTCATTTAAGGTCGTCGTAAATAAATTGACCAATCCCAGTTGGAGTTCAGGAGAATAATCAACTGTGATTGGTCAATTTCTTACGACTTACGACTTTACGACTCTATTGTAGAAGACCTTTAGCGTCCCCGCAAGTGTGCCGAAAGGAACAGGCTCATCTGTTTGTATTCATTGAAAAAGTAGAAGATGCTTTGCGTTTGCTAAGCTTCCATTGGATGCCTCATTTAGGAACATCAACAAGTATCATTCTATCTTTGTTTATTGCTTTCCATTTAGAGACACAAGTCGACACAAGTGTCATTCTATCTTTGTTTATTGTATTCATTGAAAAAAGATAGAATGACGCTTGTGTCGACTTGTGTCACTAAATGGAAAGCACCCTGTATTCATTGAAAAAAGAATGACGCTTGTGTCGACTTGTGTCGCTAAATGGAAAGCACCCAATGAGATTTTTAGGAGACTTAGGCCCGGTTTCACCAACGCGAGTTAATCATCGACATATATAATGGACTGAGCATTGCGATAGCCAGGCGAGCGCCCGCTATAGAGAGAGAGATACTACATGGGAGGCCTATGTCTGTCTCTTTTGCTAGTATCTCATTGGTAAGTTTGTTTCCCGCCTCGATGGGCTATCGCAATGCTCAGTCCATTATATATGTCGATGGAGTTAATCTAATCGGTCGATTAAATGTGTCACTAGAATTGTCAATAGCAAGACTTCAAAAACGAAACGTTGTTCTTGCAATTGGTTAATAAAGATCAATTTTATGTTCGGCAGTTGGCAACTCTGAAATTTAACCGACCGATTAGATTAACTCGCGTTGGTGAAACCGGGCCTTAAGGTCATTCTACAATAGAGTCGTAAAGTCGTAAGTCGTAAGAAATTGACCAATCACAGTTGATTATTCTCCTGAACTTCAACTGGGATTGGTCAATTTCTTACGACTTACGACTTTACGACTCTATTGTAGAATGACCTTTAAAGCCGAGTCTACAATGGCCGTAGACTCAAGAAATTGACCAATCACAGTCGAGTATTCTCTTAATACTTGACTGTGATTGAATTGAACTCAATTCAAAGTGAACTCAATTTCTTGAGTCTTAAACCTGGAGTACATAAAAAAACTTAGGGCCAGGGCACAAACATTGCCGTAGCGCCTTACGCCACCTTAAGGTCATAATAGGTCTAAGTGTGGGTCCACAACCTTGCTTTAAGTGACGGAGTCATAAGAATTTAACCAATTACAGTTGAATGTGAGAAGAATAATTGAATACGATTGGTTAGTTTCTTACGACTCCGTCAGTTAAAGCAAGGTTGTGAACACTAATAATAAAAGTCGTAAGTCGTAAGAAGTTGACCAATTACAGTTGATTATTCTCCTGAACATCAACTGGGATTGGTCAATTTCTTGACTTACGACTTTACGACTCTATTGTAGAATGACCTTTACGTGAGAACCTTACGTTACGTGACACGTAAAGGTCATTCTACAATAGAATCGTAAAGTAGTAAGTCGTAAGAAATTGACCAATCCCAGTTGAAGTTCAGGAGAATAATCAACTGTGATTGGTCAATTTCTTATGACTTACGACTTTACAACTCTATTGTAGAATGACCTTAATCAGCAATTTACCAGGGGAGAAGAGGAGAAAAAAGGGAATGACACGAGCGAAAAAGCCCGAAGGTTGCCAGTAATATGATACGACCAATGTAGATCCGGCTTTTGCGACGTTATGATATGACCAATGAAGATCCGGCTTAACGTCAAAAATGCTGACAGAGTTGCGCTACTGTACATATTGTGCCTATAGGTTGCAAGCTTTGCAATTTGCAACATTTGGATGTGTTTGTGTGTGCGCTGAGTAAGTGCAGAAAAATTATATAATTATATAATTAAATAATAAATTGTCGTATATTTTTTTCAAAGTTGCCAAATTTGATTTAAATTTAGATTATTGAATTTAAGGAACATTTATAATTGCTCGAAATTGGTTATGTGTTGTTAAATTACATTAATTAGGTATATAATTACGACATTTTTTTTATAGATTCTACTTAACATGGGAAAGGAATTCGGAAATCTTGCCAAAATTAATGGCATTGTTTATTTCCGCCTTAGTCCATATGAACAAAAACCTTTGAAGGGACTAATCTCCGAAGGTGTACCAAACATTATACGACGTTTTCAAAATCGTGTATTTCGAGTTGCACCTAGTAAGCATATTTGATTACATATTCAACATATTAAATATTCATGTGAATCCCCATTAACAAATAGTCGATTTTTTTATGGCAATAATATTTAAGTTAATTTAAAACATTTACGATAAATAAATTGTAATTTTTTATTTCTAAATAAAATAGAACCTATGGGTGCGCTATAAGAAAGTCACTTGAGAAAATGACATAAATGTGCTACACACACACACACACACACACACACACACTATATATATATATATATTCTACATCTTTTATAATTATAATACATTTTCAATGATAAAAAATTCTTGCATAGATGGCAACATATATAAAATTTACTCAGTATACAATTTTATAATATGTTAATAGTTACATAAGTTAATAATTATTTATTTTTTGATTTTATAATATATTTTAATATTCTAATAATGGATTATTTGTTTGTCACAGTATTCATGTTTTCCTACTTGCTTACAAATTGGGCAAAGGAGAAGAATGAACAGCTTAGTCGCAAAAATCCTAAGGATTATGAAAATGATACATAAAATATATGAGTAAATAAATTTTAGCTCGACTAATATGTAAGCATATCTAAGTAGTACATTGTAAGATACTAATCTTGAAATAAAAAAATAAATTATTAATATAAATGTTATAAAATATATTAAATTCTTATTCGATTTTCTTCTTTTGTAAGTCCATTGTTCCTCTTTTTACAGAGAATATCTAAGTAAAATAGAAAGTAAAATTGAAACAAAACATTTGATTTATTTTTAAAAATCTATTAAGAAAACAAGTTTTATATTCAATATAAATATACTTTTGTCTATATTAAATTGGATATATTTTAGAGATATTCTGTGTAATTATATATATATATAAGTTATAACATCACTATATGTATATACTATATTAATAGATAAACATAATGTCAAATATAATAATTTTTTTACATATTTTTAAGATTATTTTTTTATAAATTAATTTCTTTTCAAAATTAATTTTTTCTATTCTTTTTATTTTTTTAATTTTCATAATTTTTGAATCTTTATTTAAATATTTATACAAAAATCTTTATATAAATCAAAGGATCATTGGAAATATTATAATCGACCAAAACTAGCCAGAAATTTTTTGTTTATTGATTACGTTTCGATATGGTTGTGGTCCTTTTGAAGTAAATACTGGAATATAATAATTAAATTTTAAAAAAACAACAATTAAAAAAAAACAATAAAACAATTAAATTAACATAACAATTAAATTTTTAACGGTTTGAATAACGAGTATACACACGAATTAAATGTGAACAATTTGAGTACATACAAATCAAATGACAGATATAAATCATAGTTTTGTAAAATGCACAAGTCACGTTTGCACGATCATTACATCTTAATAGATTAAAAGTCGTGAGATAAAAACGATGTGTCGGTGTGAGACTTCATCAACAAACTGAGTATTAAATAAAAAATAACGAACTACACGATCTTTATTATTTTGTCGTAGATGTTGTTTAAATTATCCGTGTCTTTCTATAGATTGATTAAATTATTGAATTTTTTAATATAAAACATTTCAGCAATTTCTCTCTTTCGTACATATATTTTTCATTGTGTAAAATATTAGGTAAACGTCATAATCAATAAACAAAAAGTTTCTGGCTAGTTTTGGTCGATTATATTATTTCCAACGATCCTTTGATTAATTGACTAGCGATGTTAAGATAATTTATGTACTTTATATAAATCTTAAAAAAATTCTTTTCTTCTTTCGAGATAATATTTAAAATCAATTAAATTAAATTTAATTGATTTAAAATCAATTACGTAAATGTAATTTTAAACTAATTAGTTCTACTTGTATATATTGCATTTAAATATTCTACATCTATTGAATAAAAGTAGTAGATTTAGAATATAACATTTGTTACAAGCGCGTAACATTTTAAATCGTTTCGCCTCATTTTTAGCCAATCCGATACATCAAACTGGTGCAATCAACAGGTACTTTCCACCTTTCCTCGAGTCACATTCTTTATGATCTCTTTATAACAAGTAGTTTTATTGGTTCGAGATACCAGTCTTCGGGTGCGTTCATCTCGTGTGGTATAACATCATCGCAATGCCTCGCGCTACGTGTTTATAACGCATAAAAAATTTACATTTATTATTCGATGCAATCCTTTTACGATGATATTGCACGACTCCAATTACTGTTACTAGTAAACCCTAGAAAAAAGTAAAAAACATTTTTGCAAGAATCACATCGACCGTTATAACGTCGATTCTAGTATACGATCCTGGATACGATGGCGTAGATTACCGATTCCAACGGGTCCGACCACCATATTGGTCTCGCTCGAGGTTCAGCCAATGATACGTTGCGTTACGTGAGGCGCACCTGAGACAGGTAAGATGCGTAGGATCGACGGCGATCGGTCGGATTAGTCGCCGGAGTATTTGCGGTCGAGCATGTTCGGGACGTAAATTTTGCGGCGTGTCTCTCTCGTGTCGCCTCGAACTCGTAAGCTTTCCCCTTCCTCCTCATTCTCTCCCTCCGTTTGTCACCGTTTCTGGGTACGAGTACATGGTGTAAGGCGTGTTGTGAGAAATTTGTAAATAGGTAAGTAATTTTCCTCCTCTCGCGCAAATATTGCGTGCGCAAAGTGACTTCGTGCATCTCTTCGTCGAGAATACGATTGGAGTAACACGGAGACGGGATCCCGCACCGGGCTACTCCGAAAATGAGCGCGGGATTAATACTGCACCGATCGTTGCAACGAGCCGGGACGAATCATCCGGTCACGCGCACCTGTTGCCATCTTCCATGGCCGCGTTGCGTGCCCGTGCGTGCTGCTCGTCTATGATGATGACGAGCAGGCCTCAACGAGCGCATGGCAGATAAAAATCGCTTAACAAAAGGCGCGGGTTGCAGCGGTAACTCCCGTTACCAACGTGAGATTCACATATGAATTTTCCTTTCTACGATTAGTAAACACTGTTTGTTGCAGTAATATAACGTGGAAGTAACAAATAACCCACACAGCACATGTAGATTCTGAGAATATTCTAAGAATAACAAAAAGGTATATTGCGTATATTCTAGGAATATTCGAAATACATATTGCGATATACTAAGTACGTACTAAGAATGCTCCTATATCCAAGTTTTCCTACTTCTTAGTACATACTGAGGATATCTTTCAGTACCGTAAGAAGTATATCCATAGAATATTTTAAGTATGTTATTAGTACACATATGATATACGTATAATATACATATAATATACTCAAGACATTCTACGGATATATTTATATTTTCTATATTCTATATAAACGCAGTAAATGGATTATTTCTTATTTTAATTTTAAATAATCTGTTTAATATTCTGAATTCCAACAAGGAATCCAGATTATTAGACAAATTACTTTAAATTAAGTCAGTTTATTATAAATGAAACTGACTAAAAAGAAAAAAAAGAAACTTTGGAACTCATGTTATATTAATACCAATCCTTTATGTCCATTTAACTAAAAATTAAGTACGAGTTTGATAGCGCGCGTAGCGGCAAAATGAGGAAACATATGCAATATTATAGAATATCCTGAAAATATACGAGAAAGAATATACTAATACGAGATATTCAAAATATATTCTGAGAATATCTGAAAAATAATATACAACAAGAGATGAGATTATTTTCAGTATATTACATCTGTAATGTATATTTACAGTATGAGTATAGAATATTCGAATGATATCATGTGCTGTTAGGGAATGTAAATATGATATAAAATTGTATGTATATTATTTTGTAGTATTACAATAGTAACAGAATATATTATTGCAATATAATGTTATATACATGTTATATACATGTTCCTTCGTTTGCCGCTACGCGGCGAAATCAGACTTAACTGATCGTCGTATTAAATTTTTCATAATGAAATGGATATAAAACTTACAAAGAACGAGAATTAAGGATGTTTTCTACCTATTTTCAGAATATTGAGAATTTAATGAAAATTGTACAGAATATTCTTACATATGTTTAGAATCTTTAGTACAATTTTTAAATTGATTCACTAAAGCGTTCACAAGTTATAAGGATTTTAATTTGTATCGAATTAACATGTGTTCTTATGGGAAATGTATAACCATGTCGATTCAAATGACAAAAGTACGTGGAAATAAAATAATATTCAGAATTTGTTTAAAATTTCCAAAAGTTTAAATACAGAGGAAATATTTGGTCAAATAATATTATATAAATATTAACTGATTGAAAAGATATTAAATATAATTCAATGAAGTTAACCATATATCTATTACAAGGCGAAATTCTCTGCCAAAAGTTAAGCATTTCGATTCACAAAATTCGGAATATTTCAGTAAAAATGCAATAAATATTAAAAAATACATCTCTGCAGTGTAGCTAAGATCAAATTGTAATATTCCACATAATTTCTTACTCAAAATATATCAAAAGTGGATATATTCGTCTATAATATTGATTTTCAGCTACTTTTTGCTGGGATTGTACATACAAAACATCCTTAATGTAAAATTCAAAGTATATCACTTTTTTATTAATTTAATTGCTATTATAATCTCAACACACGAGATTCAGAATATTAAATAGATAACTTTAAATTGAGCCTGTAAATGAGAAAGTTCATTTATTTTCTAGTTTTGGAGCAAAAACTCGAAATTTCTATATAAATTATTTAATTCAACTACTTAAATAAAATTTCTATGTAAATTATTTTAAATCTTGTATATTAAATACATATAATTATTTTTATTTATTTAATTACTAATTTTATATATTAATATTCTATATGAAACAATTTTATATGGAATATAATTACAATTTAACAATACTTATATGTGTATATATATATATATATATATATATATATATACATATAAGTATTGTATATACAAATGTTATATTACATGTTTCATTTATATGGGAAATTACAATTAATCAGTAATTTGTCGGTATATATATCGATATATTTATATCGGTAATATTTATATGTATATATTACGTGTAACATCCTGTTTTATTGCTTTTATATTAATATAATAATATTTATTGTGCGATAAGAATTGTTATATTACAACGTAATATGACTGATGTCAAATCTATGTATATCGTAACCTTCTACAAATGCAGAAGGAACATAGAGTCGGAATATAGTCGTCGTGTTTTAACTCTAGGTCATGACATCGACGGGAAACTTGTGAGTATGAGAAAAAATTACAGTATTAAAAAGTTAGAGAAGAAAAGTAACATTTTTCTCACGCTTTAAATTCGACTAATGTGAAAATTTCAAGTTTTAATCAAAGTATAATTAAAGATCAGAGATAAAAAAAATATTAAAGGAAAAATTAATATAAAAATTAATATGAATAATAAAATTAATATGAAATTAATATAAATTAATATAAAATTAATATGAATAATAAAATTAACAGATTTTATCCTTATTAATATTCTAATTCTATATCGTATAAATGTGCTTAATTTCTTTTATACATATAATATAATAGAAATATATACATAATTTCTTTATTTTCATAAAATTTTGAAAAATAATTTGACATTTTATATAAAAAAGAGGATATTTCTATATGTTTTATAAATTATCTGCGCTTTTTCCTGACAGATTTATAAATAATTCTATCTAAATATGTATGTATCGTACATATTTGTGTGCGTGTATGATGTGTTGCTGCATGCTGCATATGCGTGTGACTGTGCGCTTTCAATGACATTAGAACAGCTTTACGCTATTTTCTAATGTAATTAACTAATTAAATAATAATTAAAGATCGAAATGTTTTTGAGATTAAGATAAATTTCTTAATTGGATGGATAACATTTTAATTGTCGGATAGTTTATTGTATCTAGATCACGTATGGTATATATATATATATATATATATATATATGTTTAAATTTCTCGAATCTTTCTCCATATCGGGGTTTAAAATTTAAAATTTAATTATAAAATATTTAAATCTACAATATTAAAAGAATATTCTCGTTTATAAAAAATAAATATTACATATTTTTATATTAGTCTTTATTATTAATAAAAAATCTTGAATATAAAATTAACGATAAAAATAGAATGCAATATTATTCAATTACAATTAAGAAAATGACAAAAGTTGAAAGAAATTACAAGTTTGCATTAAATACAAGAATTTTATTGATGATTTTAATGTTGTATGTACGGATTCAATGTTTATTGGAGAAATACTTTCCAATCATAATGTTAAGGATTAGCCATAAAGATTATTCGCGAATGTGCTATATCTATAACGAATGCGCGACATCAATCATTATTTCTATTGTAATATTGATCCGCCAATTCTTATCGGATTATCATTATCGAGATCTGTGATGATCTGATGATTCACTGATCGCCGACCTTTGATCATACTCTTTTATTTTATTTACTAGTTGTATTACGTGCAATTTCCATTTTTTTATCGCAGATAAGCATTTAGTCATAATTTAAATCATAATCTTCATTTTATTTATCATTGAAATGATAATTATATATTGTATAAATAAAACAATAATTAATTATATATCTATATAAATATAGTTATACATATATAATTATGTAGTTCATCATATTTTAATATAATACGTCATGATATGATTTAATATGTCATGATATAATTATAATATGTAGTCAATGATATTTATATAATTCATATAATTTGAATGTGAATTTTTAATTTTTTTGTATGCACACATAATTACATATAATATTATCCGAAATTTAAAAATACTTGAATTAAAATAAATTATATAATTATACAATATTGATATTCATACTCCATGATGAATATAATAATAATATTCATTATAAGTTACACGAACTTTTATCCTGTTCCATATTTACAATAGCTTTTTCTTGTCACAATATCTCTTTAAAAAAAAAAAAATATATATATATATATATATATATTTTTATATAAGATGTACATACACATTCTTCGTAAAAAACAATTATTGCATTCATTAAGATCTTTTCATATTGACGCTCGATATTCATTTTCTGATTCAAAAGACATCACGTAATTAAAAATAGATATTAATTCATCAATTTTTGATTACATAATGTCTTTTGACGAAAATGAGCATTTTATGTGAATGAATATCAACATGAAAAGATTTTTTAAAACGTAAAAGCAGTATCGTTGCTTGTAAATATATGTAGGAATCGGTAGTTTCGCGGTATTTGTAGCTTGAAATCACGCGCGAAAGTCGCGTCTTGTCGGCATCTTTCCATTGAATGAGCAGGTAAAAGTTCACGACGGACATCGCAATACAAGAAGAGTTCCCAGTCTCTTATTAAACCTAATCCCATGTCGCTGCTCGCCCGTGACATTTGCGATCTGCATTCTTGTGTCGTGTCACAATTGCACAACTACATTGTTCGCTATTTAATCAATTATAACCACGATATACATATATAATCAGTGATGGATGATATCAAGACTTTGTCATATTATATATTGCATGTATTATGTTTTCAAGGATGTTTATATTCGTATGAACACATGTAATTGATATCGAGAATGACGTTGATCATTCCCGAGATCGAGCAAAAACTTTGTTTTAAATAATCGATGATATATGTAACACTTTGTACCATAATAGGAGAAAATACATCATATATAGTATGTCAATAATCCGTTGAGTTCATCCGAGCGATAATCCCATCGAATCATTTCTCGTATCTCATCGTCAAACGACACCTGTAATTCACGCCTACGAAATGCCTACGTGATCTCCCACGTGAAATCTAGCATTGTGACACAGATCGCGAATGCTTATTACTGTGCACATGGATTCTCATCATTTTGATATTCGTGACAGATTAACGTATACATCGAGAAACTTATTTTTTACAAACTGCTAAATCTATGTTTTTGATGAGATTATTACAATGAAATTTAATTTGTATCTTCCTGAGAGGAAAATAAAAAATAAAGATTATTGATGTAAATAATTTTCTTAATGTTTTTTTATATATAAAAAGTACTTTTTTTCTTTATTATTATATTCAAATTATTATTATAATTCAAATTATTATTATAATGAAAAAAATTAAAGCAAAATCTTGAAAATTTTAATTTCATTTCTAATTTAATGTTCTATAGTAGTAATTTTGAAACTTGCCTATTAAATTTTGTTTTTATAATGTGCACATACACATTGACTTTAATAATGTCCTAGTTTCTTATAATCTAGCGTACATATGGAAAACGTAGTTGCACATAGCATTAGTTTGTTGACCTCTTAATTCATTTGCGATTTCGCGCGTGACACACATGAAGAATATTTCTGTTTCGTATCCATTAGTATAATTTTTTATATACTACCAATCTATAAATATTAAAAATTTTTTTTGTAAATATTTTTATTTACAAATAATCATGATATTTCTATAAACATATAAATAAATTTATATATATATATATATATATATATATAAATTTATTTATTTATTGTGTTTTTATATTAATAATCTAGTCACAAAGTATTACATAAGCTTAATTAATACGTTTATTCATTTGATAGATTATTTATCACAGATTTATCGATCGATATTAATATTGTTATTTTTATTATTACAACAGTATGTGTGTGTGTGTGTGTGTGTGTGTGTGTGTGTGTGTGTGTGTGTGTGTGTAAAATAAAAATAGAAAATCTTATATATTTTTTCTGAATAATATCTATATAGAATCTATATCGAGCAAATTTCTAGCTTCTATTAAAATATTTCGAAGTATGCATTTAATATCATATATATTTGATATCATATATATGGTATCATATATATGTTTTTCGTGAACCAACATATTTTTGTATTTTTTGTACACAAACGTTACATTGTAAAAAAAGGAGAAAAAACGAAAGGTACGGAAGCACAAATTACATTCACCAAAACTATTTGGAATTCTTTTTTTTATAGAATCGTTGACTTCTCTTTCCGCCTTTTTCCAGGCTACGTTATCTGGAAAACTTGACATATGGACATTTCACTTGAACATATTTTTTCGAGAGATTGTTTCGTAAGTGAGTCGTCTTGACATGCGATGTTCTTCCTTGCAGTTAAATATACATACATACATACATACATATGTACATCTCTTAAATATGTTGTATTTTAACGATTAGCTAGAAAGGCAGTTTTCTAAAACATTAATTTCGAAATCTATCCATTTGATTATAATACATATGTAAAATCAATATTAAACCTCCTACGCAGACACATAATTGCTTATTGTGTGTTTATATATGTATGTGTAATATCTATACACATATAGAATAATACAGATTAACTTATCTATGTATACATAATATCTATATTTATACAGGGTGTCAGGGCTATCTGTTGCCAAAAAAATGCTCTTGTAACTTATCTCCAGAGCTTTCCAAAATACTATAATAAAATATTTTTTCATCGAGTACTTTTCGAGTTATGAGGCTTAAAATAATGTTTTAATTTTTACATAAATTATAAAATTTCTAGTAAAATATTCATTTTTCGATTATTTTACCTTAATATTTTATATACAAAATAATGAGAGGAATCAATTGATGTAAAGAAAACACATAATTGTTTCGAAAAAAATATGTAGTTGTTAATTGCAAATTATATATTTTTTCTTCGAAACAATTATGTGTTTTCTTTATATCAATTGATTCCTCTCATTATTTTGTACATAAAAGTATTAAGATAAGGTAATTGAAAAATATTTTACTAGATATTTTATGATTTATGTAAAAATTAAGAAATTATTTTAAGCCTCATAACTCGAAAAGTACTCGATGAAAAAAATACTTTATTATAATCTTTTGAAAAACTTTCGAGATAAGCTACAAGAACTTTTTTTTGGCAACAGATAGCCTTGATACTTTGTATATACATAATATCTATATTTATATATAAAACAAAATTCTAATATACATATTATTACTTATTAATTAAAGGTAAATGATATATTAATCATATTATTATATTTTACATAAAATAATATAATCAATTACAATATTATTATAATGGATTACATTAGCTTTCTACGAAAAACTAGCATTTTCATATAATTAAAATATTTGATATGAATTATTGCTTATTTAACTATGTTTAATTATTACTGTGTAAAATTATTAAAGGATTATAGATCTTTAGCGCGTATGGAATTTATTAAAAAGATAGGAATTTCTCTATATATCGATTGCATATCAAGATTATTCCATGTTTATTAAACTATATCTCATACATACTTTTATATAGTTAAATGAAAAAAGATTTACATAAAGTACGCAATTAAAATGAATATTCTTTTAATCTCCTGGAATATAACGAATGATTTGGGGCAAACGTACCGTGTCGTTCAAATTCATTCGACAACAGATGATCGATTGAATTACTCCTTAATCCTTAATGATTAATCAACGAGCCAAACGGTCAAGTGAAAAGTTGATTCGTGCTACGATTCGGTCCATTCACTGCAAAACTCGTTCGCAACTCAACGTGAACGGATCGCTGTAGGTATGCGAAGTGCATTGGCAACTTTCTTTCCACTTTTTCAACGCTTATATAGACTTATGTCCGCGATGTATATATTTACTTTTAACATGTCTTGTTGGTGTGGCCGGCATTCCGATCTTATGTATATATAAATAAAATTGAAAAACGATCAAAATTCCATTTATATTCCATGTAAAAATATGTTTTGTGCAAGGTTGACTTTACCGAAATATATTTCTCTCTTAAGAAAATATTCTTTTTGTAGTTTTAAAATTTACATTAAACTTAAAACATTTACTTAAAACGGTAAAACGGTATAATATGCTTCATATTTGCTTAAATAAATATAAAATACACATATGATGGACAGATTTTATTAGGAGTTCAAATTTATAAAGATTTACTAATTATAATTAATAAATGCATCAATTTTAGATTAATTAAAATATTCTAATTATGAGATCTATGAACTTTTTGAAAATATTGAAACGGACGATTTCTCTCGGATTTCAGTGAAAAACATGTCAGATAATTATAACAAAAATAATTTTTTTCATATTTATTTACTTTAGGAGAGTCTTTGATTACCTTGATCTTGACATATATTATAACGGTTATCCTTTTTAGTAGCCTTCAGAAGGTTTTAGCTCGTTGATTCGTTGAAAAGTTATGAAGATAAGAAGTTATAAATGGAATGTAAATTTTATTGACCGTGTAGATAGAACTATAGTATATATAAACATGAATTGTAGACTCTGTAGAATTTTTGATTCTTATTTATATATAAGTGTTCAGTTGTTCCTTAGACATTAGAACTAAAATTTGGTTTAAATAAAAAATAGGGTTAGGTTATACCTTTCGAAAGTGGAGCCCCCCAGGGGCTCGGAACCCACTGTATCCACACATATACATTTTATTTTGACTCTCGCAGAGAGTGAATGAACTTTGCTTCACCTTGCAAAGTACACGCGAGGTTCACCCCTGAGTCAGCGCGAAAGTTCGAGGTCTATTATTGTATGGTTCCACATAGATTTGCAACTCTCCATACGAAACGAGGTATATCCCATACCACCCTGAATCAGCGCGAAACGAGGTCTATTATTGGTTCCACATGAGATATACGGTTCCACATGAGTTTGCAATGCGAAGCGGGGACCCATAGACCTCATTTTACGCTGACAGAGGTGGTGTGGAATGGACCTCGCGTGTACTTTGCAAGGTGAAGCAAAGTTCACTTTCTGTGAAAAACAAAGTAAAATGTATATTTTCAGTGTGAAATATGAACATCTATATGTACACAACATCAAAAAATATGTTTTATTTGTTGAGGGTTGAACTCACAAGAATAAGTCATAGAAATCGTTCACTATGATGTCTGGAACAACTGAAGACTTGTATATGAATAAGAATCGAAAATACTACAATTCATGTTTATATAGGTTATATATATATATATATATATATATATATATATTTATAGTCCTATCTACATGATGTCAATAAAATTTACATTCCATTTATAACTTTTTATGTTGATAACTTTTCATCGAATCACGAACAACGACTAAAATCTTCTGAAGGTTATTTAGAAGGGTGACCACTATAACATACATCAAGGTCGAGGTTATCAGAGATTGCTTCTCTAAAGTAAATAATTACCCATACATATGTTGTGTATATGACACCCGTTTCAATAACACTTATTGGTAAGTTTATTATGTTTGAATAATGAATGGGGCATTTTTCCCTATCGGAACGTATTACATTAGAACGTTCTATTCTATATATTGAAACAAATATATAAATAAGCGCTAATTTGATATTGACTAATGATTAATTAATATTGGCGCAATATTAAATTATTTTTTGTGTAACTGGTTACATACACATTATATATTCTTATTGAGAGTCTTCTTTCTTTTCTGTAATTTGCATGTGCATCCTACATACATCCTACATACATCCCAGATAAACGTATTTAAGTATTATTAAGTAATAATTACCACGCATTTAAAGAGAATGGCGTAATTTCATGCACGATTATTTACTTTGTTCGTGTTATTCCACAACAGTCCCACACAATATGACATCCCATAAAATAATTATGTAGTAGTAATTGATAATAATGATAATTATTACAAATATATCTATAACAATTTTTATGTGCATAATAAGATGTAATCAAGAAATCGTCATATAATGTTAATGTAAAAATTATGATAAATATGATATATATATATATATATATATATATATATATATATATATATTGTGTGTGTGTGTGTGTATATACATGGAATAGAAAATATTAATGAGAACAGTAATTAAAAATTTCATACAAACGGAAATCTATAATTCAGAGTATTGGTGAGGAATTTCTGGCACGCAGAAAACACATTGGCAACTTTAGTGTGTAGAGAGATATACACATTGAAGCCCACTCTCACCTTCCTTCCTTTTCCCTTCCCTTTTCGCCATGATTACTGTATGTTAGGTCGTTGTCGAGATTCTTATGCCCGCAAGCATTAGAACCGCACCATGAACAGAAATTCTTTCACGTCGAATAGCTACCTACATGCGTGAGAGAGAACTCAAGGCGAAATAATTATATTTAATATTTTATATATATAATTTCTATAACGTTTTTTTACATATCTTTATTTTCATAATTTGCATTCTGCTTAATTATTTTTATCTTAATTCTTAATTGACGAAGTAAAATTAAAGAAGTAAGCTTAAAATTATATTAAACGAACTGTATAAATATAGTTATAATTGTCTAAAATATTATTTATAATAATTAATAATATTATTTTTAATACTTAAAAAAATGAATTTTACGGATTTTTTTAGTTTTAAAGGATTAATAGAAAAAAAATGTTTATATATAAATTTATATATAAATTTTAAAGTTTATTTTTATTGTTTTAAATGAAATTATACATTTTTTGTTAAAATTTTTATTGTAGTTTTTATGAACAATCTAAGGATCTAAAATATTATTTAAACACAAATAATATATTATTTAACACAAAGTTAATTCAAAAACCTTGAAATAACCTTCAATTTACTATGTGCGCGACAAATTTAAAAATATATTACGACAAAATAACAAAATATGTGCGAAATATCTATTATCATATTCCAGAAAAAATTAAGAAGAAATTATTCCAGAAAATTAAGTCAATTATGAAAACATGAAAATTTAATTCCGTTAATATCCCAATATTAATAACCTGTAGAAAAACATGATAAACAAATTTAGCGTTCTGCTTCACCTTTTTTACATATAATTTGCATAATTTTCGCAATTCGAAACATATGTGAACTAGAATATATAAAATTTGTATTAAAATATAATAATCAATACTTATCTTTTTCTAATCGTCAATATTTAACATTTAGCATCAAGTATCAATGAGAAGAGACACATGTATTTATTGGGCAGCACATCAAATTTTTCAAATTTATCAAATTTTAACACATTATATTATTTCTTTCAGAAATATTAAACATTTGCAAATACGCCAAAAGATATAATAATATAGTGTAATATTATAAAAATAGCTAATGTTATAAAAATGTATATAATTCTATTAGTAATGAGATTCTATAACACACGGTTTATTATTTATTTATTATGTATTAGTAATAAAACTCTATAAATAAAGTTTTATTTTTATTTATTTATCAGCTTAATAAATTTTTGAAAGTTGATGATATATTGAAAGTATTTAATCATTATGGTTTATTAAAAAAATTTTTTCATATAAGGTTATTTCAAAAATATAATAATAAATCCTTGAATTATTCATAAAACATTTAGAAAACATTTAAAATAAAAAATGAATAATTTAAAAAAAAAAATAAAAGTGTCTTTACATTTTATCTTAAAAAATCGATTTAAAAATATTTTTCTTCTCTTGAAATTGAATAAATCTCTCTATAAAATAGGTTTTGTGAAAAAATAATTATTCAACATAATATTTTAAATAATTATAATTGATTATAATTGAACTACACACTGTATATATAAAATAAATAATAAATTAATGCGAAATATACAGGGTGTTTCCGGACATTTGCGACAAATTTAAAGGGGTGATAGATCTCGATAAATAGAACAATTTTTGTTAAGCAACTCGTGTCCGTGCCTCCAGGCTGCAATGAATATATATTTACGGTTGCATATTTCTTGCCCCCGATACAATGTCGTATGCAACTCCTGTTAATACCCGAAATGAGCTCATTGACAGGATTACGAACGCATGCGATACAATTCGCAATAATCCTAGAATTTTTCAAAACACCTTGTATATGAGATAGCAATATAATCAAATTTTTTATAGAATATTTTTATTTGAAACATAACTAATATACAGGGTGTCCCATGACTGAAGGTCCATACTTTAAGGGCATGTTGCTGATGCCATGTAGAGTAAAAAAAAGTCTAATAAACATATGTCCGCAAATGCTTTCTAACAGAAATACAAGCATTGAAAGTTGATATGAATATGTGAAACATTTTCTATTAATCTGTTATTGTTTACATTTTTATCAGACTGGTATTGTTTACATTTTCTATTGGTCTGATTTTTTTCACATTTTCGGTTAGTTTAGTATCGTTTACACTTTCGGTCAGTCTAGTATCATTTATATCTTCTATAAGGTAACTGCATTTTTAAATAATTTGTATCGTTGGATCGGAAGAGGTGATCCAGTTTCTTGGCCTCTCAGGTCACCAGATCTAACACCCCTAGACTACTTTCTTTGGAAGCATATGAAGTCGATGGTTTATGCGAAACAATCTCATAATAGGAATGAACTTATTAACAGAATTATGGATGCGGCAATTAGAAATTCTCTTGGAATGGTGGAGCAAGCTATTAGATCACTTTTATGCAGGACAAGACTGTATTGAATCTGCTGAATGTCATTTTGAACAGAATTTGTAAATGAACAAATTAAATTAAATGTCTTTCTTTTCCTTTCTAAATGTCTTTCTTTTTTTAAATATTCAGCTTTCAATACTTGTACTTTTGTTAGGAAGTATTTGCGGACATATGTTTATTAGACTTTTTTATTCTAAATGGCATCACCAACACGCCCTTAAAGTATGGACCTTCAGTTATGGAATCCTGTATATAATGCTAAAAATTAAAAAATAAAATTAAATATGTTTTATATATGATACGTTTACTAAAGAAAAAAATGATAAATTAACTGAAAAATTTAAAGAAATAAAGTATAAAAATCCTGTAAACATATACAGTTGCATCAGTCCATCACTGTGCTTCCTGATTTCTTTTCTTGTTACCCGCAACCGCAACCAAAATATCAGCATAATTTTAGTAAAAAGCAATGAGTGTTTTATTCATGCGGAAACCACATTTTTACTGACGATAATTGCAAACATTTTTATCTAGTCATATATTCTTGTGCAATATTTATAATTAGTATTAACTTAGTTGATGGACAATATAATATTATATGACCTTTTTGAATATTGAAAACAGTATCCATTTCTTTCTCTCTCTCTACTTCTTTTCTTCTTCTTTTTCTTCTTTTTCTTTCTCCCTTTCTCTCTTTGTTTTCTCTTTGTTTCATAAAATATACTACTGTAATACAAATACATTTACTATAATAATCTAGCTTTATTTACTGATATTAAATCGAAAGAGACATATAAAATATAATTGCAAATTATTTTAAAATTTAAAATATTTCTTATTAATCTATTCATAGGTATATATTAATTGTGGGATTGTATTAATTTAAATTTGTTATCTTAATTGATGTGCTTGTGATATGTACTTTATCGTAAGTTGCTTATCTATATTATCTTTTTTATTCCACAATGAAAAAGAAAAGGTAAATTCTGAACTAATATATAATGCAGCCTAAAAAAAAACAGATTTTTTGAGTAGTTTCTTTAAAGATGGCATATAAAAAAAACATACGCAAGAGACATAAGTAATAAGCAAATCAACATTTTTATTTGATTATTGCTTATATTTTACAATCGATCTATCCAAAAACTGTGTGGTTGATCCATTTGTTTATTGCTTATATTTTTCCATGCATCATAGTCTTTTTGAATGTAGTTTAAATAGTCATGCGTTTGCTCGTGTGATTGACTCGAGGAGAAGAATTTCTCTTGGAACAAATTCAGAATTTCACATTCCTCATACATAGTTATGCAAAAACTAATCGTCATCTCAGTTTCTCTTGTGCTTATAGAAGTGATTATTGGCGAACGTGTAGATTTTATGATGCATCTATCTACACGCGATGTGAGAAATTTTTCCGTTAGGAAGTGAAAAGAAAAATATTGCTTTAACAAGCCACAGCGATTTAGAAATTATATTGTATGCAAAATAATTTTCCTTATCAGGATAATACAGCTTCTCCCATAAATTGTTTTTATTGTAATTTATTTCCTTTGTTTACATATATACATATATACTTATAGAGATATATATACTCATCATATATATATATATATATATATATATATATATATATATATTCATCATTATACGAAAAGATTTATTATAATTTACAAATTATATAACGTTATTTCTTAATGAAAAATCCTGAATTAAAAAGTCCTGATCCATTTTTTTCTGTAATACTTAAGTAGTAAGAATTGTTAACTAAAGATTATCCGCGCCGATAATCAGCGCCGTTTTTTAAACGACATACGTGAATTGTATCAAGAAGTGTACATAGTTACATTCAATTGACGAATAGCTCATGGACGTGTCCTCGCTTAAAAATGTTGCTAATTAAATGATCTTTATTTAATATTTTTTCTTATGTTAAGAAAATGTATGAATTGCACGAGCAGTTGCATATTTTTTTTAAAGCATCTGTTTTCTTTTATATTGATTTCTTTTTTTTATATTTATCTCTTTTTTATTTATAGCCGGATATGCATCATACAACGTACTTCTTCTTCTTCCTCTTCTTCTTTTTTTATATTAATTTCTTTTATCATTTCTTTCATCATTTTATCATTTCCTTTTATCATTTCTTTCATCATTTATTCATAAAAAAATATCTAGATAAAATTATCGAAAAATGAATATTTTATGAGATATTTCGTAGTTTATATAAAATTATGTCAAATTAATAAAATATATAAAATATCTCGTAAACTACTCAATTTTTGGCAATTCTATTCTTAAAATTTTGTATGCCAAATAGAGACATTAATTTATATTATATAAAAAAATTAGAATGATTTCGTACAAAACTGGATTGATCCAGCTACGATCTTGAAAAATGACATTAGTAAAAATTTTAGATTAACTTTTTTCCTCTCAAAACTTTATAAATTTTGTTTTCAACATTTTTTATTAACGATATTAACAAAAAAATAAAAATTACGCTTTATATGAAACAGCCTGTATATTTCAACAAGAAGTGAGAAGTGAACGAAGAGTTGCATGCACGCAAATTAAATGACGAGTGAAGTGTTTAACGAGTGATTAGCTCCGCGTTGAATGTTAAGTTTCACCTTCGACAATAAAGTGTAGTAAACTAGAAGAAGAAGGAAATGGAGAAGGAGAAGAGAGAAAGAAGAATTCCAGACACGCTTGTCAAATGAATTTAGGTTCATTGAAATTTCACTTTGGCGATGCGTTGGCCTTTTTGAGCGCCAAGTATGGCACTCCTGACCTGGTAGCCGGATATGCATCATACAACGTGCTTCTTCTTCTTCCTCTTCTTCTTTTTCTTTTACGAATCGCAAACACATTGTACGAATATATTGCTATTGGTCACTGTTATTTAAGTTATCAAATAATGTACGTACTCGTTGTCTGACTATTTAATGCTTGGCAACACTAGTATCTTTTCGACTAATTGTGCGATCCGGAATAAAGAGATGACGTAACTGGATGTGCATAAATTAAACGGGCGGACGCGAACTCTGAAAGCCAATTAAGATTTTTGTACTCTTACTCGCCCATGACGACTTGTTATATATCTTACGTTCCTAATTCAAAGACTCATTCGTAATTTTATTGTTTCAGTTATAATCAGAAAGGAGATCGGTATATCCTGTTCAGAATGCCGTATTACAATAGTAGCCACAGTCCCGCTTATAACAAAGGTGAGTAATCTTATTAGATTATATTACGGAATTAAAATTAATTTTCATATATTTTTATATATTATTATTCACTAAAATTAATTTTCTGTAAATTAATTTTCTGTTAATTTTATTTTATTTATTATTGCTAATGTTATTTTATTTATTAATCTATTTATTATTATTGCACCGGAAATAACAAAGAGCAGCTTTATGTAAATATATAAAAAAGATCAGAATAATAAATAGTATAACAAATTACATATAAATAAGAAAAATACATTAAAAATATTTTGTTATTTTTATTATTTTAGAAAGAAAAGAGGAATAAATGAGGAATGTTTCGAAAAAAAAATTTAATAACATTGTCTTGGTTAAATAATTAAAAAATTAAAAAAAGATTATAAATATAAATGACATTTTGAAATTTGAATAACGAAGAAGCAAGGAAAATAGAGATAGATTTTTTAAATGAATGAATTAATTAAAAACAAATCTCACGTTTCAGATGGCGGTTCCAGCGGGCCGTCGAGCACTTCTGGTGGTCGTGCCAGCAGTTCGGAACCGACGTATATGATGGAGCACCTAGCCACGTTCACTGTCACAAAGGAAACCGGTATTGTTTATCCAGCAGATGGTATGCGCCGGCTTCTACAACTGGAGAAAAGTAATGGCATTTGGAGTCAAAAAATGCAGCTTCGTCTAGAACGAAACTGGGTTCTTATCATGGACAATGAAACAGGGGTAATTTCTCTTTTAGAGATTTTACTATAAATATAGTAAAAATCGAATATTATTTTTATGGGACTTCATAACGTTTTTAATTAAATTTAATTATGCCTTCCATCATGTCTTCTCTTGACCCTTTATATAATTGTAAAAATTATTATGATCTTTCTTTCTCTCTTTCTCTCTCCTTCTTTTCCTATTTCTTTCTAAAACTATAATGGTCACTTAAGACACTTAAGTTATACAAATATTATTTTGCATACCTTTCAAAATGCGATTTTTAAACAATTTTTTTCATAAAACTATTTCGTTATTTAAAAATTTATGATATAACATATAAATTTAATATTAATTGTTGTTTATAAATTATTCGTAAATACGATCTTTAATATCGGATATTGTGTGTATTTAAAACTGATAATAGTTGTTCAAAACCAACAACTAGATCAATTCTGCTCTAACAATAAGAGGAAGATATTTTAATGTTGTTCTAAATCCAGTTATCTTCAATATTCATTGATATTATTTTTTTTAAATAAAATTATATATATTTTTATTTAGTAATATGATATCTCAAACGAAATTATTTGATGTAATGAGGACTATCTACATAATTTGTATCAACATTTCGATTTGACATTTCACGCAAAAAAGTAGACTCGGTGACAGTTTCACTTAATAATACAATTTTTAGGCTGTCATGGAACGATTCCCGGCTTCCTTGATACAGGAACCGACGGCGTTTACGTCGAGGGATCCGATGGAGATGTACAATAACATTTTAGTCTTCACAGTGGCCGATGACAGTGGTTCTGGCCAGCGAGCAGAGATGCACATATTCCAATGCCAGAGTGTATCGGCACAAGATCTTGTCGAGGACTTGAAGATGTTGCAAATGGGAAAACTTGTTACGGGTGGTTCACCCAGAGGTCCTAGAGGTCACATTCCACCTCCGCCGACCTTACCGCCCCCGGAACCACCTTTGAACGGCGTTAACGTCAGAGAACAAGTGTCCGCTTTCAACACGGCGAGTGGTGAGTATGTAATTGTCGAAAATCAATATTTTATATCGTTGGGGATAATATTAACGTTTTTACTTAAAAGAAGAGCGTTAAACATTTCAAACATTAATTTAAACATAAATGGAAAGCTCGAATGGAAAAATTACAGTGATATATACGAGTAAGGTAAAACGGTGTAATATGCTCTGACAGGGAAAATGCCTCATTCATTGCTCAGACATAATGAGCTTACCAATAAGTATTCCTGAAACGGGAGAGTTGACATATAGCAATACACAATCAACCAGGAAATTACACTCTAAATGTGGTTTTACATTTTTAAAAAATTATAAAATTTCTAACATAAAATATAATCGGCAACGTTTGTTTTTTCTATTCAACGTATATGAGGATATACTTTTCTTTAAAAATGTTCTGAATAAGGGTAATATACTAGCTGTATATATTATAAGCTCTATATATTATTTTTTCTATAGGTAGACTATAACTATCAAAAAAATTACAAGTGCGAAATAAAATAAAGAGGCATTAGCACTAACGAAGATCAAGTCATAAATATGTGTCAATATCTGTGTAAATATGTGTCAATATATTTTTCCTTGGAAGAAATAGAGAAAAATGTAATCTTCGTAAATATGTACAATTAATATTTTTAGTGAGTTAAAATATAAATTTTTATATTTTGTCGAATTATGTAACTTAAAAAAAATTATTTTTTTTAAATTATATTTATCTGAAACTTTTCACGGAAATGAAAACGAAGTGAATATCTTTCCATCATCTATAAATATCTTTATTTTTAAAAAATTGATCTCAAAATTATAATATTTTATAAAGATTGGTGCAATTATTAGTTGTAATATTAGTAAATTTTTATAAATTTCAACAATCAATAAAATCTGCTCATCATTAATGTATTTTATATTGATTTAAGTAATTGTGGAGCGTATTACCATTTTATCCTACATAGATATATTTTATTTTGTATAATCAAAGTTTTTCACGATTCTTGGATTAATAATATTAATAATGTTAATACATGTGTGGAGATTTTTGTATATATTTATAATGTAGCAGATAGTCAAAATGACATTTCCCGAGAAGAAAACAACGATGAGGTGTCATCAACGTCATCAGAGAAATACGAACGCGATGTGACGATTCTGAATCACTGCTTCGATGACATCGAGAAGTTCATCGCGCGTCTGCAGCACGCAGCTGCTGCGTCACGAGAGTTGGAGCGTCGACGACGTAACCGGAAATCGAAAAAGAGAAATCTCGGCGACGGTATGCTGACGATGAGAGCGAAACCACCGCCTGAAATGGAATTTATAGATATATTCCAGAAATTTAAGCTTTCGTTCAATCTGTTAGCCAAGCTCAAAGCGCATATCCACGATCCCAATGCGCCAGAACTTGTGCACTTTCTCTTCACGCCGCTCGCACTCATCGTAGATGCATCCCACGACACCAATTACGATCCGAATTTACCTAGCAAAGTGGTGTCGCCACTTCTCACGCGAGAAGCCGTCAATCTATTAATAAACTGTGTAACCAGCAAAGAGACCGAACTTTGGCATTCGCTGGGCGACACGTGGCTAATACCGCGCGATCAATGGAAAGGTCATGTACCGCCCTATCATCCAATTTTCATGGATGGTTGGTCTCCGGAATATCCTATCCCCGAGGATAGAGATCACGATCACTTGGCGTCCTTACTAAACGCAGATAAACAGAAGAGAGATGAGTTACCAGAACAGCAGAGTGATCCTTACTATAATCATCGTGATGTAGATGAGTCGCATTATAGCAGCGACTATCTAGAGTATGAAAGTCGAGAGGAGCGCGGTGGTAACGAGTACTTTGAGAGAAATTACGGACCTAGTTCGGAGTTATACGGTAGAGAGGAGAGAGTAGATCAGACCAGGGCGCATAGCGACATTTCTGTGGATTCGATTGAGAGAGCTCCTCGAACGTCTGCTGGTATAGACAGAGCGCAGGAAGCTTGGTTGGACGAATTGGCAGCGCGCCATGCCAAAATAGTACAAGTCACCTATCCGCGAACGGCAAACAACGACAAGGAGCTCACTGTAGTCAGGGGCGAATATTTGGAGATCCTTGACGACAGCAGGAAATGGTGGAAGGCGAGGAATTCTCGGGGACAGGTTGCTCACGTGCCGCACACTATCGTTACATCGCATAATTCCACCGCTCATACTGCTGACAATGATGTCTTCAACAATCCTTTGTATACTAGCAGATATCCGAGGCAGGGACACGGCTATAATTATGAGGTGAGAATCGTTGAAGAGTGAATATTCCTTTTGACAAATAGTTTATCGATGAATAACACAGACCGACAAAATTTAGACCCAGAAACCAAAATATACTTTTCCTAAGGTTTTTGGCATGCTGAATTCGAATCCGAAGTCAGAATTTCTTTGGTGGCTCCGGTTTTCGAGATATTCTAACCTAAAAGTGTCAAAATCATGGTTTTTCGAGATATTTGAGGATTTTTGTTTCATCGCAAGGTAATTTTTTTCATAAAACCATTAATGGGATTCGAAAGAACTACTCTTCCTCTTTAAAAAAACATTTTGATTTGTCCAGATATCTTTTTTTATCTTTGAGAAATTTAATGTTCAAATTAAGTAGTTTGACATTTTTGATATTCGGAAATTGAATAGTATCAGGTAAGTACAATATAACGTATGTACACGAAATATACATTTTTAAAGAGTTTTGATGCACGCTGATTCGAAATTTGACATTAGTTTTGCAAATTTAATTTGTCTAAACAATTTGTTTAAACGAACTATTACAAAAATTATATTATACTACTTAATTTGAACATTCAATTTCTCAAAGATAAAATAAGATATCCGGACAAATCAAAATGTTTTTTAAAAAGGAAGAGTAGTTCTTTCGGATCCCATTAATGGTTTTATGAAAAAAAAAATTACCTTGCGATGTAACATAACCTCAAATATCTCGAAAAACCGTGATTTTGGCATTTTAGATTAGAATATCTCAAAAACCGGAGTCACCAGAGAAATTCTGACATCAGATTCGACTCAGCGCGTCGAAAACCTTCGGAAAAGTATATTTTGGTTTCTGAGTTTGAGGTTTGACCAAATTTTGTCGGCCTGTGTAATTATGAGTAGTATGAAAAATATGTAAGTGAAATTGTTTGGAGATATACAAATAGCAAACATATACGCAATAGCAAAAGTTGAAATATGTATCCAGTAAACACTATTTATTGTAGTAATATAACGTATAAGTAACAAATAATGTAACATAATATAACGTAATATATAAATAATGTATAACAATAATGTAATAACGATAAAATAATATAACAATAATATAACAAAACTGTAACATATCATATTATTTGTAATATTACAATAGTAATGTATAATTGCTAAATATTGTTGTAATATAATATTGCTATATATGTTTATACGTGTTTCTTTTTGTTGAAAATTTGTAATACTTATAAAATGAAAATTCTAATTTGTATATGTATGGCAGGATTCGGAGATCGAAAGAACCAGCACTAGTCCAGGACCAGAAGCCACTCATCGAGCACACGCGATTCCACCACCAGCGCCTGCTGATTGGGTGAGAAAAGAAAGACTCGGGAAAAAAGGTGAATTTCGATACTTTTAAGTTATTACAGGCGTTCTATCTGTATTCGAATTTGAAGCAATTTCTAAATACTATCCCATCAAAGTGAAATTATAAAATGCAGTTTTTACTTTCATTGCCTTTTTTACATAAATAAGCTTCGATTTTATAATTAAATATCAATGAATGTCTTCCAAAATTGAAAGATGTTGCCTTAATTGGCGTGGATAGGACACTAAAGTCAACATATCAAAAATTTGATGAAGGGAGTTGATACATAAGAGGTAAAGAAAAGCGTATTACGTTAGTATGTATATGAATTAGCATAATTAATTATTAGATCATCGTTCATGTCACGTCCCAATTAGCGCATTCGTTGAAGAATATTGTAATATCTGATGATTTTTTTCTCTTGAATGTGTACATAGAAAGAAGTATATAAATAAATAGTACGTAGACTGAGCCGTTCATACGATTACAAGATGGGCGTGGCATTCTAAATTCTTTGTATCGCGATTATTTTAACATTTAGAGTGACGTGTAAGTATATTTGACTTTTTTTCAAAGAACTATATTGCTCTTATTTTCTTTTCGTTGCGATACCATTGCATTTTTGTTGTACGACCTAAACTGTAATAAACTGCATAGTTGCTATCGACAGATTAATACATATAAATAAGTTTAAATATGAGAAATAAATAATAATAATTCACTTTATTATATGTGGATATTTATATAATAATTTTTATTCTCGAAAATACCGATTAATTATTTTGCTGAATCTCTCTTATCGTTATCATAAACGTATCATGCGTTATCGTAGACAGAGAAATTATGATTGATAATAATCAGAAATGAAAGCGCAATGGCAATATGACATTGAAGATATTGAAGGAAATGATTTCTCAATATATAATATCGATATATTGCATCGAAAGGCTAAGATATATACATATGAAACTTAGCACGAAATTAATTAATTGATTAATAATATAAAATGTGTTAGAGTCATCGAGTAATAGTGACAATCATTTTCCAATATATTTAAAATAACACTATTTAAATTAAAAATAAGTAAATAAATCGGTAACGATTGTCGAGTCTGACATCTAACTAGTAGCTGAGAATTACCGGATTAATTTTTAATATTGTATTTTTAATTATCGATTGTATAATTAAAGATTACCATCATATATTATATCCTCTGTATTTATCGATTAACTAAATTTAATTATATAATTAAATAATTAATTATATAATTTTATAGTAACAGAAGGAAAAGAAATATATATGTATAAATATATGTATTTTTACACACACATATACATACATACGTTATATACGTACTATATTTTATTATATAGAAATGTTATGTTAACTCATTGAACATATTCTAATTAAGTACATACATACAAATATTTATATAAATATATTTATACAAGTAAAACAGTGCAAGTTATGTCAAATGAATTATGTATACAGGTTGCTCTGAGATTCGCAAATCAAAATAATTTTTTAACTTAATTTTTCGAAAACTTTTTTGTTATAATATTTGCAATTTTCAAGATACTCTATAATTTTGCTGTTCAAATATTATATATATTGTGTATGTATGTGTGTGTAATATTTCTGATTAAGATTAAAGCATCACTTTGAATCGATCGAAAACAATAATGAAATTCGATTGTAACTTTGCGATAAATGATCATACAACAATATTCTTGGAAACATTTTAAAATTGGAAATCTATTTTGCTTTTTTCACTACACTATTATGCTTTTTTCCGGCAATTATTTTTTTTTGGATTATAGATATGTTTTTTTTTTTAACTGAACTTGCTATGTATGTACTATTATATTTCACAGAATTTAATTCTTTTTTTACATTACATTGGAAGAAAAAATATAAACTCTAAATTAATGCATCTAAAAAAAAGAAGAGACCTAGTATTACTTCCAAATCAATCGTGAAAAATTGAGAAATTTCAATTTTGAGATCACATGTACGTAAAAAAAGAAACATTCTTAAACTTTTAGGAACATTAATCATTTTTCACAAAGGTACATTTAAATTTTATCATTTTTTCGATTTAATTTGAAATGATGCTTTAATTTTATGAAGAAATGTATTTGAATGGCAAAGTTAAATTAGTCTGATTACGATATATCCACACTATATTATTATAGCAGAATTGCTGTGTCTGTCGTTTGTCTTTATATTGGGAATTTCATTTGTGAGGAAAAGTTTTACGATTTCAATAAAGGCTCTTGATAAGAATCCAATGAAAAAAATACAGAAACGAAAAGCGAAGAAAATTTTTCTGATATTATTATATAACACATTTTGATATTTATATTGTATACTCTATATTTTATCAATAGCTTTTATTGAAGCAAAATATCTTTTGTTCGGTTCAGCTTGTATATGTCGTCGCATGCATTTTGTATTTATTAGATCAATGTAAATAAGCTTGTACAAATAATTGAAAGAAACAGTAAAAGAAAAGAAAAAGAAACAGAGGTAAAAAATGTTCGCAAAATCAACTTTAAAAAAGGACGCAAAATTATATTTATAATTTTTCCAGTAAACAAGAAAATTTTTTTCTTGTATGATCAATTTGTTTCCCTCCTATGATTTATATTAATTTCATTATTAATGTAACACAGTCTAAACTTATCTCAATATACATTCATTCTAAATCTTTACTATTTTAAAGGATAGTAATAGAAGGTACAAGCAAAATATGAAAATGATATTATCAAATCGATACTGTCATGACTTCTTATAGCTTGCATTATTTATTATTATATATTTAAATTTACATCGAAGTATTGTAATCTCAACACCATAATAATAATAAATAAAAATCAAGAAATTAATAAACAATATATTCGCGCGTAAACAATAATTATATAAACAATAATCGTGGACAAGAAGTAGACAAGCATTTATTAATCCGTTCTTATCGCAGAGGCATTTTTTTTTAATTCTCCATATATTATAAAATTACACAATATATGTATATGCGTTGATAAAGTGCTCTCCAAAATATAGCAACTCAAAATCACGACATATAATTTCTGCAAAATATTTTAATTCCAACGTAAACAGTTACACGCGCGCTATTTCTTATCTTTTCTTTTTTTTTGCGATTGATGGAAATCTTTACTCTATATTTATATATGTTTGTCCATGGGTGGGTTGGGGATGCGATTCAAGTCCAGAATTTCATTACACTGTAATTTATGTATATCACTCTTATTGTTAATAAATATATGCAGTTACAGATTGTATTTATGTGAAGTATCATCGTCTCCTTCATTTTTTTTTGTTTCCTGCAAATCGATTATTAAACTTAATTGTAGTAATATTGTGTCATATTTTATACAAACACATTGTTTAATGAAATATGATAAAAGTACATTGTACATATACGCACATTTAATAGCACGTGCGTGCATGTACATATTTGCAGAATAAAACATGCATATTTGACAATGCTGATTTATTATTCCAATTTTTATTAATAGAAATTAAATTCCCAACTGTAGAAAATTTTAAATATTGTCACTTGTGACGCTTAAACTACATGTGCTTAATGTTTGTTCGTCCAACATATAAGATTGTGTGTGTTTTATGCGAAAGCTTTTTAGGGTAAGTTATAGTCATATTTCATTTCTTTTTAATATTCTTATAATATTCTTATTAATAGCTCTTTAATGTTAACATTACGATTTATTTATATCAATCAAATGCTTATGCGATAAATAATTCTTTATGGTGGTTTACACAATTTAAATTAATTACAAAATTATTTTGAAATTAATTTTTAATTATTTTGTAAAATTAATTACAAAATTATTTTGCAGACAACATTAATGCTTACAATGAAACCAGTAACAGCAGCAGATCAAGTATTTCCTCTACTGAAAGCATTTCTGAATCACATGGAAAATTCAACACACAACAAAGTATCGTGGAAGTGCATTCCCCGCCTCGCGATGTAATACCAGATGTAATATCCGATAAGCCAGCGTCACCGCTTTTACCAGCAATATCTGCATCAACATTTACATCAAAATCAACATTAGCTACATCAAAATCGGCACCAATATTACCTATATTGCAATCATCACCAGCACTATCTTCACCAAAATCAGCGCCCGCATCACCTGCGTTAGCTTCGTCAAAGATATCTTCAACGCCTCCACCACCACCTCCACCACCACCACCGACGCCAATAAGACCTATTCCGCCGCTGCAAACTCAAAAATCTGCGCCTTCAACAATTTCTATTCCCAATAAAACGGAATTTTCCAAAAATATTAAATTTTTCAATGGTAAGTTATGATCAAATTTTAATTTTTTGCCTCATAATATTTTAGTTCTCAATACTGAAACATGAAAAATATTTTTTAAAATAGTCAATTCTTATTAATTCTGATAAAAAGAAAAAAAATATAACAATTAAAATTTTTAGCTCTCATTTTCATGATAGCTTTTTTTAAGATTTATATTTAATTTTTATCAAAGAAATTTTGAATCCAAAGAATTCAGGTTCTGATTCATACTGATTTTAAGCATATTATTAAAATAGAAGCTATATTATTAAAATTTATTTTGTATTAAATTTATTTTGCATTTATTTATATTGAGTTAGCATAAACTTGATTTATTGTGAAATTGCTGTTGATTGGATGTTTAAATATTTTCCTTTGTTTTACATTTCATTTTCAAAATGTCATGTAAATGTATTGACTATTTTTATTATATATAGGATGAGACGTCTTTTTCATATCAGAAACATGTAATTATTTCTTTAATTAAAATAGCATACTACCATTATTTCGAGAGTAAAGTAGGAAACTAATTATAAAAACCTGGGCACACACATTTCTTTAATTCATATGCTGTGAATCTTTGTGAGTAATTAAGAAATAAAATACGGTCAATGCTCTTCGCCATTTCTATGATATGATGAGAGTCTAAAGATCAAGTAATTATTTTTACATGATGCCTTCTCTTCAGCATGAAATGTCGAAGAAAGTGAATCATCAACAATCAAAATATTCCATCAGTTATATGATCAGTATCACATGAAAACAGCTTACTTCCTAGCAAGTACACGTCCTTTTGACGTCTCAAATTGTTATTTACTGACTATTATTGACATCACAAGTTGACTTTTTATGACGTAAAAGTAATAGTATTTAATGTCACAGATTCTTGACGTTATGACATGTATCGCATTTTGATGTCATGACATGTACCGCATTTTGACATCATAAAATGCCATATTTTGCTGTGTTTTTTTTAGCATAATAATGTATTTAATAACGTTGTGGCAGATTAATTCAAGAGCATCATTGAACAATTACAGTTATTCTATTCTTCAGAAGAATCTTGGATTGATTAAACTACTTTATTTGAAAAACACTGGAAAACACAAACGGTAAGAAAATAGGTCACAAATTTTATAATTGTTATTATTTAAACATAAATATAATATAATATATATAATAGGTCACAAGTTTTATATTTGTTATTATTTTATTTAAATCCTAACAGTACATGATATTATTCGAATATTCTGTACTCATACCGTAAATATACGTTACAGATGTAATATACTGAGAATAATCCCATAACATCTCTTGCATATTATTTTTCATATATTCTCAAAATATACTTTGCATATCTCGTATTAGTATATTCTTTTTCGTATATTTTCAGGATATTCTATAATATTGCATGCATTTCCTCATTTTGCGCCACTAAATTCGTACTTAATTTTTGGTGAAATGGACATAAAGGACTGATACTAATATGAGTTCCAAAGTTTCTTCTTTTTTTCTTTTTAGTCAGTTTAATTTATAATAAACTGACTTAATTTAAAATGTTTCATTTGTTTAGTAGTTATGTTCTGGATTCCTGATTGGGATTCAGAATATTAAAAAGATTATTTGAAATTAAAATGAGAAATAGTATGTACGTTTACTGCATTTATTTAAAGTATTTCTATTATATATATGAATATAATAGAAAATTTAAATTTTCTATTATATCTATTATATATATGAATTTCTATTATATATATGAATTATACTACAAGATATTCTCAGTATTTGTTATTAACTGAAATAGGCAGACATTAGAGCATTCTTAGTATATACTTAGTATATCACAGGATGTATCTCGAATGTTTTGAGAATATATGCATTGTACTTTTGCAATATTCTTCGAACATTCTCAGTATTTACATGTTAGAGAACATAAATAAAAACTTACTTTTAATATCATATAAAATTTCAATAAATAATGTCTTCCGTTGCCTGCATTTTATAAAAATGTATTTTGCCAATCAACTGTAGTATTAAAAAATGTGTATATTTTTTGGCACTTTAATTACACTCAACTGATATAGTTAATATTTTCACTGTGCATTAATTTAAAATACATGAGTCGTGCACAGATAAACGCATGCGTCGAAAAATTGTTAAAGTCTGATCGCGAAAGTCATAGTTATATAAAAAATTTTAAAAGATTTTTTATGGAATCAATGTACTAACTAATCACAAAATTAATTATAATAAAATACTCGTCAGTTCATGACTAAAATATGACATCAAAATAGTTATATCAAGACGTCAATATAAAGTCATGTACAACAAGTTATGTACAAATTAGTTATTTTGACGACATATGACCAAAAATGACCAATGTGGACGTCAAAATGACGTGTGCTTGCTACCTGGGTTGTTTCTATCCCATCAGAATATATTCTGAAGCCTGATAAATATATAGAAATTTGCTAAATTAACATTTAAATGTTAAATTCTTCTGCAAAACTTATTAAATTAAATATTTTATTTGTTAAAAAAGAGTTGAATGTTATATCTTGAAATCTAGAACTCTCTAATAAAAACATTGTAGTGTCATATTCATTTTTCTTGTCTCATTTTTAGTAAAAATTGATTGATTTTATAAAGAAGGAATGAAATTTTTATTTTTTGGAATATTAGCATAATCATTTTTGTATTGTTAATATCATCCTGAATAAAAAAGGTACTTCCGGCCAAGATGAAGTTCAAAAAGAGCTCAAGTTTGTCTTGACGATGTTGCGAGAAAAGAAAGCAAGTTCTTCTCTTAACAGTGATATGCGGGAGATTTGGGTGAATCAATATTCGACCTCTCGAGAAATTCAAATTTGGTTGACGGCCAAAGGATTTTCGGAGAAGTACATTGATTTTACATTTTATCTCGATATTTATTATCCAATGAATTTGATTATTCAATGATTTATTTTACTTGCAGAGTTTGCAAACAATTGGAAGATATAAACGGCATGGAATTATTTAATTTATCGCGAAGACGATTGGAACAATTGTGTGGATTATCCGAGGGAAGCAGGCTCAACGGTCAATTGACTTTAGCGAAAAATGAATGCGAGGTAAGTGCATTTTAGATTAGATAATTCTGTGTCACTTTTTTTATGCTTGAAATTTTTTATTTTCAGTATAAAACAGCTCGATCATCGGAACTCAAGCAAATTTTAGAAAAAGCGCGCCAAAGAGCAGAAGAGTTAAACGATAAATGAAGTCAAACAGTGAATCATATATTCTATGAATCATATGTTCCTTACATTATGGATATGTGCGAAAATAATGCAAATATGATGAATTACTAGAAACTGCCTTCTGAGATATTTTCATAAATATTAATTTTATATAAAAATGTTTTGTAAGACAGAAATTAAATAATTTTGAAAGAGTTACATTATGGTTGTCTTAATATTTTTTAGGTGGAAGCGTCAAAAAGTTTTGAAGATTAGGTCATCTCAAATTTTTTAAAATGAAAATTCCTTTTTCTAATCAGCTATGATTATAGAGGATGAAAAGATCCAACAACATGTAAAATGTTGACCATAGGATGATCTTGGAATGAAAAATCCAGAAAAATAAGATGAGTAATAGTTAGATAATTAAAGTAATAATTTTCGAACAAAATGAAAATTAATTTGGTATCATTTACTTACTTACTTTAGGTTACATAGCACGAAAAATTTTCATTTAACATATATTGCAAAAGGTATATTCCTGAGTAATAACTGTTTAAATTTTGCAGAGATCTCTCTTCCTCTGGTTCCTGAAATATGAGAAATTCATAAATTCAGAAAAAAGTTTATATTTAATTGTATAATTGTGTAGATATAATTATGTATGGATTTTGACCCAATTTAATCATATATAAAAACTATTCTTTATTATACATAAATAAATCGCATTATGCATCCTTTATAACATATAAAACATAAATTTTTTGGACCAACAAAATTAAATAATATAATAAAATAATATAATTTATCTGTTTCATATAAAACTTTACATAAAATTCATGTAAAAATTTTATTTATATTTATACTTACTTATTGAGCTCTACATTTTAAATAGGAAATTTAAAATGTAAAGTGCAACAAGCAAATTTAAATAGATTAAATACCAGATTATTTTCGTTTATTCGCTGGACATTTACTTGTTCGATTTATAAAATCAATTTAATATCTGAAGCTCTTGCAATAAGATCAGAAATTAAATTGAACAATATATCTTTAATTTTATTTATTACCCTTATTTGCAAACTTTATATAATTCTTATAATTAAAATTTAAATACGACAAAGATAGAGCATCGCACATTGCGTAATGGTAAACGAACAAACTAACACATCCTTGCTCATACGAAACATTGACATCCAAAATTGAACATCTTATGGATGTTCAAATATTGGTTAATGAATCTGGAATCAGATGTACGATAAAACGTTCATTTCATGTCCATGGACATGCAGATGTAAAATGGACATAAAAACGAACGTCTACAGAATGTTCTGTGCTATCTGAGTAAAATATAACATGAAACTGTGACTAGTAAATATAAACAAAATATAAACACATAAATAGAATATAATGAAAAAATAAGTAAAAAATTTCAAAACCGTGTTTCAGGAACACTAAGAGAGATTGCTGCAAAATACAAACGGTATTTTACTTAGGAATGTACCCTCTACAATATATATATGTCAACATGAAAATTTGTCTGTGTAACCTAAAGTAAACATTTACCATTAATTTTATTTATTAAAATATTCAAAATGTTGTCCATTTATTTTATGATACTTCTAAATCCTCTTTGTAAGATTCGCGAATCCTTTGCAATATATCTTTTAAAATCATTCGATAAGCATTAATACATTATTAATATAATTTCTATTAATATATATATTATTATAATCGCATGACCTCTTCGAGGTCAATAAACACAAGGGAATAAAACGTGTCATTGAGATTTCATTGGAATGATAATAAACAAATAATATATCTAAATGTACCAATAATTCCCGAAGACGCATAACTGATTAAAAATAGGTTTTTTCATTTACAAAATTTAAAGGTAACATTTAAAACTTCTTAATGTCAGCTAAGAAAAACCCAAGATAGCCAAAATGTAGTCCTTTTAAAATTATTTAATTTTTGTCCGTTTTTATGTAAAAATCAATATTTAATATGAAAATACTTTAGAAGGAAGTTTTTCTAAAATGACTTATCCTATATAAAAGTAATATGTGCGAGCTGTATCACGCGAGGACTAATAGGAAGAAGGATAAATAGAAGAGGAGATGAATTTTAAAATAAAATATTTTTTTCGTAATTTTCCATAGAACAAACTTTTCATAAAAAAATTTCAATACAAAAATTGTCGATATAAAAATATCCGATCAAACTGATATATTTTATTTTACCTTATATATTGTGATAATATTATTTACATAGCGAATTAAAGCAATATTACATGCAAAGGATTTTTAACAAGATACAAGCATGTGTTACATACAATAAAAACCTGTGATGTTTTTTTAAGATTTAAGCAATATAATCCATTATTATATTTTATTATATTTTAATAGATTTATTCAATACATAAATATAGGTTGTTTTCCAGTGCGATATTTGAATTGAAAATTCAATTAAAGCATTTTAATTTGATATTTATTGTATACATTATATTAGAGTTTGGTATTTATTATACGCTTTATAAATATATATATATATGTAGAATAAATGAATTACTTTATTACTCGACAGCAACGTAGCAAAATATTAAGCAAAATAAATTTTAATTAAATTTAAATTAAATGTTACAAAAAAAGAAAATATTCTATCAAAATTAATATTTGGAAGTAGTAATTAAAAGATTATGTAATCAATGTATGTGACATATCAGCAATTTATATATTATATCTGTAAAATAAATTATTAAATCGTTAATTGATTAAATATTATCAATTGATTAATTGATTAAATAAATAAAAACATTATACTGGATATGTAATCCTTTTATATATTCGGTAGACTTTTATCCCTATATTTCTTAACTCACAACAAATAAATATATAACTATATTATATAATACTCCTGGTGAAAATTATTTACAAAATTTCTTATAAAAATTTTTAAATTTTCTATAAAAATCTTCTAAAACTTTCTCATAAATTTTAAGATTTTCTGTACAAATTGGTATACTTTTCAAAAATCTTCAAAAAAGGAATGAAGATTTCTATATTTCTGTCATAAATGAATTTTGTTAGAATTTATATACATATAAGTCAGACAAATAAATGTCTGACGACTTAATGAAAATTATAAAGAAATGAATTATAGTTTAATATTGCTGACGATAGAAAGAAAATATTACTGATATTGAGAAATATTACTGATTGAAACAGTCAAAATTATTATGATTCTTTCAATAAAATATCACTGATTTACAGTGCTGTACTTATAACTGCTGGAATCAGTGACTATTTACTGTTTTTCAGTGATAATACACTGATTTACTTTTAGAGAGTAGAATTAAATGTCTAGCACGATAAAAACTTTCGATAATTATATAAAATGTATCTGTTAATTATCTTCTATAGAAAAACAGAATGCGTTACGCGAAAAATCGGACGGACACGAATAGCGGACTTACAGAGAGGTTTATAATTAATTCTGGAAAATGATTTTTGGAACATCACTTAATCATATATGGTTGGATTCGCAAAAATATAATCTTTCACTTGGTAATAAAAAAATTTCAATTAGAAAAAATATTTATTGATGAGAGTATTTTGAAAAATTAAAAAATATAAACTGCATTATATGAATGTCACAGAAACCGTATAAATCACTTTATTTTAAATCATTATTACTTTCCTTATAATTATAATATCTTTTTATAATATCTTTTTATATAGTAAACGTGCCTCTTATGCCAAAGAGAAGATACTCAAAAATAAATTAATATAAAAAGTTTAATAAAATTAAATTTAATAAATAAAATTTATTAAACAATTATATGTTATATATATATATATATATATATATTTTTTTTTATTTATATAACTATTTTTATTTATATAGAATTAGATTTTTATTTTATATATATAACTATTTCGTCAAACAATTTTTAAAGATTTTAATTCTTTTTGGAATAACGCCGAGTATCTCCGTACGTAAAGAAAAATAAATTACCACGGAATGTAGAGAATAATAAGATGTCATGGCAACACATGATCACACATGATAGATCATATGAAGTCAGTTATTACTGACTTCATCGTTAGCCAAAACATGCTACTTATCGTTTGATTCAAGCTGCATCATAATATATTATATGAATATCATAAAAAAAAATTGGAAGAATAGAAAATTGAAGAATAGAAAATTGTGTACGAATAATGGATTTTGAAAAAAACATACGTAGTAACACAATTGTACGTAGTAATACAATCGTACAAACAAATTGACATAATTACATTTATAATAAAATCAAAGATATAGCAAATATTTAAGTGAATTACATGCTGCGTACGTTTAAATATATGGATGAAAATGTTACAAGATCTGTGTTTCTATACTTCTTTGATCATTATAATTTGATTGCGATTATTATCTTTTTATCGACTGCTTTTGTACTATAATAAATTAAAAAGGAAAGCTGATAATAATTATATTCCAGTGTTCGCGCGATATAATGAAATAAATATGTATTATTTCGCATTATCATTTGTCCTCCTAAAAAAAATAGAAATTATTTGCTTATTAAGAGCTCGCTAATTTAATCTTAAGATATATATTGTAATCGACCATAAAGAGAAATCTAAAATCTAAAATAATATTAGAAGGTAACTTGCGATTCGTTAAAACCGAATTTCAAGGAATTTATCAAAAATATATGTATATTTATGAATTAATATCAATTCGATTAACACATCAGAATTAGTAAAATGCGCACTCAAAAAAATGATCTTGCAACTATAGCAAAAATTTTTAAGGTGCGAAAAATTAACTGAGGTGGATAAACGATTAGCAAATATTGTAATATCGTATATATTTTGCATGTAATCAATCTAAATGATAGAGACAGAATTTATATCTGAATTGTTTGTGAAATTTAAAAAGAAAGTTTTTCTGTGGCGCCTATCCATGTTAAGATCAATCATATTTGTTTTAAAGTTTGGCTGTGGTACACAGAAAAGACTAGCAGCGAGAGACAAATGAATATATAATCCTGATATATATTTAATATAATTTGTATAACGCATCTAATCTATCTATCATTTTTAACAATCGCGTATCACGCGTTCAACGGTCACGCATAAGTTCGTGTCGGTTCAGTAGATTACACGCTACACGCAGTAAAAGCATATTGACGACGTAATTCTGTGAAATTGTGATGAAATTGTGTTTATTGTGAAGTATTATTTTGAAAAATTTTCGTATTATAATTATGGCAGATAATAATGACATAATTATTAAAATGACGATTGAAGACATATTAAGGACCTAAAATCTCGAGCAATAATACGGATTGACGTAATTATTGTAAAGTTTTTGTAACTAGTCACATTATGAATAAACTTTATTCTTTTTAATGAGATGGTACTCAATATTATAATTTTTTTTTAATTAATTACATAGCTTTTTTAGCGTATCTATGCAATTTAAAAGAGAGACAGTTTCGGTCAAGGACTCCTTTTTTTTATTGAATTGTATTTGCTTAACGTTGCATATATATATATATGCACATACGCTAAAAAGCTTTGTAATTCTATAACTTCTTTGATCATTAATTAATCAATTAATTTAGCTGTAGCTATAAAAATAAATTAGCTGTGATATCTATAATATATTGACATATTATCTCGATGCTGCAGTTATAATCAGCAGCTATATTTTTCACAAAAATTGATCTAGTTGCAGTATTGAAACTCATATTTATCCAATGCAGTGATTAATATCTAGCAATAGGATTTAAATTTTCTAACAGATATTGCTAGAAAGTTACTGCTATAAATTCTATCTGTAACAAACGATATTCTAGATTCTCAGATACAAAAAATAGCGATAAATTTTGGTGGACATTTAGAAATCTACCTACATTTGCAAAACATTTTTTTGAGTGTATGAGAAAAACAATTAACTGAGGATTCAACGGAAACTGATTGAGTGCACACGTTTATGACAAATGCAAATTATGTTTGGAACAATTTTATGTGTTTTATTGAAAAGTTTAATCCTAACAGAGGCAATTATCACGCCGAACGATTATATCACTTCAAACAGCCTCCAGAAAGAAAGTGTTTCCATATGTCCGGATTTAAACACGCAGGTAGAGACATAAATAGAGATATTTTTTGTTTGATTAAAAAAACAATTGAATGTTATTGCAGCTAGCAGTGTGACTAAAAATGAATGATAATAAATTATATATTTTTTCTATACTCTTGTCCTTGAGTATAAAGGTGCGAGTCACTTTTTTAAATTTTCGCCAAACAGCATTGGTTGACCTTGGATGAAGGTCCGTCAGGACATTTAATCTTAAATGGAACTACCTATTTTTTATTGCATATCCTTATAGCTTATGTCAAGAGCTTTTCAAAACACTATAATAAAGTATTTTTTCATCAAGTACTTTTTGAATTATGAAGCTTGAAATCATTTCTTAATTTTACATAAACCATAAAAAATCTTGTAAAATATTCATTTTTCGATTATTTCATCTTAATACTTTTATATACAAAATAATGAGAAGAATCAATTGATATAAAGAAAACATACAGTTGTTTTTAAGAAAAAATTGGAATTTGCAATTAACAATTCCATATTTTTTCTTAAAAACAATTGTATGTTTTCTTTATAACCCCAATCTTCTTTATAACACCAATTGATTCCTCTCATTATTTTGTACATAAAAGTATTAAGGTAGATAATCGAAAAATGATGAATATTTTACAAGATATTTTATGGTTTATGTAATTAAGAAATGACTTCCATATTTAAGAAATTAAAGGTGTCCTTGACCTGACTTTAACGATGCCATCCAAAGTCAAACCAATGACACCATCTTATGTTCCCCTCAAAACCATACAATTTTTGTCGAAAACGTTTTACTCTAAAATGCTAGTTTTTGAAAGAAAGAGGGTGTACGAGTGATCTAGGACAATCTGTATATAATTATGCACATATTCTTATCGAGACATTATCGGTTTATATTATCGGTTTATACTATCATTTCCAGGATTTGTTTGTTAAAAATATAATGACAATCGAGAAAAAACTTGATAAGATTATAAATAAATAAAAGAATTAATATAATTTCTATGATCTCTGACTAATACTTAATAACTGTAAAAAAATAATATTTTCAATCTTTTTATTCTTGAAGTACAAATATTAATATAATTTTTTTAATAATATCGGCAAATTTTTAAAAAAATTTGAATTATGATAAAATTGAGAAGAATTAACTAATTTATCATGAGAAAGAATCAAATCGTTAGACAAAATTGTTTTAATAATTGCAAAGAGCTATACTTTCGCTTGTACTATTTGTCAAAAGCTGTTATGAATCATCATTGATTCTTGTTAATTTAATGATTGATTTTCTTTTTGATACGAGTTATGTTTGATATACAAGGTGTCTTAAAAAAAAATAAATAGAAAATAGATTTTACGATATGAATAAAATTATATCACATTTAATATTGTATATCATTTAGTAATGATATACTGAAAAAATTGTATCCTTAACTTAAGAATATGCCACTTATCTTCAGAATATAGCGTCAAGTGGATCTCCTCTTGGCGTTTATTTCATTATATATTCTAAAGATAAGTGACATATTCTTAAGTTGAGAATACAATTTTTGCAGTGTATATATATATCAAACTGGTATTATTAAGCAAACATAAAATGAGTTGCAATTTTTCGTTTAATTTTATAATTTATATAATTTATTATTAAAAGCACCAGAAACAATCACTTCAACGATATTCATTTAATTCTTTTCGTATGTTATACTTTATGAAGGATATTTCAATGCCCGAGAAAAGTAATCATCATGTGCTAAATTTCAAATCTGACTGGAGTCATTCTGATAGTACTGTGAGAAATGAACGAGAAGTCGATGAAGTTACACTTGCAAATATTTCTATCATCCCATCTATCGGTAAGGTGCAAAAAAATGCATATAACATTAATAACAAAATCTATGACGAAAAAGTGTAAATATAATTTAAATTGAAGAGATAGTAGAAATAAAATCTAAAAATATCTTCCAGCAGTGGGAAGAATATAAATTCTAATTCTGCCCAAAAAAAATAGAAAAGCATAATATAACATTGTATATCAAAATAGTCATGATTTAAGATAAAGTCAATTTTATTAATTTGCTACTTCGTTTCAAAGCAATCGCAAATATTATACTTCTGATTTCTTAAGTTACAAGAATTTTTCGAAAAGTACTTCTCATTTTATTAAAAGTTATTTATTCGTTTTTACCATGAATTAACGATTACTTTTTTAAATCTTAAATGACGCAAAAAGTTTCTATATTATTTTTTTAAAGGTCAGTACTGTGCTAATTTCCATATTTTGTAGTTTACATTTATTTTTTCTCTTTCTTTTACTCTGGTACAAATTTTGATCGAGCGTTTGTATGGCTCAGCGTACTGTTACTTAAGACATATTGCCACTTAAGGAGCTAGCATGACACGCTGGTAAGAGCCATCCTCGAAATCGTCACGATTTTGCTCGCTGGCGTCACGTTGAAATAAATTTTGTGTGGTGCTAATATGGCATTAACATGATTCTAGTAAGATATTGACATAGGGCAGGAATTACTGTAGTACAGCGTAATATTGTTTTACAAAAAAATACTACTGAACTATTTGACTATTGACAAAAAAGATTCCTATACAGCACCAAATCGCCTAAAAATATTACTAAAACTGGAAAACAAATTCTGAAATCCAACAAGGAAAAAAATTTTGAATCCCACAAGGAATTCACATTATTAAATAATTATTTTAAATTCAGTTTATCAGAAATTAAATTAAATTACATTGATAAAGTGATGTTAAGAAATAACACGCGGTTCATTCGCACACAATCAGAGAGCTATGGCACTTCGATTGTGTAAGCAGCGTCCTCTTTTTAGCAATACTACTCACAAAAGAAAAATAATATACTTTATCTCATGTGTATGCCAGTCCTTTATACACACTTTATAAAAAATTGAATACAAGTTTAGTTAAGTCTAGTGTCGCCGCATTGAGGCAAGTGAAGAAACACGTATCATATATTGTGTCCTTTTTATGTTATCTTTTTTGACAAAGTGAAAATATCTGAGCCTCTGACAGGGCGCAATTATGGACCGCATCAGAAGACTAGTCAAATTCAAATCTGCACTCGTTTATAATTTTATAATATTACGCCATTTATATATCAGCTGCAATCATGTTTCTGGTGTGGATCTTTTTAGTTTTTGAAAATAAACCTGTGACGTGGCAAACTTATATGACGCTTGACAAGTGTTATGGCGACGGCAAGGCAACTTCTACCAGAACATTTTCACATTAAATTTTTCTTTCTGACTGAGATAATCCATTTAATCTTATATATAATTATGTTAATATGTACAATCTTAAAATCTCTAGGAAACAGTTTGAACAAGCCAACATCTCTCAGAGCATTTGTACAATTCGACAGTCAATTCACAAAAAACATAAACGACATTTTTGTGACATTGAGGTAAAGAATCTAAATTCCCAGTTTGTATTCTTACATTTTTCTCTCTTTTTTTAAATTCAACGATATAATTATGTCAAAATGTTAATTCTGTTATAATTTTGTTAAATATAAAATGGTTAAAATTTTATTTTTTTACAGATGGAGCCAATCTGAATTTACCGATGAAATAATACAAGGATACACCGTGCAATGTTTTTTCATCGAGGACTTACAAGAGATTCAAATCTGCGACGATAAAAATATCACAACTACAACATTGGAGCACATGGTGCACAATCTTAAGCCTAATACGACATATTATTTTCGAGTACGTGCACATACTGAAGTTATTGCTGGCCCTTATACGGATTTCATCAATGTGACGACTACGCATGAAAATCCAATACCTAAATTATTATTGTTAACGGATACTGGCATCCACATATTGGACTTAGATTCAAATACTATTAATAATCTCGTTGAACAATCGGACATAAAAGATGTCGCTTACTTGGCACAAGAACATAAAATTTATTGGATGCACGGAAACAATCTAATGACATTGGACATTACTAAAAATAATATCACAAAAATAGCTAGCTTTAATTTTAAGCTATATAAGATATATCTCTGCATTGACTGGATAGCAAGAAATCTATATATAACCTATTATGATGAGGAAAATTACTATTTCATTGTAAAGTTCGACTTAACAATGTGGGAAAATGGCATAATTAAATTTGATGAGATTTTGCAAGCAAAAAGTACTTTTGACTATTTAATTGACTATTTAATATCACCGTCTATGGGGTACGTTTACTACCGTTCACCTGAAAAAATAATTTTCCATTAAAGATTTATGCAAATTTGTAATTTTTTTGTAATTTTACGTGGTTTTATAATTAAAATCATAATTAAAAAGTAATAATAAGTTATTACATAATTATAAGAATTTCGAATTTTTATTACATATAAGTTTCTATTTTTGTTAAAATAATATTTTATAATGAGTAAAATAATTATATATTTTTTAGAATTTTATATCGCATATCATACAATTGGCAGAATAAAGAATCTAATATGATGAAATATCATCTCGATGGAAAAAACGGGCAAATTTTTCAGATAAATGCATCCTCTTGCCAATTTTATTCTGAGTATTATGAGCATTATATAATTGATAACATGAATAATGAGGAGCCGTTAATTTACTGGTTAAGAGAGAATTACATAATTGTCACAAACACTAACTTTTCTATGTGCAATACGATTTTACACACGCAAAACATAAGTGATAACAGTTTCATATCTATGACGATTGACAAAACAAACATTTACATTTTAGCATATAAACTGTTTACTTATCATATCTACGTTTTGAAAAAGAAATACGCAAGTCTCAAGAGCGTAAATGTAGACGAATATGTTAAGAAGACAAAAATAGGCTTAGATAAATATTTTTTAAATGAAATTTACGCTTTTGATAAATCTTCACAACCATATCCTCAAATGAGATGTCTGACACCTTATGAAAAAGTTTATAATTTTGAGAATGTGACTGCAACGACAAACAGCATCATTGTAAATCTTCCGGAGCCAGTTGTAAAGAATGGATGCAAAAAATATAATTTACCAACTACTATATATACTATCTCCGTAAGCTGTTTAGACAACAATCTCAACAAGTCTGAGAAATTCCATGTGCAGACGTACGAGCGATATTACGAGATTCAGAATTTAATACCATTTACAGAGTACAAGTTGAAGTTTACTTTAAGCAATTTTTACTTTGATCAGTTATCTTTAAATCCATTCGACTCGAATATGACATCAATGAAAACTAATCCGGGTAAGCTTAATGCACCAGAAAACATAAGTGTTCTAGCTTTGACGCCTACTATAACAGTAGTTCATTGGATGCCACCCAAGAATGTGAAGTGCGAGGCCGTGACCTATGAAGTGCATTGGAAGTCAGTTATATTAGTGGACGGCACACAACAAAAGAGCAAACAATTTATCAATATGCCGAAACGTATGGCAGACGGCAGATTTTTTACAAAGATTAACTTGTCCCTACTAGTACAAGATTACTTGATATACGTGCGTGTGTATCCAATTAATTTCAGCGATTTCTACAACGAGAGTTTAAGCAAGATTGTTCACATATACTCAGAACCAAACAATATTACTTTGAGCGGGGCCAATATAAATAGCATGGACATTTCATGGATTTCAAACATTAATCTGACGGTTTCTTCTACACTAGAGTACAAAGACATTGCAACAGAAAAGTGGCAAACAACGAATTATATTAAAATGAATTATAACAAAGAAGTAATATATCATATCGAAAATTTACAATCGGGAACTTCATACCAATTTCGCTTGATATTGATATACCGCGAATATGAGGAAAATTTTACATGGCCGGCTGATGAAAGATTTATTTTTTCAACACGTGGTAGCAAACGTGGTAAGCAAATGAAAATACCCATACAGCACAATAAGATTGCAGATATATTGAAGAATAATTTTATTGTAACATTGCAAATCGATTGCGAAACTCTGCAGAGTCATTGTTTTAAGGTTGTGACAAAGTTAAGATGTTCGCTTCGTCTAATATTACAATGAAATATTATAGCAACATTGTAATATATTTGAAAGAACGCAATGTGATGGCAGCCATCTAATAATATTATATTAGGTGTACAAATAAGTTTCCGCGGTTTTTTTTATAAAAATTAGGAATTTATTGTGAAGGAACGGTACATTACGTTTTATTCAAAATATTTTCCATCACTTGCCACCACTTTTCTCCATCTTTCTGGCAGCATTCGGATACCACGTCAGAAAAACTCTTCATCTTTTGACGCTATCCACAAATCTACCCAATTTTTGGTATCTTCATATGATGTAAAGCGCTGCTCAGACAGACCATGTGCCATCGACCGGAACAGGTGATAATCAGAAGGAGCTAAGTCTGATGAATATGGCGGGTGGGGTAAAACTTCCCACTTGAGTGTTTCCAAGTAAGTTTTTACCGCCGCCGCAACATGTGGACGAGCATTATCGTGTAGGAGAATAATTTTGTCGTGTCTGGAGTAGTAATGGGCACGTTTTTCCTTGAGTGCCCAACTCAATCTCATTAATTGTGTTCGGTAGAGAGCTCCAGTAATCTTCCTCCAATAATACTGCCAATTCCATGTCTTCGTACACTTTCGGCCTTCCACTGCGTTCTTTGTCCTCCACGTCAAACTCACCGTTCTTAAATTTTTGAAACCACTCCTGACAACTTCTCTTACTTAAAAGCAGCCTCACCATATGCTTCTAGAAGCAATCGATGCGCCTCAGCTGCAGATTTTTTCAAATTAAAGAAGTAAATCAAAAGTTCCCGCAAATGACGCTTATTCGGCACAAAACTTGACATTTTCGCACGAAAAAAATTACGTGATGCTGATGCGGAATCACTAATACTTCAAGGTTATGGTGTTGCCAGATGACGAAACTTGGGATATTACGTTTTACATCTGACAATTTCAACATGACCTTCTGGTGGTGCTATCTTTTGTCAAACCGCGGAAACTTATTTGTACACCTAATATATAAAGTATTTTTGTTTTTGACAGATAAATAGAAGCATATGGAAACATATAAGAAGCATATGGAAACATATATTAGTAATCTTGTTATGAGAAAAGTTTGCAACGACATCATATCTAAAATAATATATTGTAAATTTATATTTAAACATAATCATATAACTTAAAATATTATATTTTGGAAAAAATTATTTTAAATATTTATACGAATCACTTTCTTTGTTTTAGATGTTTTATATACCCTTATAATGGGGTAAATATAAAAACATTAATTTAAATTATTTATGCATTTATTACTAATTCTTTTTTATTTAGTTTTATTTAAATATTTTAAAAATTTGTTACATTTACCCGTTACATATATTTGTATGTGTAAAATACATGAAAATGCATATAAAATAAAAATTAAAAAATACAATTTTGGATAAAATAATACTTATTCTTAATATAATGAACAAATATTATAAAATTCATTAATATAATATTTGTACATGAGTGTATTCCAGGTAATGACATTTTAATAACGTTTTAATGAAATCGTAATAGATCATTGAGACGTCATTTTGCTACCAGGATATTAATATATCATTAAATATATTGTGTAACGATGATATAAAATATTGTCTTACATCCTTTAATAGAAAAAGTAGCAATACTTACCTTTAGCTTAGAATTATATTGACTCATATTATTTGTATGTTATTACATGATTTTTATAGATAAATTAAAACGTATTATTGCAATATTTCTAGAATATAAATATTGTATTTTTAATATCTAACAAATATTTTGTTAATTTATATTTCTGCGATGTTCTATAATGTTTCCTTGTAATTTGCAATATTGCAACATTGCTGCAAAGTAATTGTAATATTCTAGGCTGTATGTATATTAATATGTATATTAATATTATATGCTTATTTTCTTGGATATTAAAAGGCCTACAAAATTTTTTAGAAAATTTTTTAGAAAATTAAATATAAATTATAATAAAGTTATAAGTAGAAATAAATTTTCAAATGAAACACACACACACACACACACACACACACACACACACACACACACGAAGATATTAAAATTATATTTTTGCTTAATATAGGTGATATTTCGAGCACTTCTGGAATATTAGCTAGAAAATATTGCCTACTATTATTGTTAAGTTTTATCATTATATTTATTGTAATCTGCGCCTGCTGCTTTTATAATTGTAAGTATATTTGATTCGCGCGTATTTACTTGAATTGTAGATTATACTTATATATCAGTTGTAATATCTATTTATTGAAAATAATTAATTTACTTATATAAAGTTTAATTAATAAATACTATTTAAAAGCGATAAATTTTTTAATAGATATTATTACCTAACTAAATTCAAATTTTATTACAGTATATCGACAACACAGAAATAATACTGAACATATTTTGCCTTCAATAATGACGGACACGGAATTAGCTGTTTTTCCTGGAGTGGCACAGGATGTGGGACACCGCCGCGAGTAATAAAGGAAGGACTACGGGATCGTCGAATATTTCCCTTTTTAGTAACAAAATTGATGTATTCTCCTTTTTTGTAATATTTTTAAATACATTCACTGTTTAGCTACTCTATACAAGTCTCGAGTTTCTTTTCTCAGCCTCTTCCGTAGTTCCATTAGACTTTAAGTACTAAATTTTACTTCGCTAGACTTTAAGTACTAAATTCTTCTTTTAATAATTGGCGCGTTAAATAGCGACTAGCCCTTCTATGCACTTGTAATTGATTAATTTATTATTAACGACTGTTCGCCGTGTGCACTCGTTTTTGGCGAAATTTGGGAGAAGATCGCCTAGCAATATGGCCATATAAGGTCATGATGAACTTTTGTGGCGGTCAAATCTTAATGCAAGCAAAGGCGTTTCAAAAGTTCGAAACCCTTTGTTTGCACTTTGGCGTTTCCGGCGAATTAGCGCGTGGTTCGCTGAAGTGGCGGTTCGCGAACGTTCTATCATGTTTTATCGTTGAATTATTATAAAGTAAAATATAAACGATACTTGACATTAAACTATACATTTTCTAATGAAATACGCATGTAATAAAATTATGTAAAATATTTTATAGGTGTTTCAAGGAAATAAGAACTTAGAAAGATCGGGCACAAAGATATCCGTTGAAATATAATAAAAATGGTTCGAAAAGATGTTTCTTCCCATAAGAAAAAGAAATTCATAAAGAAAGCTGAGTTTATGAATCATTTTCGACACAAACATATTGTTGCGCTCGAGGCGAGGACTTCGATATATATCGAAGGGCGCGCGCTAAAGAAATCGGCCGTCGCGGACCGCGCGAAATGAACGAACACTTTTAAAGATAACACGGGAACTTTATTAGGCAACACAATAACACAGAACACAGAGAATAATAACACAACGGAGCGGCTCGTATGTAAAACGCGTCCGGATAGCTTGACAGCTATTTCCCGACTCCAAATGACAGCCGCAACTGTCAACAACTTCTTAGCAACGCGATCTTCAGCCGAACGTCACGGGTGTCCAAGTTATCCGCAGGAAAGGAACACGGGGACGCAACACTGCCCCCCGTCTTCAAAGATTGTCGTCCCGACAATTCGTAATGCCATAGAAGGATCTTGAGTCTTCTTGTTCTTTTTTAGCTTCTGCTAAAAGTAGCGAACGACTCCGTAGAACCATGGCCAGTCGAAACCCGGAAAATCAGCCGTGTCTTCCTGCTCTAGCCTGAGCTGCTGCTACAGGGTACCGAGCGACACGCTCTAATCTCCATCGACGTAATTCACATCCAATGATGTCTTTTAAAATTTGAAACTTCCATTTTCCTCGGCTGGTGTCCCGTGTCTTCGGATAAGAGGGGGGTAATCACCGTGGACCCAACGTCCACTAGGGACTCCTCAAACCCCTGCCTCGGCATTTGCCCTTCGTCCCGCGGGAAAACCACGGCTCAAAAACCGCGGGCGAGGCAGTCTTCAATTGTTGACTTCAATTTCCGTTCAACCATTCTTAATCCGGCTAGACGCTCCAAACAATTCCGATGCAACTCAGCATCCCTTTCCTTGAAAATAAATAAAAACTAAACGAGTAACTAGAAATATTTTTATTAAAGGTCTCGTATACTATGGTATAGTAATCGGGTCTCGGATGTATGACAATTATTCCCTAATCTCGTCTTTCAAAATGAGAAGCTAATCTATCTAAGTGAACAATTTTATTTCTATGTCTACTTGACTTCCTAATACAATAAACAACATCGTTTAATTTTTTGACGACCTCGTAGGGTCCTTCCCAATTGCTTTGCAATTTAGGAGTTTTTCCTTTAATTCTTCGAGGATTAAACAACCATACCTTCTGACCAGGCTCGAAACATATTCGACGGGCTTTGCGGTCATACAAAGCTTTTGCCCTCAAAGATTTCATGTTCAGCCGTTGCCTGACTTCGCTATGGATCTTGTTCAACTTTTGTTTCAATTCCGAAACATAGTTTTCTTCCGAAAATTCTTCACTTCCAAGCGGGTTTCCACGAAGAAGATCTAAAGGTAATTTCAAATCTCTCCCTAGACACAACTCAGCCGGAGTTATTCCTGTGGTCTCATGTTTGGCAGACCTATAAGCTAGAAGACTCATTCCTAACCAACGATCCCAATCGCGCTGATTTTCGGAAACAAACTTAGCTAAATATTCCGTTAATGTCCGATGTTGACGCTCTACCATCCCGTTAGATTGCGGATGAAACGGAGTAGTACGGGTTTTCCTAATTCCTAATAAATGAGACAGCTCATGAAAGATCCGCGAATCAAAATTCCTTCCTTGATCCGTATGCAACTCCGAGGGGACACCAAATCTAGAAATTACTTGGTTCACAAAGACCTCCGCGATAGTGGAAGCTCTTATATTCTTTAATGGAAACGCTTCCACCCATCTAGTAAAACAATCGCAGACAACTAATAAATATTTATTCCCTGCAGAAGATGTAGGAAATGGACCAAGGATGTCCATCTGCACCCTTTCAAATGGAGCTCCGACATTATAAATTTGCAAAGAAGATTTTCCTTTATCGGAGGGACCCTTTTTAGCTAAACAAACTCTACACGACCTACACCAATCCTCAACATCTTGTTTACAAGTTGCCCAATAAAATCTCTTACGAATCTTACCGAGGGTTTTATTTACCCCAAAATGTCCTCCGGTAGGAGAGTCGTGAGCCTCCTTTAAGATCTGAGAAACCCTTTTTTGCGGGACTATTGTCTGAAAAATGCTAGTTTTTAAATTTGGAGATTCCCACCTTCTATGAAGAACTCCGTCCCTAAGTTCCAGGGAATCCCATAGTGACCAATAGAGCTTACTAGGTGCCCCTTCAGAAACAATCTCTTGCCAAAGAGGACGTCGGTCCTCCCCTTTTCCGCGAAGAAACCTACCCAATGTCGGATCTTCTAATTGATCTTTCCTCCAATTTCCCCAACTGTCCTCTCCTAGAACTATTCTTCCGACCAACACCTCCTCCCTAGAATCTATTTTACCACAATACTTACAACCACTCTCTTCACAAGGTCGCCTAGATAGTCCGTCGGCATTCCCATGCAACTTCCCTTTCCGATGAATAATCTCGAAATCGTATTGCTGAATACGCTCCATCCAGCGAGCTAATTGACCTTCTAGATTCCTAAATGATAATAACCAACGCAAAGAGATATGATCAGTTCTGATCAAGAACTTGTTTCCGTAAAAGTAATGATGAAAATTCCTCAAAGACTCCACCACAGCAAGCAATTCTCGGCGTGTGACACAATAATTCCTTTCCGATTTGCTGAGAATACGACTATAATAAGCAATGACTTTCTCCACACCATTTTGAACTTGAGATAATACAGCACCGATCCCGTGATTTGAAGCATCGGTGTCGAGAATAAACTGTCCCTCATCCTTTGGAAAAGATAAAATTGGAGAAGACATCAAATGTTTCTTCAATTCCCTAAAAGCGGCGTCACACTGCTCAGACCAAACAAATTTCCTAATATTCTCAGTCAATGAAAATAATGGTTTTGCTATCAGGGAAAATCCCTTAACAAATTTCCTATAATAAGAACAGAATCCCAAGAAACTACGGACTTGCTTTTTGGTGCGGGGAATTGGCCAATCCTTTATGGAAGAAATTTTCTCTGGATCCGTAGTAATCCCCTTTTCAGAAATAACATGACCTAAATATTTAATCTCTCTTTTAAAGAAAAAGCACTTCTTTGGATTCAATTTCAAATTAGCCATGCGTAAACGCAAGAAGACTTGCCTCAGACGGTCCAACATTTCCTTAAAACTGCTACTGAAAATGATAACGTCATCTAAATATACCAGACATATTTTAAATAGCAACTGCTGCAATACCTTTTCCATCAAACGCTCGAAAGTGGCAGGAGCATTACATAAACCAAAAGGCATAACGGTAAATTGCCATAAACCGTTTCCAATAGAGAAAGCCGTTTTTTCCTTATCCTCAGGACGAATTTTAACCTGCCAATATCCACTCTTCAAATCTAGGGAAGAATACCAAGAGTTTCCGGATAACTGATCGAGCATATCGTCTATCCGTGGTATTGGATAAGAGTCCTTCGAAGTCACCGAATTTAATTTCCGATAGTCCACACAAAATCTAATGGAACCGTCCTTCTTCTTAACCATCACCGCAGGAGAAACCCAAGGACTTTGGGACTCTTCGATAACCTTTTGACGCTTCATATCCTCAAGAATCTGTTCAACTTCTCTTCTCATCCTCAGAGGGATACGACGGGGAGCCTGTTTAATAGGATTAGAATTAGCCACATTAATAGAATGCTCGACTACATTACAATTCCCGGCAACAATTCCATCAGAGAAAATGTCCTGGAATTCAACTAAGAACTGGGCGAAAAGATCTTTCTGCTCTCCCGTCAAATTTTCAGATTCCCTTTTAAAAATTTCTTTTAAAGATTGAGGAACTTCATTAAAGCAACTTTCAATCCGCGAACAAACAAATTGCCCCTGTTCACATAAATCGACTTTTCCAAAGATTGACTCAAAAATATCTTCCCTATTAATTGCTGAAAAGAAATCAGCTCCTAACAAACAGTCTTCAACCATATCAGCTACAAAAACAGGATGTTCGATCAAGTATTTCCCTAATTCTACCAACACCACCGTCTTAAATTTAAAGGAGACTTTCTCTCCAGTCGGATACTTTAATTGAATGGAATTCCCCAGAGGGATTTGTTTTTTCGGCATCCTAATCAAGCCACATCTAACTAACGAGACATCCGAGCCCGAATCTATCTTAAAAATACAATCCTGTCCATCAATAAATCCTTTGAAATAAAATAATTTTCTATTTTTAGATAAATTGTCACATTTATTTACAAAATTAACAAATTTTTCATCTGGGGCTTTCCGCATGCTCGTCGAACTTGCCCCAGTAAGTACGACTAATCCTTGTTTCCCTCCGTAAGCGAAGGACATTCCGAACGGAAGTGCTCCAAGGAGCCACAGCTCCAACACCCTTTGCGTTGTTCCCCGTTCCTTTGGGAATTCTTATTTCTATCAAAATGTCTCCCGTTCTTACTAAAATTTTTCTTATTATTGATATCGTTATCTTTCCCGTTTTTACCTTTATATAAATTACCTTCCTTATTATTTAAATTAAAATTTCTTTTAAAACCGTTAGTGTTACGATTTTCATATCTTTTGGGAAAACAATTTTCCTGAATTACCTTTACCGCCATCGCTCTTTCCACGGCGGATTTTAATGAAGAGACACTTTCTAATTGTAGTGTCCTTCTCAGGAAACCATCAGATAATGCGGAAATGAACTGCGCGCACGCGATTTTATCTCTCACCTCATGAGAGCACTCCGGATACGCCAACCGCGATAATCTTTCTATATCGGCGGAAAGAGAAGGCAAATCTTCACCTGATTTTTGTTTTCGGTTCGTGAATTGAGTATAATAGGTTTGTGCTAAATGTCCCTCCCCGAACCGGAGTTCCAATTTATTTTTTAGCTCGCCGAAAGAGAGGTCTTCGATCTCGCAAACACCGTCCAAAACCGAACGCGCCTTCCCTCTCAGATTCGACGCGAGAGCAACCGTTTTTAGGGAATCGCTCCACCCGTTAGCTCGTGCTATCAAATTGAACTGCGCGAAATATTCCCTCAACGGAACACTTCCGTCGAAAATATCCGGCTTCAATTTAAACCCGAATTCATTAACCAATCCCCGATCTCTATTTTCTACCGGGGTATCTCTTATTTGAAAATGACTTAGCTGGTTTCGATTTTGCTGCTCCGTCATTCGATGGATCTCCTGATCCCGCTGTCGTAGAAGTGCCTCAAAATCGGCTCTCTGCTGCCGTTGTTCCTGCCGCAGCTGCTGGATCTCCTGCATCGCAGCCTGTAATGCCGTCTGCTCCGCTGCTCGGAGAGGCGTAGCGGCACGCATCCTCTTCCGCGTTGCCGCCGCGGCCGACGTTTCCGCAACCTCCGGATTTACTGCACCTTCACCGGATGCCATCACACTCTAAAGCTGCTGAACGAGCACTTTGAACACTAAACGTCCGTCTAATCCGGTCTATCCCGGACGAGCCCCCAAAATGTTGCGCTCGAGGCGAGGACTTCGATATATATCGAAGGGCGCGCGCTAAAGAGGACGGCCGTCGCGGACCGCGCGAAATGAACGAACACTTTTAAAGATAACACGGGAACTTTATTAGGCAACACAATAACACAGAACACAGAATACAGAATAATAACACAACGGAGCGGCTCGTATGTAAAACGCGTCCGGATAGCTTGACAGCTATTTCCCGACTCCAAATGACAGCCGCAACTGTCAACAACTTCTTAGCAACGCGATCTTCAGCCGAACGTCACGGGTGTCCAAGTTATCCGCAGGAAAGGAACACGGGGACGCAACAATATATTAAGATTATTGGCTGTTTGTTTAGATGGGGATTTTTTGTTACTAGTGTTGGAATTGATGGAAACTGGTAATCTATTAAAATATTTGAGAGATTGTCGAAATTTGCAAGCGTCAGATACGAATGTTCTGCGTTTGCAAGATTTGCTCGCCATGTGTGAAGATGTTGTGCAAGGTTGCTGTTACTTGAAAGAGTTGCGTTTCATACATAGAGATCTAACGTGTCGCAATTGTTTAGTATCTTCGAGAAATCGCCAAAATCGTGTCATCAAAATTGGAGATTTTGAACTAACTAGAGATATCTATAAAAGTAATTATTATCGCGTGGTAAATACGATTATTAAAAAAATTATTGATTAAAAAATGAATTCTTTTGAAAATACTTTTTATTTTTTTAGTATATAGTATTGTAATAGTATTGTGCATTGTTTCTTTAAGTAATATAAAATATAAATAGTTTTTATTTATATATAACAAGAGATAAATAAATGTTTCTATTTATATTATATAGCAAGAGATAAATGAATGTTTTTCATTTTGCACATATTCTAAAAATAAACAATTTGAACCAGAAAATTAAATTTTTGTTAAAATCATGTTTTAGAAAGAAGAAAGTTTCCTTCCTATTCGCTGGATGGCATCCGAATCTTTGATGATCAAAAGAATTTACTTCTTAAAGCGATGTTTGGTCATTTGGGGTATTAATGTGGGAAATTACATCGTTGTGTGAACAATCTTATATTGCCAAGAACTGATGAAGAAGTGATAAATTATGTACGTGCTGAAGGCAGGTTGCCCATGACTCAACGTCACCCATTGAACTATAGAACTAACTGAAATGAGCGCTCCTCTGTTATGAGCCGAGCCTGTGCGACGAAGGTCATCGCTATTTGGAATCGCTTTCTCTTACACTACAACATGCTATAGTATATTTCTCCTATACTTTCATGACGTACTATCTGTGCGCATACCGTAGTCAGTATATGTTCGAATAATGAATATATAAAAAATTAATATTATTTTAATAAAATGAATTATTTAAGGAAATATAATGACGATAATAAACGAAATAAAATAATGTTTTATTTTGTTAAATTTTTGGTGAAAAAATTCTGTACACAACTTTAATACACAGACATACAGGGTGTTCCAAAAGTCCCGGACTGGTCGAATATTTCATAAACTATGCACTTTAGAAAGAAATGTTTCAGACAAAAGTTGTATGGCTTGAAGAGGGCCATAAGATGGTGTTATTGGTTTGACCTTGAAAAGTCGTTTGAAGGTCACCTTCAATTTTTTAAATGGAACCACCCATTTTTTATCACATATTCGTAGCTTATCTCGAGAGCTTTCTAAAACACTATAATAAAGTATTTCTTCATTGAGTACTTTTCAAATTATGAGGCTTGAAATAATTTCTTAAATTTGCATAAACTATAAAATATCTAGTAAAGTATTCATTTTTCGATTATCTTATCTTAATAATTTTATGTAAATAGTAATAAGAAGAATCAATTAGTGTAAAGAAAAATATAGTTGTTTTTAAGAAAAAAATATGTAATTTGCAATTAACAATTCTATATTTTTTCTTAAAAACAACTGATATTTTCTTTACATCAATTGATTCCTCTCATTATTTTGTGCATAAATGTATTAAGGTAAGATAATAAGATCGAAAAATAAATATTTTACAAGATATTTTATGGTTTATGTAAAATTAAGAAATGATTTCAAGCCTCATAACTCGAAAAGTACTCAATGAAAAAATACTTTATTATAGTATTTTGGAAAGTTCTTGAGGTAAAGTACAAGAATATGCAAGAGTATATATAGGATATTCTATTTAAAAAGTTGGAGGTGATCTTCGCGTGACCTTCAGGTGACTCTTTAAGATCAAACTAATGGCACCCATCTTATGTCTCCCTTTAAGCCATACAACTTATGACTTACTCTGAAACATTTTTCGATTTAACGTAGTGTTTCTGAGATATTAGCGTGTATTTATTAAAATGGTTTACCCTGTATTGTATATATACAGGAATACATAATTATTTAGATAATTTCTTGATTTTCGAATGTTTTGTGTATTCTATTACAATTTTTGTTACAATATTAATTACAATAATATTAAATTCTTAAATGTCGCCAGTAGATAAAATAAAAGACATAAGTTAAATCGATATACCATACTGGGAATTTATTGATTGGTAACGTATCACAGCATTTCGACCATGGGTTTTGATCCTTATTAAGTGAAAGTATCTTAGTTAATCGTTATATTGTCAGAAATAAGGAAATCACTGTGTCAAAATTACATTATCAATCAATCAATCTCTTCGTCCAACAAATTGAGAAAGACTAATATAATATTGCAATATAACAGTTAACTAAGATACTTTCACTTGATAAGGACCAAAATTCATGATCGAACACATTATGATACATTATCAATCAATAAATTGCTAGTGTGGTCGATTTAATTTATGTCTTTTATTAATTACAATATTAATTAATTTTTTCATGATTTAATGATCATTCGGTTGAAAGCAGGTTGAAGGCATTATTACATTTTTTAACGCATTTTTTCAAAATGTTGCACAATTTTCGAAACCGAGATCTATTATATTACAGTTTTCCTATTAATTAACAATGCTTATTAAAACTCTGTTAATGATTGAAACTTATAAAATGAAAGAATGCAACTTGGACTGTTCAAAAATCAATAATTAAGTATCTAAATGATTATATCATTGTAAAACATTTTATAAAATATTAAGATATTTACATAAAAATATAAATTAATAGTCTGAAAAATAGTCTTTCATTTTACAAAGAGTTTTAATCATTAGCAGTACACATTAAATAATTTTATTATGATTTTATTTTATTTTTTTGTTATCGCTCGGAAACGGAGGCTGAAAACGCGTAATTAAAGCGAATCGAATAACAAAATCAAATAATTAACGTAACGGAAACCCTTTCGTTTTTTTATGGAATTAATAAAATAATGTATTCATATTCACTCTCTCTAAAAATGAGTCAGTATATTATCACTGAAAACAATAAACAAAGGCACAACTGATACAGTAGTTATAAGTTATTATAGCATTGTAAATCAATAATATTTCATTGGAAGAATTAGTAATATTGTTTTAATCAGTAATATTAATTTACCTACTTTGTATAAAATTAAAAATTTTATTTATATTTACATGCGTATTAGAACAAGAATGTTAAATAGATGATAGTTCATTTTACATTTTTAACATATAATGAACAGATAATTATCGTTTATTCTCCGGACATTTATTTATTCGACTTATAAAATCGATTTAATATCTGAAGTTCCTCTATTGGAAATTAAATTGAAGTAATATTTTTAATTTTATCTGTCGCTCTTTGCAAGCTTTATATAATTCTCATGACTAAAACTTAAGTACGAGAAAATTAGCGGTATAAACGAACGAACTAGCGATTACTGATTTTACAGTGAAATTTTACTTCCACTGACTAATTAGTGAGATATAAGATAAAGTAACAAAGAAGTGTTTCTATTAGAGATCAATGAAATACTGATGCTCAGTAATCATTTATAAAATATTTGAAAATATATCTATTATTATGCATGAATTTAAAAGGAGACTATTATATAAATACTTATTTAATTATTTTTAGTTATTCTTAACAGAATTATTTTTAGTTATTCTTAACAGAATTATTTTTAGTTATTCTTAACAGAATTATTTTTAATTATTCTCAGCAAAAGTTTCTTTAATGATATAAAAATATTTTTAAAAATAAAAATGTTATATATCATTTAATATATGAATGGATCGAATAAGTCATGAAAGGAGACCAGAGTATTGCAACATTATTTTTAATTATATTTCACGTAATTAAAGTGCTCGCTTTTTTGGAAAAAGTAATTAATTTATAGCGAGAGAAAAAGAAAATTTGATTGGACGCACTAATGCACACTGGTGCATACAAAAGTTGTCGTATATAAAATTAAAATAATATAATTAAAATAATAAAATAATTAATATTATAAGTTTTTTATATTATATTATAGTATATTATATTAAGTATATTATGTTAAGTTAATATTAAGTAAAACTATATTATATATGTTATTACATTATAAGATTATTCAACGCAAATAACGATAATAACTCGTATAATTATTTTATTTATTTTAATAAATTATTTTAGTTATTTCTGTTATTGGAAATTTATATTTATTTATACTAAAACTACTAGATTTATATTAAAAATGATACATATTGATTCAAATTGCATTATATGAGTGTCACAGAAAACGTATAATCACTTTATTTTAAATCCAATATTATTTTCGTTATAATTAAAATATCTTTTTATATAGTAAACGTACCTCTTATACCAAAGAGAAGATAATCAGAAATAAATTAATATAAAAAGTTTAATAAAATTTATTAAACAATTATATATTTTATATATATATAACTATTTTTATTTATATAGAATTATTTTTGTTTTATATATATAACTATTTTGAAAAACAATTTTTAAAGATTTTAATTCTTTTTAATATAACGCGAGTGTCTTCGCGGAGAAAAATAAATTACATCGGAATGCAGTTAATAAAACGTCATGGCAACACATGATCAGATTAGTCATTCGACGTCAGTTACTACTGTGATCGCTAGCCAAACACACTGCCAAGTTACTTATTGTTTGATTCAAATATTGCATATGAATATCATAAAAAATTGTGTACGAATAGTGGATTTTGAAAAGCATATGTAACATAATTGTATATAGTAACATAATCAATCGTACGAATTGTCATAATTACATATTTAATAAAACTAAAGATGCATAAATATTTAAGTGAATTCGATTACATGCTGCGTGTACTTGAATATGGCTGAAAATATTACAAGATCTATAATTCTATAATTTCATTGATCGTTTGTAATTTGATTGTGGTTATCTTTTTATCGATGTTTTTATGCTATAATATCAATAAAAAAGAAAAACTGATAATAATTATATTTCTGTATTCGCGATACAATAAATATATATCATTTTGCATTGTTATTTGTTGTCCTAAAAAAATAGAAATTATTTACTTACTAAGAATTTTCTGATTTAATCTTAAAATATATACTGTGATCGTAAAGAGTGTGACTATAAAGAGAAATCTAAAAACATAATATTAAAAGATAATTGCAATTCGTTAGAACTGAATTTTAAGGAATTTATTGAAAATATATGTATATATATATATATATATATATATGTGTGTATATATGAATTAATATCAATTCGATCAACACATCAGAATTAATAGAGTGAGAAAAACAACTAATTGAAGATTCATCGGAAACCGATTGAGTGCAAACGTTTACGAAATATGCAAATTATGTTTGAAACAATTTTATATATTTTATTGAAAGGTTTAGTACTGACAAAGGCAACTATCCCGCCGAAAGATTATATTCTCCAGGAAGAAAATGTTTCCATGTATTCGGATTTAAATTTCACACAGGTAAGAGATATATTTCGCTTAATTAACAAACAATTGAATGCTATTGTAGTTAGTAGTGTAACTAAAGATGAATGATCAATCAATTATATTCTACCTATAATAAGATAAAATAAAATAAAACAATTCAATATAAAAGAAAAAAAGAATGTGCGAAAATATATGTGTGTTGTAAAAAATGGATAAAGTTTCGAAATTTTATTTACAAATGGATGTTATATAGTATATTACATGTTATATTTAATTAAATATTAAATTATTTAAAAATTTGACTGTATTATTTTCTCTTTCTCTCTCTCTCTCTCTCTCTCTCTCTCTCCATATACAGGGCTTTCGAAAAGTAACGGACCCCCCCCTTATCTCAGAATCTATGTATCATAGGGCAAAATGACCCGAACAAAAGTTTTATGGTTCATAAAGTTCTGTTTTTTTGTGACCTCAAATTTGACCTTGATCTTGACCTTGAAGGTTTTTTGAAGGTTAATTTGCGTTTTTTAAATGGGAATTGCTATTTTTGACCCCGGATTTGGAAAGAGCGGGAAATTTTACGTTCAGATATGTAATCTTGTGATGGTAAAAATGACATCCAAATCCTACTTTTATCCTACTTTTAGCGCTATCCAGGAACAACGACGTGAACGTAGTAGAATTCTGTTCCCTTTGGGGTGTTTGGTTAACGTGAGTCCCCTCTCCCTCACGTATGGAATAATGAGGATCTTCGATGAATGACTGTAAGACACTTAACATTTTTTTATCATTCGTTGCTGACTTAGATCTACCAGGTTTTTCACGATCTTTAACACTACCAGTTTCCTGAAAACATTGAATTGTACGTACAACAGTACTTTTGGAGATAGGATTTTCCTCTACTCTGAAAGTTTCATTAAATAGTCGCAATACCTGCTTATACCCTCTTTGCAGATCACCCCACCCTCGCATCATTAACAGAGATATTCGTTCTCGTTCAGTGAGGTGTGCCATGTTTGAGTTAATTACCTATTTGAACTCAGAAAATGAACGTATAAGTGAACAAAGAAGTTATGCTCAGTTTCAATAGTTAACTAAATAATTGCGACAATTCAATCAATCATTAAAAAACTCTCGAGATATCATGTAAGATATGGGTAAATACCTAGTACATTACGATACAAGTGCGGAGGAATTAGAAATCGCCCAAATCTCGGAAGTTGGACGCACGAGTCAAAGACGAAAGTAATTAACTCAAACATGGCACACAGGCCATAAAGGACAACAGGCTTGACCTTGACAGGTATTGCGACAATTTAATGAAACTTTCAGAGTAGAGGAAAATCCTATCTCCAAAAGTACTGTTGTACGTACAATTCAACGTTTTCAGGAAACTGGTAGTGTTAAAGATCGTGAAAAACCTGGTAGATCTAAGTCAGCAACGAATGATAAAAAAATGTTAAGTGTCTTACAGTCATTCATCGAAGATCCTCATTATTCCATACGTGAGGGGAGAGGAGACTCACGTTAACCAAACACCCCAAAGGGAACAGAATTCTACTACGTCCACGTCGTTGTTCCTGGATAGCGCTAAAAGTAGGATAAAAGTAGGATTTGGATGTCATTTTTACCATCACAAGATTACATATCTGAACGTAAAATTTCCCGCTCTTTCCAAATCCGGGGTCAAAAATAGCAATTCCCATTTAAAAAACGCAAATTAACCTTCAAAAAACCTTCAAGGTCAAGATCAAGGTCAAATTTGAGGTCACAAAAAACAGAACTTTATGAACCATAAAACTTTTGTTCGGGTCATTTTGCCCTATGATACATAGATTCTGAGATAAGGGGGGGGTCCGTTACTTTGAAAGCCCTGTATATATATATATATATATATATATATATATATATAGGCGAGACCGAGGAAAATAACATTTTTCGTATTACGTCACTAATTAATTATCGTTAGAGATATAAAAAAAAGATTATATGTTAAAAAACTCCATTTATTGCTCCATTATTTATTGCTTTATATACCTATGTTTCAATCTCAAATGATAAATATTTAAAGAGTTATTATAGCTTTTCGCAAGTATGTTGATTGTTACTTTTATCCTGGGATCGGAGACGAAAGTAGCATAGTCTGGCGATGAAAGTAACAATTCTTATTTTCGGGAAAATAAATGTCTTTTTTAAATTTAAGGCAACTTTTATTATAATCTTTTATTAAGCAAGATAACTCTTTTTATAAATTTGTATTATATTATATTAAAATAAAAAATAAAATAAATATTTATTTTTATCATCTTTGAAAAACTTAAAAGAAATAATCTTCGTTAAACAAAATAATTATAAGTAATATCACAAAATAATTATACTTAGTATCACACCAGTCTTGTATTTTTGTAAGTCTAAATAATAGTGTAAAAATTGTATAACTACTTATACAAAAGAGATTGGTATCTATTCCGAATTTCAATTATGGCATACGTAAGAATCGCCTTTGATACAGTTATTATGGGACCAGCTCTTATACTTTAAGCATTGAAACGTGTTACTTTCATCCTCAGAGTGTCGCATTACTTTCGTCCCTAAACACATTTTTTAGAATAAAAGTATTATAACCTAAATATGATGCAAGACTTAGCCAAATTAACTCTAAAAATTATGAATACATTTTAGAAGAATACACCGGCAAATAATTACGTCAATATATACACTTTAATTAGGCATAGATACAAAAAAACTAAAACAAGAAATACTTAGGTGGAATAATGCAAATACACTAATTTCACTCCTTCACGTTTAAAAACGCCACCAATGCGTGATATTCAAGATCTTCGTGACCGAGATTGCGAGACAATTCTCTGTACGCCAGGTATTTTTGAACGTGTCCGTGAATCGATACGTCGACGTGTCACTGCTTGTATTCAGGAAAATGATGAACATTTATTGTAACATACTCAAGGTCACATTAAAACCAAATGTAAATAAGCCTAAACGATTGTCGCCTACAATAATTAATCCTAAATTTTTTCTTGTGCAAGTAATACAGCTAACAGTATTTTCAACATAATTCCTGAAATAAGTATTTCCGCACCTATGTTCATATAACATTTTTTCATCCTTCAAGTATGAAGAATATCTCCTTAAATTTTTGACCTTTTTAGAACACTCTGCATATATATATATATATATATATATATATATATATACATATAATTATTATTTCTAAAAATAATAAATTTTTAAAATTAATAAAGTTTTCTGTCTACTATCTGCTATATAATATATACACTACATAATATATACATACGATGGCACTTCAACAGATTTTTATGTTATTTTTTTCTCAATTTTTAAAATTTCTTTATTTTCCTAGATATATATAAGATTTATTGATATATAGTGAGATTTATACTAATGCAGATTTTATTTTATGAAATTAATTTAGAAAGTTAGCATTATTTCTTTGTCTTAAGGATAATTATATAACAGAACAGAGCTACTAAATATCAAGATAGAAAATCTGTCTAATAAAAAATCATTCATGAAACATTCTTCAAATTGTATCTATTAACGCTAATATTTTGTTCGACAATATACTCAATAACTATCGCTAGAATTTATATTAATTTTCATTGTACATATACTCATTTATATACAATTATATGCACATATTCTTATCGAGGCATTATAGGTAGATACTCTCAGTTTATATTTATTATTTCCCGGATTTGTTTATGTTAAAAATATAACGACATTCGAAAGAAAACTTGATAAGATAATAAATAAAAGTATTTATATAATTCTATGACTAATATTTAATAACTGTAAAAAAACAATATTTTTAACCTTCTTATTCTTGAAGTACAAACATTAATATAATTTTTTTAATAATATCGGCAAATTTTTGAAAAGAAATTTGAGTTACGGTAAATTGAGAAGCGTTAACTAACCTATCATGAGAAAGAATCAAATCATTAAACAAAATTGTTATAATAATTTATAATAATTGTTATAATAATGTTTTATAATAATTGCAAAGGCTACACTTTTGTTTGCACAACTAGCTAAAAGCTGTTATGAATCCTCACTGACTTTCGTTAATCTATTGATTGATTGATTTTATTTTTGACATGAGTTATGTTTGATATACAAGATGTCTTTAAAAAAATAAATAATACAAAATAGATTTTACGATATGAATAAATACATCACATTCAATTTATATCATTTAGGAATGGTATATGTATATCAAAACAGTATTATTAAGCAAACAAAACACAAGTGGCAATTTTTCATTTAATTTTATAATTTATATAATTTATCATTAAAAGCATCAAAAACAACCGATTCGACGATATTCACTTAATTCTTTTCGTATGTTACACTTTATGAAGGATATTTCAATGTCCGAGAAAAGTGATCATCATATACTAAATTTCAAATCTGACTGGACTGCGAAAAATGAGCGAGAAGTCGATGAAGTTACACTTGCAAATATTTCTATCATCCCAGAATCTATCGGTAAGTTGCAAAAATATACGTAAAACATTAATAACAAAATCTATGACGAAAAGTGTAAATATAATTTAAATTCAAGAAAGAGTAGAAATTAAATCTAAAAATATCTTCCAGTAGTGAGAAAAATATAATTATATATATTCTAATTCAAATTCTAATTCCAAAAAGAAATAGAAAAGCATAATATAAACATAATATTGTACATCAAAATTGTCATGATTTAAGGTAAAGTCAATTTTATTAATTTCCTACTTTGTTTTTTCAAAGCAATCGCAAATATTATACTTCTGATATTTTAAGTTACAGGAATTTTCGAAAAGTACTTCTCATTTTATTGAAAGTTATTTAGTCGTTTTTGCCAAATTAAGATTACTTTTCTAAATCTTAAATGATGCAAAAAATTCTTATGTTATTTTTTTAAAGTCAATACTGTGCTAATTTTCATATTTTTTAGTTTATTTTTTTATTTATTCTTTTTCTTTCCTGTACCTTGGTAGAAATTTTGATCGAGCGTTTATATGGCATAGCGTGCCACACTGCCACTTAAGGAGCTGGCATGACACGCTGGTAAAAGCCATCCTCGAAATCGTCACGTTTTGCCTACTGGCGCCACGTTGAAATGAATTTTGTGTGGTACTAACATAGCATTAACATAGTCCTAGTAAGGTATTGTCATAGGGCAGATGCGGAATTACTGTAGTATAGGTTAATAATGCTTTACAAAAAAATACTGCTGAACTATTTGACTATTGACAAAAAACTTCCTACACAGTACCAAATCGCCTTAAAATATTACTAAAACTGGAAAAAAATTCTGAAATCCAACAAGGAAAAAAATTTTGAATCCCACAAGGAATCCACATTATTAAATGTCTTTAAAATTCAGATTGTCAGAAATTAAATTAAATTAAATTGATAAAGTGATAAAAGAAGAAAACGTAGTTTACTCGCACACAATGAGTCATGACTCACCGATCGTGTGAGCTGCGTCCTCTTTTTGGTGATACTACTCACAAAAGAAAAAAAAAATATACCTTAGATCTCATGTGCATAGTTCTCAGTCTTTTATTCACACTTCATAAAAAATCGAATAATTTAGTTAAGTCCGGTGTCACCGCGTTTCAGCAAATGATGAAACACGTGTCATATATTGTGTCCTTCTTATGTTATCTTTTTTGACAAAGCGAAAAGATGTCTGAGCATCTGATGTGGTGCAAATATGGACCGCATCAGAAGCCCAGTCAAATCTAAATCTGCGCCCGTTTAATTTTATAATAATATTACGCCATTTATATGTCGGCCGCGACCATGGTTCTAGTGGATCTTTTTAGTTCTTGAAAATAATGATCTGACATGGCAAACTTTCATGGCGCTGACAAGTGTTATGGCGCCGGCAAGGCAATTTCTATCAGGATATTTTCACATTAAATTGTTCTTTCTGATTTACTGAGATAATTCATTTAATCTTATATATAATTATATTAATATGTACAATCTTAAAATCTTTAGAAAGCAGTTTGAACAAGCCAACATCTCTCAGAGCATTTGTACAATTCGACAATCAATTCACAAAAAAAGTAAACGACATTTTTGTGACATTGAGGTAAAGAATCTAAATTATCAGCATTCTTTTATTTTTCTCTCTTTTTCTTAAATTCCACGACATAATCTAACGACTATATCTAAATTTTAATTCTGTTATAATTTTGTTAAATATAAAATGGCTCAAATTTTATTTCTTTACAGATGGAACCAATCTGAATTTACCGATAAAATAATACAAGGATACACAGTGCAATGTTTTTTCATAGAGGACTTAAAAAAGATTCAAATCTGCGACGATAAAAATATCACAACTACAAAATTGGAATGCACGGTGCACAATCTTAAACCTAATACAACATATTATTTCCGAGTACGTGCACATACTGATGTTATTGCTGGCCCTTACACGGATTTCATCAATGTGACGACTACGCATGAAAATCCAATACCTAAATTATTATTAGTAACGGATGCTGGCATTCACATATTGGATTTAGATTCAAATACTATTAATAATCTCGTTGAACAATCGGGCATAAGTGATGTCGCTTACTTGGCACAAGAACAAAGAATTTATTGGATACACAAATATAATAATCTAATGACATTGAAGATTACTGAAAATAATATCATAAAAATAACTAGCTTTGATCATGCATATAATCTCTGCATTGACTGGGTAGCAAGAAATCTATATATAGTCTATCGAGATACAGACCATTACTCTCGTATTGTGAAGTTCGACTTAACAATGTGGGAAAATGGCATAATTAAATTTGATGAGATTTTCAAAACAAAAAATTCTGACTATTTATTTCTATCATCGTCTATGGGGTACGTTTACTATCGTTCACCTGAAAAAATAATTTTCTATTAAAGATTTATGCAAATTTGTAATTTTGTTATAATTTTACGTGGTTTTATAATTAAGATCATAATGTTAAGATCATTACGTGGTTTTATAATTAAGATCAAGTAAAAAATAATAATAAATTATTACATACGAGAAGAAGATTATAAGAATTTTGAATTTTTACTACATATAAGTTTCTGTTTTTATTAAAATAATGTTTTATAATGAGTAAAATAATTATATATTTTTTAGAATTTTATATCGCATATCATACAATTGGATGAATAAAGAATATGGTATGATCAAATATCATTTCGATGGAAAAAACGAGCAAATTTTTCAGATAAGTTTTTCCCTTTGCCAATTTCGTCCTGCGACTTATATGAATCATATGATAATTGATAACATGAATAATGAGAAACCCTTAATTTACTGGATAAGTGAATATGACATAATTGTCACAAACACTAACCTTTCTATGTGCAATACGATTTTACACAAGAAAAACGTAAGTGATAACATCAGTTTCAAATCTATGACGATTGACAAAACAAACATTTATATTTTAGCACGTGATTTGCTTCAATATACTTATTATATCTACGTTTCGAAAAAGAAATACGCAAGTATCAAGAGCGTAAATGTAGACGAATATGTTGAAAAGATAATAATAGACTTAGATAAATATTTTTTAAAAGAAATTCACGCTTTTGATAAATCTTCACAACCATATCCTCCAATGAGATGTCTGACACCTCACGAAAAAGTTTATAATTTTGAGAATGTGACTGCAACGACAAACAGCATCATTGTAAATCTTCCGGAGCCGGTTGTAAAAAATGGATGCAAAAAATATAATTTACCAACTACTATATATATTATCTCCGTAAGCTGTTTAGACAGCACTTTCAACAAATCTGAAGAATTCAATGTGCAAACGTACGGGCGATATTACGAGATTCAGAACTTAATACCATTTACAGAGTACAAGTTGAAGTTTACTTTAAGCAATTTTTACTTTGATCAGTTATCAATAAATCCATTCGTTTCGAATATGACACCAATAAAAATTAATTTGGGTAAGCTTAATGCACCAGAAAACATAAGTGTTCTAGCTTTGACGCCTGATATAGCAGTAGTTCATTGGATGCCACTCAAGAAAGTGAAATGCGTGGCCGTGACCTACGAAGTGCATTGGAAGTCAGTTATATTAGTGAACGGCACACAACAAAAGGGCAAACAATTTATCAATATGCCGAAACGTATGGCAGATGGCAGGTTTTTCACAAAGATTAACTTGTCGCTGCCAGTACAAGATTACTTGATATACGTGCGTGTGTATCCAGTTAATTTCAACGATTTCTACAACGAGAATTTACACGAGATCGTTCAAATATATTCAGAACCAAACAATATTACTTTGAGCGGGGCCAGTATAAATAGCATGGACATTTCATGGATTTCAAACATTAATCTGACGGTTTTTTCTACACTAGAGTATAAAGACATTGCAACAGAAAAGTGGCAAACAACGAATTATATTAAAATGAATTATAACAAAGAAGTAATATATCATATCGAAAATTTACAATCGGGAACTTCATACCAATTTCGCTTGATATTGATATACCGCGAATATGAGGAAAATTTTACATGGCCGGCTGATGAAAGATTTATTTTTTCAACATGTGGTAGCAAACGTGGTAAGCAAATGAAAATATCCATACAGCACAATAAGATTGCAGATATATTGAAGAATAATTTTATCGAAACATTGTAATATTGCAAATCGATTGCGAAATTCTATAGAGTCATTGTTATAAAATGTGATAAAGTTAAAATGTCCGTTTTTTGCAATGAAAACAATGTAGCAATATTACAGTATAATATATTGAAAAGAATGCAATGTTATTGCAATAATTTAATAATATTATGTATAAAATATTTTTGTTTTTGATGGATAAATATCTGGGAAACATATAATTAAATTAAAAAGATTGATGTAAATAGAAGTTTGCAATATCTAAGATAATCATATCTAAGATAATATATTGCAAAATTATATTTAAACATAATCATATAACATATAAAATATTATATTTTTACAAAATTACTTTAAATTCTTACTTATGAATCATTTTTATTATCTTAAATGTTCTATTCACTCTTATAATGGGCATTTTGTTAGTTATAGAATTAATCAAACATTTCTAATTATTTTTATTTAAAAATAATTAGAAATGTTTGATTAATTCTAATTATTATTCTTCTAATTATTATTATTATTTTTATTTAAAAATTTTAAAAATCCGTTATAATTATATATATTTGCATGTAAAGAATACATAAAAATGTATAGAAAAATATAATGATAGATATAATAGTATCTAATCTGAATATAATATAATAAACATTATTTTTGAAGATTAACATCGTATTCGCACATAAAGTGAAAATATATCAGAAAATATATTGTAACATTGATAAAATGTTATCTATATTTTAATAAAAAAATAGTAATGCTTATCTTTAGTTTAGAATTATATTTAGTTTATTGATATTATTTCTGTGTCATAAATTCTTTTGATTTCTGCAAAAAAGTAAAACTTATCGCAATATACAAATATAAAAAATATATTATTACATTATTTTTATAGATAAATTAAAGATTGTTATAGATTTACATTGTTTTTAAAATATAAATATCATTTTGATAATATCTAACTCATACTTTGTTAATTTATATTTCTACAATGTTTCCGTAATGTTGCATTGCAATTTGTAATATTGCAATATCATTGCAAAATAGTTGTAACATTCTTTGCTGCATAGATATTATGTGCTAATTTTTTTAGATATAAATAGGCCTAAAATTTAAAAAAATTAAATTTTTTAATAAAGTCATAAGTAAAAATAAATTTGTAAAAATATACCCACACGAAGATATTAAAATTATATTTTTGCTTAATATAGATATTTTGAACACTGCTGGAATAATACCGAAAAAATATTATTTCTTATTATTGATGTTAAGTTTTATCGTTATAATTATTATAATCTGCCTCCGCTACTTTTATCGTTGTAAGTATATATGATGTAGGTATCGACTTGAAGTATCGACTAGGTTATACATATATATCTGAAAATTTACTGAAAATAGTAATTTACTTATATAAAACTAAATGAATAAATTTACTAAAAAACGAAAAATTGTATGATACATAATATTACATAATTAAGTTGAAATTTTATAACAGTGCATCGTCAACGCAGAAGTAATAATGAACAATTTTTGTCTTCAACAATGACTGATATAGAATTGGAAATTCTACATGAAGTACCTTATCGAAACACTCAATTCAATATTTACAGTCCTATGTTACATTATAATCCGGATGAATGTGCGATAACTAAAATCGCACGTAAACAAATTACACTAACAAAACGTCTTGGTAGCGGCGCATTCGGAATGGTAAAAATTAATTTTTTCAAGCAATGTTTCAAATTAATTTCTGGATTAATAAAACGGATATTTATTTTCTAATAAAGATATAATTACATGAATGTTTATAACAGATTATGAGTAACATAAAATTTAGATGAGACAATAAACATGCACTTTATTATTTATTTTTTGTTTAATTATTTAATAAAAAGTAAAATATAATATTACTTGACATTAAACTTTATACATTTTCTAATGAAGTACGCATGTAAATTTGTGTGAAATATATTGCAGGTGTTTCAAGGAAATGTGAAGAACTTCGAAAAATCGGGCACAGAGATATCCGTTGCAATAAAAACGGTTCAAAAAGATGCTTCTTCCCATGAGAAAAAGAAATTGTTAAAGGAAGCCGAGCTTATGAATCATTTTCAACACAAACATATATTAAGATTGTTGGCCGTTTGTTTAGATGGGGATTCTCCGTTACTAGTGTTGGAATTGATGGAAGCTGGTGATCTGTTAAAATATTTGAGAGATTGTCGAAATTTACAAGCATCAGATACGAATGCTCTGCGTTTGCAGGATTTGCTCGGCATGTGCGAAGATGTTGCACGAGGCTGTTGCTACTTGGAAGAATTGCGATACGTACATAGAGATCTAGCGTGTCGAAATTGCTTAGTATCCGCGAGAAATCGCGAGAATCGTATTATCAAAATAGGAGATTTTGGATTAGCTAGAGACATCTACAAGAATGATTATTATCGCGTGGTAAATACGATTATTAAAAAAAATTATTGATTAAAAAATGAATTCTTTTGAAAATACTTTCCATTTTTTATCATAATAGCATTATGCATTGTTTCTCTAAGTAATATAAAATATAAATAGTTTTTATTTATATATAGCAAGAGATAAATGAACGTTTTTCATTTTAAACATATTCTAAAAATGAACACCTTGAACCAGAAAATTAAATTTTTGTTAACATCTTGTTTTAGAATGAAGAAGCTTTCCTTCCTACTCGCTGGATGGCACCCGAATCTTTGATGATCAAAATATTTACTTCTCAAAGCGATGTTTGGTCATTTGGTGTATTAATGTGGGAAATTACATCGTTGGGTGAACAACCTTATATTACCAAGACTAATGAAGAAGTGATAAATTATGTACGTGCTGGAGGCAGGTTGCCGATGACTCTCAACTGTCCGTCACCATTGTACCAATTGATGCTACGTTGCTGGAGTACAGCGGATGCTAGACCAAATTTCCAATTTTGTCTGAAAAATATTATAGCATTAAGAGAGAATATGGAAGATGCCTTACTGAGTCCAATCGATACTATTTAACCGATATAATTAAATTAATGTTTTTCTTTTTTTTTTGCAAACGATTTGATAAATCTTAATGCAGGAAAAATATTTCTAGAATATTTCTAAATATTTCTAATATTGATTCTGTTATTTTCAGACTTAATCTTAATAGATGTATCAATGAAGATAAAACAAATTTTTTAATCTTACCTTGCATAAAATTTTAATTATTAAAAAAGATCACATCCATTTTCATGATTGTACAACAACGTATAATATAATGATATATCTAATTTATGTTTTTGAGTAATCGTATCGAAATCTAATGATTGCAATTATACATATATGTATAAAGAATATTTTTTTCAACATAGAAATATAATTAATTTTCGTCATTGTGTATGATCGATAATTATAAACTGTTTTTTAAAATTTATAAATAAAAGTGGGAACGCGAATAATTTTGTAAAATTAATTGTAAATATATAAATATAATAATATAATTATTTTTGAATTTATAACAGTTATCATGCATGAATTTTTTACATCATTCGTGATAAGTATATATTTAAATTTTATCTTTATATTTAACGACTTACTATATATTCAAATGATATTGATGATTAGAAAGTTATGCAGTTGTAAGAATGAACAACATTTATTGTTCTATTTCCATTAACTATATTTAATAAAGCTAATACAATATTTACACACAATTAAGTACGATCTATCATTTCGAAAAATCATCAAATACTAACAACGTTCCCGGTAGCAAGACACACATTTTCACGTTTCAAATTGATCATTCACTGTCTATTCTTGACGTCACGAATTGATGTTTTGATGACAAAAGTGAGGAAGGTCTAATGTCACAGATTCTTGACATAACATGTACCGCATTTTCATGTCATAAAATGTACCATATTTTAACGTCTTTTTCTTAGTATAATAATAGTATAATATATTTAATAGTGTTGTCGAATAAAGCACTCTGTAAAAGTGAATCAATGTATTTCGGGCGATCTATCTGTTAATACCTAACTCAAGCTCGGATGGACTATCTATTTACTTCTCAAGAAACATACTCAAGCACTTGGCAATCCTACAGTCTCACTCTCCTTCATATATATAAAATACATATATATAAAATTAATAATTTTATTTATATTTACTAAATATTTATTATATTAAAAATTTTATTTTATTCATATTACATGTATTATATATTGAACTTCTTATTTTAAATAGATAACGAACGAATAATTTTCATTAAGTAGCCAGACATTTATTTGTCCGACTTATAAAATCGATTTAATAGCTGAAGCCTCTCTATTGAGATTGTATAAGAAATTAAATCGAAGTAATATTTCTAATTTTATCTTCATTTTTTGCAAACTTTATATAATTCTTATGACTAAAATTAAACGAGAGAGATAGCGATCATAGCGATCATAGCATTATTTTAAATAGTAAATGAATGAACTAACGATCACTGGTTTTACAGTGAAATTTACTAGTTTTATAATGAATTTTACTTTAATAATTGTTAAAGTCTGATCGCGAAAGTCATGTTATATAAAAGATTTTAAAAGATTTTTTTATGAGATTGGTGTATTAATTAATGATATTAATAATAAAATAATCATCACTTCATGACAGAAAAATGATGTCAAAATAATATTACATAAAGATGTCAATATAAAGTCATGTAACAAATCAGTCATTTTGATGACATATGACCAAAAATGACCAGTTTGGAACGTCAAAATGATGTGTGCTTGCTACCTGTGTGAAATTGTCAATAAGCAATTTTCACATCATAGCATATCTTAAAGTTACTTATTGACAACAGCTATAAAATGTTTAATCATCTATTGACAATGCCGCAGTTAAAGGGTTAACTGTCCACTTAACTGTCCAATATTAAAGCTGTGTTGTTGCAATGCAATGAAATTAAACCAAACGTCAAGTTTTGTCTCGAAAATATTATAGTTCTAGGAAGTGACATAGAAGAGATTTATTGAATTTAGTAAATATTATATTTATATTATCTAATTGATATATATAACTTTTACTTAATGGGGAATAAATTGTAGGTGGATATGTATTAATATTGGAATGTTCGCTTTTTTACGATATTTATTAGACATTTACATGTGTATTTTTGCATTTTATGTATTATATAAGATCTGCACTTTTTAATGTAGTATTAACTATTTTATAAATTCATTTTATAAATATTAACACACAATTGTAATTTTCTTTTCAAGCTTTTTTTATATTATGTTTTGAAACTCTTTCCTATTTCAAATTATACATATAAATTTTTGTACATATATCATTGTTGGAGGGAATAAATTTTTATAAATTTGTAAAATATTTGAAAATATGTCTATTATTATACATGAATTTAAAAAGAGACCATTATATAAATACTTGTTTAAATTATTCTAGAGAATGTTTTTTTAATAATATAAAGATATTTTTGAAAATAAAAATGTTGTATATTATTTAATATATAAATGGACTGAATATATGTAACAAAAAGAGACCGGAGCATTACAGAATTATTTTCAATTATATTTCGTGTAATTAAGTGTTCATAACAACTTTTTTGGAAATAAAATAATTGATGATTTATAGCGGGAGAAAGCGAGAATTTGATTGAGTTACGTCCAGACTCTTGAAAAGTCGGGCCATCTGGAAGGACGCAACCTACTCATCCGGTGACACACTTTCGGGCGTGTGTATGGATCGAGTCGAGCGCACTGTCAGGGGCCTGACACAGGTCAGTGACAGTGACCACAATGGTTCCTTTAACTCTGTGAGTGCCTTAGGCCGTTACGCTCGTTGGTTCCTTTTCGGTAAGAGAATCTCTTTTACTCGGGACGGGACCTTGTGCGATTTCGAGAATCCAGGGAAGTGAGCCGATAAAATATGAAAATAAATTTTTCTTTTAACTACTATAAATCAAAATTTATTCAATGATTATGAAATATAAATTTTTTCTTACAAAAGAATCTTTGTGTGTGTTATATTTGAGTGTGTATGTGTATGTATAATTCCGCGGGTGTTACAAAAATGCGGAAGTCATCAGCCAGAATAAATAATAGGGGTTCTGAGTTTACTAAATCCTGGCTGGACTTTACAATTTCTTGATAGATTTTTAGATTTTCCTCTTTAAGGTTGGGAGGAATAAAATCTAGGAGAAAAGATTAAGGAGGGGGATAAAGGATTAAGGATTATCGAACTGGATGGTGGATGGAGGGAATTTCCTCAGCAGGGCTTGGATGGGAACGGCTAACGGTAGGTATGACCCAGAGATTTATTCGCGAATTCCAGTGAAATCCAGAACGAATAATTAAAGGAAATATTCGTGAATTCCAATTCTGAAATCCAGAATGAATATATAAAGAAAATATTCGCGAATTCCAATGCTGAAATCCAGAACGAATAAAGGAAATATTCGTGAATTCCAATTCTGAATCCAGAACGAATATATAAAGGAAATATTCGTGAATTCCAATTCTGAAATCCAGAACAAATATATAAAGGAAATATTCGTGAATTTTAATTCTGAAATCCAGAACGAATAAGAAAAATATTCGTGAATTTTAATTCTGAAATCCAGAATAATGGAAATATTCGTGAATTCCAATTCTGAAATCCAGAACGAATATATAAAGGAAATATTCGTGAATTTCAATGCTGGAATCCTGAACGAATAAATAGGAGTTATACACGGAGAGGGGAATCGAATTGTTGAGAATAAGTTATCGTTAATGATTACTACAAAATTCTAAATGATCTAGAATATTGTTAATTAATTTCTTTAATTAAAAGATCGTTTCGGAATCGCCAATCGAACTGGAAAGAGGAATAGAGACTGTGAGAAAATTTAAACTTACTACTTATTGAGAGCGTTGAAATAGATTTGGAATAAATTTAATTCAGATTGGAGTGTGACTTGCAAAGGCCGTAAAGACGTGAGTTTTAAAGTTTTTGCTTCTCCTCCCTTCTGGATGGTGGAAATCCTTTTTTACCGAATCAAATAATTTCTATTACTCCCTTCTTAGGATCAAGGAGTTTAATTTTTAGGAAGAGAGAGGTGTCTTAAGATTCTAATTGGTTAAGCTCTTTTGCTTGAGATTTAGCTCCAAAGAGCAGAGAGTGGGAGCGAGCTGATTATCTTATCGCTTGATGATGTGACAATTCGGAGAACACTTGAGGATGGCCTGTCGAACGAGCGCACGTCCAGTAATAATTTCAGAGGGTTTGTTTATGTTTACTTTTTGTCAAACTCTAGAGGACCATAGGATCTTTGTTTAAAAATCTCTAAGATGAAGTGGTTTCGAGAGTAAATTATAACAATAGATACGAGTGGTTCGAGTTTCCTATAATTTCGAGTCTCTTAATTCAAGAGTTTATTTAGAGTTTCTTTAGCGCTATCTCGACTAATCATTCTCAGTATCAAATTAACTAGTTATTTATACGAGTTAGGTTCCATTTTCCTATGCGCTATTATTCCGAGAAGGATTGCTTATTTTTCAAATCCGAGCCGATCTTTAATTTCTTCTACGATAACATTTCGAAGAAAGAAAAGAATTGTGAAGTCTATCAGACGTAACAATTGAACTGGATGCACTAATGCACACTGATGCGTATAAAGATTGCTGTATATAAAATTACAATAGTATAATTAAAATAATAAAGTAATTAATATTATAAGTTTTTATATTATATTATATTATATTGTAAGCGATAACATGTAAACGCGAGAATGTTGATCGTATCGAACGTTTATTTTGACTCTCGAGCCTCTCGTTCTGTCTCGGGGTTATGTGACCCGCTCGATGGACTCAATCGAACTGAGCAAAATATTGTTCCCACCAACGTATTGCCGACCAATCACCACCGCGTAATTAGGCAATTGGCCCTATATTCGGAGGTGGGAAGTTCTCGGATTTCGCGTCTATATATTGAGCGGAAACCCGGGAACACGAAGCAGTTTTCTCGGAAGAGCTTAATTATAATCGAAGAGACAAGAAGACCACGAAATCGGCTCGATCATCGGAATTCGCGAGGCCTGACAATTCTCGAGTTCGCAATAAAGATATTCGCTATATTATTATCACACGTTTGGAACGATATCCCTTACCTTTCCTGCTTATTCATGAATAGTCTCTCTACAGTTTTCAGAAGTGGGATTCGAGCGCCTGGTTTTACGAATTTTTTATAAAGAGGTATGCTCTCTTAATTATTACGGTGTGGACGAGGTATTGAAAGCGCGCGGGCATAAACATTGTTTCATCATAAATTTGTATATCCCTTGAATCTCGTGTGGACGTTTTGTGTGTGAGCGCGACGGGACATGATTACTTGACTTTTAAACGACGTTAAATAACGAACCGGGCATGGAATTGGGGGTTGAGTTTACTGTGGTCGAGTTGAAGGAGGCTCTTCGCGAGCGAAAACTAGCTACTCACGGAACCAAAACGGAGTTAATTAAGCGGCTGAGTGAGAATGATCCAAAGGTGTGGGATGAGCTCGCTGCGCGCGGGGGGGCGTCTTGGACGTGGCCAACTCGTCGGACTCCGCAGGTAGGCATCGGTCGGGGGAGGACGGTGAGGCTATCGAGGAGGCTGGGATTGTTGGCGGAGCGACGGCGCGAGGGAAGCGCACGGGCATCGAGGTGTCGGACCGGGAGCAAGATAACAATGCTATGAGAATGGAACTTGTGCTCTTGCGTCGGGAGAAAGAACTTTGGGAAAGAGAGTGACGATTGCTGGGACGAGAGCTGGAGTTGTTGCATGATTCTCCCGTGGCGATGAGCGCAACATCGAGTGACGGTGGCATTCTGGCGTCTGGTGGTGTTAGGAGCATCAGGAGTTTGCTGCCTGAGTTTGACGGAACGGATAATACTTTTTGGAGATGGAAACAACAGCTGCAGCTATTAAAGCATTCCTACCGTTTGGATGAAAATTCGATGCGAATATTAATTAGCTCGCGATTAGGAGGGCGCGCGCTATCATGGTTCCATTCGAAAGCTGAGTATTTGACGCTGGACGTGGAAGGATTGCTCAAGGAAATGAAGCAAATGTTTGACCTACGTCCTGGAAGATTGACGCTGAGAAGGGAATTCGAGGCTGGACCTGGAGAAAAAGGCGAAATTTTTTTGCGATTACTATCACGACAAGATGATTCTCGCCAACCTCTCGGATACCGATCGCGGGGGACGAGATTTTAGACTACATAATCGAGGGTGTAACCGATCAGCGATTGCAGGACCAGGCTCGCATGATGAACTATCAGACGGGAGCCGAGCTGTTAAAAGGGTTTGAGAAAGTCCAACCGAATGGTAAGGGGTCGATTGACTCTAGGATGAGGAAGAAAGAGCGAGGAAGAGGACGAAAGGAAAACCAGAGGTGACGTTGGCTAAGGGAAAGCCCGTCAAATGTTATAGATGTCTGGAGACGGGGCACATCGCGCCACAGTGTAGGCGAGCATCGATGAAGAAGACGTGTTATGTGTGCGGATCAACGGAACATCTAGTAAGAGAATGTCCGAGACGTGGTCAATTTTCAACATCGGGAACGTCCGGGGACCTTGCGCGGTCGACATCGGTAAACATCGTACAACTTGACGAGTTGCCGAAGCCATATATGACTCCAGTAGAAATCACGGTCGAGGACGCGAGCGGATCATACAAATATGTTAGCGACGCGGTTGGACTCGGATCGCCTATTAGTCTGGTGTGGAGTGATGCGATTCCGGGGGGGCGCGTTTATTAAAGACAGAAAGCGTTAGCCAGTTTTTCGGGCTCAACGGTTCGCCCTTGAAAATTGATGGAATATTTTGCGGCACATTGGAAACTGACGGCGTGTGTATTAGAATGAAATTTTACAGTACCCAATGGTACTATGACCTATAATGTACTTCTGGGAAGAGATTTTTTAAATTGCCCACGGTTGCACGTTACGTTCGGGGAAACTTTTAAGATTAATAGTATCAAAGAGGTATGCGCGATTAATCAATTGATGCACATAGAATATGATGATAATCTTAATTACTCGGGCGAGGAGATCAAGGTTAATCCGGCTGTCGGTGAGAGCATGTCGGCTCGAATTCGCGAGGCGTATAAATTACGTTACGCAAAGAGTTTCCAGGAGGAAAGATGCGTACCCGATTTTCAAATGATTATCGCGCTCAAACACGAGCAGCCCGTTAGTTCGCGCCCACGTAGATTGTCGTTCGCGGATAAGAAAATTTTACGCAAAATTTTGGATGATCTTTTGGAGAGAGCGATTATTCGACTAAGTTCGCCATTTGCGAGTCCGATCGTGCTAACAAAGAAAAAAGACGGTAACTATCGATTGTGCGTTGATTATCGCGAGCTAAACAAAATTACCATACGCGATAATTTTCCAACCGAACTGATTGATGATAACATTGACCGCTTACAGCGCAAGAGATATTTTACAATTTTAGACCTAAAGGACGGATTTCATCATGTAAAAATGTATGAGGCGTCCATAAAATATACCTCATTCGTGACACCGTTGGGACAGTTCGAATATTTACGTATGCCGTTCGGCCTGACGAACGCGCCGCGTGTTTTCCAGCGTTTCGTACACGCTATATTCGAGCCGTTAATTCGAGAGAACAAAATATTGATTTACCTCGATGATCTGATGATCGCGACGAGAGACATGGATGAGCACATAGAAACCTTATCCAAGGTCTTTGAGATAGCCGGCAGACATCATTTACAATTTCGGCTGGATAAATGTTATTTTGCACAAACAGAGATCAAATATTTAGGCTATTGTATTAATGCGCATGGGGTTCGACCGAGCGATGAGAATGTTGAGTCTGTTCTTAATTATCCGATACCGCGTAATGTGAAAGAGGTACAAAGATTTATTGGACTGGCAAGCTATTTCCGTCGGTTTATTCCGGGCTTCTCAATACTAGCAAAACCTTTGTATGATATAGTAAGAAAAAATGACCTTCAGATTCGGGTCCATGGAGGGCTCTGTGTTTGAGGCGCTTAAGCGATGCCTAGTCAATAAACCAGTACTTGCGATTTATTCACCACAAGCCGACACGGAGTTGCATTGCGATGCAAGCGCTAGTGGATTCGGCGGTATTTTATTGCAAAAACAAATCGATAATACTTGGCGTCCTATCTCCTTTTGGAGTCAGCGAACAACGCCAGCCGAGTCACGATATCATAGCTTTGAGTTGGAGTGTCTTGCCGTCGTATACGCGCTCAAGAGGTTCCATATATATCTGGCGGGACGGAAGGTCAAAATTGTTACAGACTGCGACAGTTTCCGTTTAACTTTGAATAAAAGAGACGTGAACCCTCGAATTTCGCGGTGGGTTCTCTTTTTGCAAAATTATGATTACGAAGTCGTTCACCGCCCGGGCAGACGGATGAGTCACGTTGATGCACTTAGTCGATGTCATAGCATACTCGTTCTCGAGGGTAGCACATTAGAGAACTCTGTCCATTTGCCAGGACCGCGATGAAGAGATTTCGGGGATCCGTAACGAGCTTGAAAATGGCGAAGTTAAATATTATGAGTTACGAGACGGACTCGTGTATAAAAAAGATAAAAATAAGAAATTGCTTTTTTATGTTCCCCGATCTATGGAGTCGAATGTAATCCGGACATGCCATGACGATCTTGGCCACGTAGGAGTCGATAAGGTAATTGAAAGCGTTACACGAGTCTACTGGTTTCGTATGCGCGAAAAGGTACGGGAATACATCTCCAATTGTCTTAAATGTATAGAGGTTTCTCCCCGTCAAGCGGAAAAGCAGAAGGTTCTTGCATAATATACCAAAGGAAGGCTCGCCATTCGCGACCGTGCATGTGGATCATGTAGGCCCATTGGAAAAAACCGGCAAAGGTTATCGGCATTTATTTGTGATTATCGATGCGTTTACTAAATTCATAAGATTATATCCATGTAAATCAACTACGACCGAGGAAGTGATAAAGCATCTCAGCGATTACTTTCGAGTATACAGCAGACCTAAGCGTTTGATTTCCGACAGAGAAACTTGTTTCACCTCTGATGCGTTCAAAGAGTACTTAAAGTCTGAAGAGATCGAACATGTTTTAGTAGCGACGGGTACGCCAAGAGCGAATGGGCAAGTTGAACGTTTTAACCGTGTGATAATTCCGATGCTCGCAAAGCTCAGCGAGACGCCTTCGAAATGGGATCGTGTTTTGAGTCAAGTAGAATTTTCTATAAATAATACTGTTTGCCGTGCGACGGGCGACACGCCGGCCCGCTTGTTGTTTGGTTTGGATCAGCGAGGTGAACAGAACGACGTGCTACGCGAAGTGGTTAAGCAAGACGATGATCCGCCACGAGATTTCGATTCACTCCGAAATAATGCTCAGGCCAGAATAGACGAAGCGCAACGTAAAAGCGCCGAAAAATACAATTTAAGGCGGAAAACAGCGCGCGAATATAGGATCAGTGATTATGTTGAAATCCGCAATGTGGAGACAACGACGAGAATTAATAAGAAGTTGGTGCCGAAGTTTAAAGGCTCATATGTGATAAAGAAAGTATTAGATCACGACCATTATGTTGTTACTGACATCGATGGGTTTCAATTAACACAGCGGCCTTATACTGGCATAGTGGCGCCCGATCAAATGCGCCCTTACATACATGTATAAATGCGACGCATGACAATTTTACATTAATCACTTATAATTCGTGGAATGTGTGTGCATTGAGCGTTGGTTTTATTTCTTTTATTTGTTTGACCGAGACGGCCAAACAGGATGGCCGAGCTGTAAGCGATAACATGTAAACGCGAGAATGTTGATCGTATCGGACGTTTATTTTGACTCTCGAGCCTCTCGTTCTGTCTCGGGGTTATGTGACCCGCTCGATGGACTCAATCGAACTGAGCAAAATATTGTTCCCACCAACGTATTGCCGACCAATCACCACCGCGTAATTAGGCAATTGGCCCTATATTCGGAGGTGGGAAGTTCTCGGATTTCGCGTCTATATATATTGAGCGGAAACCCGGGAACACGAAGCAGTTTTCTCGGAAGAGCTTAATTATAATCGAAGAGACAAGAAGACCACGAAATCGGCTCGATCATCGGAATTCGCGAGGCCTGACAATTCTCGAGTTCGCAATAAAGATATTCGCTATATTATTATCACACGTTTGGAACGATATCCCTTACCTTTCCTGCCTATCCGTGAATAGTCTCTCTACAATATGTAATGTAATGTATGCTTTATTCGTCCCCTTAGGGCTTGAAGGCGCTTTTGTGAGGAGCGTACCCGAACCTCTCACAAATTCTAACAAATTATAATCGAAAAACACGTATCTCCAAGTAAATACACAAAAAATAAAACGAAAATGAAAATAAAAATAAAAATAATAATGAAAATAAAATAAAAATAAAAATAAAAATAATACAAAATAAAAATAAAATAAAATAAAAATACCATAACATACAATAACTTAAAAATACGGTTAACAAGATTACAAAAAGTACGTGTCGCCGCCAATTCTATAAATTCAGTCGCATGCTCAACGCTGTTTTGGCATCTACGCATGGACAACAACGTCCGTACTGCCACCGCTCGCTTTTCCCTACCTAATCTACCTACAAGAGAGAGAGCTCTATCCCTATCTCCGACTTCTGAATCTCTCCTTCCCCTTCTTCACCTTCCTTCTTTCTTTCATCCTCTATCTCCCTCATCCACCATTCCCCCTCCCCATCCTGTCCCAAAATCCTCTCCATTTTCTCCCACCAGTTTCCCTTCCTTCCTCTCCCCATATTCTCCTAGTACATGTTCCCATGTTTCCTCTCCCCCACCACATCTCCTACACTTCCTTTTCTCCTCTGATTCCCAATACCTCGCTCCTCTCATCTCATTATTCATCCTAAATCTTATCACTCTTTTCCATCTACTTTCCCCCCAACCCTTCTTCAAATATGCCGGTATCTCCTCCTCTTTCACCTCCCCGTACCACCTATTGTATCTTGAGTCTCTAATCTTCCCCCATCTTTCCTCCTTCTGTATTTCTTTATCCCTCTGCTCCCATCCCTCATACACTTCTTCTCCCCTCTCTCTTTTCTCCTCCATTTTTTTCACCTCCTTTCCCCTATCCTCAAAGAATTTTTTTTCCTCTCTTCCTCCCATTTTGACAGCTCCCGTCCCTCTCTTATCCTCCTCTTTACTTCCTCAAGGCATTTCTTCGCTAAGCTTCTTCCTCTCCCTTCTTCTAGCTTCCTTTCAAAACCCACAGCTCTTCTTCCTGTCCTTATCCTAAACTTCTCCTTCTCAATCTCCTCCCTTATCATATATCCTGGCGTGCACCAATCTACCCCTAGCGTCCACTTAATCCACCTTTCCTGCATTGTTTCTACCTCTCTCCAACCCCATATTTCTGCATCGAACTCCATTACCGTCCCTACCAATCTTTCGCATAACCAAATCCTTCTTTCCCCCGCAAACCTCCTTTTACCTATCCCCCACACTTGTCTTATCACCGCTCCTGCCTTCCTTACTCTATCTTTCACATGTGCTTCCTGTCCTCCATTCCTCTGTATTCTATAACCTAGATACGTGAATTCCTTCACCTCCTCTATCTCTTTTCCCTTCCACCTCCACTTCACCGCCTTACTCCTCCCTCCTCCAATCTTAAATCTCATCACTTTCGTTTTTCCTACATTCACCTCCAGCTTTTTTCTATCCAAATACCCTTCCAGTTTTCCTAACATATGTACCATCCCCTCCTCATTTTCTGCCAACAGCATCATATCATCCGCGTATGCCAAACAGTATACTTTCTCCTCTCCTAATTTCACCCTAATTTCCGCCCCAACCTCCCCTTCTCAACATCTTTTCCATATCCGCTAACACTAGGTTGAAAAGGTACGGACTCATTGGACATCCCTGCCTCACTCCTCTTGCCGTCCAAAAGTCCTATCTTGCCTCCTACCTTCACTTTATTCCTCGTCTCCCTGTATACCTCCTCTATTCTACTCCTCAATTCCTCCCTAACCCCTCCCTCCCTCATTGCCTCCATTAACACCTTCCTATCCATCGAATCAAATGCCGCCTTCAAGTCTACAAAAGTCGCCACCACCATTCCACCTTTCCGTTTCAGCTGTCTATTCACCAGATAATTTAACACATAAATATTATCTATTACCCCCATCCCCTTCCTGAAACCTGTCTGACTCTGCGGCACCATATTTTTTTCCTCCATCTCCTCCTTCAACTTCTCTGTTAACATCCCTACGTACACCTTATATAACGTTGGCATCAACGTTACCCCTCTGTAGTGCTCTACTTTCCCTCCTGTTCCCTTCTTCACTAATGGGACAATTATTCCATCTTTCCACTGCTCTGGCCATCCATCAATCCCCACTGCCTTCCCCTTTTTCAGTTTCTCCAGAGCCTTCCTTACCTCACTTCTCCTCAGCTCTTCCTCTCCGTCTTCTATCCTTTTCCCCATACCTCCTCTTACCACTCTGTCTTCTACCCCTCCTAGCAGCTTCATGAAATACTCTCTCCACTCTTTCTCTTCTATCCCCTCGTTTACCCCTTTCCTTCCTTTCCTTTCCCTATTAACTATCTCCCACACTTCCCTTTCTGTCTTAGCTTCCTGAGCTTCTTTAATCCATCTCTCATTTTCCTCCCTCCTCTTCTTATTACATAACAATTTGTATTCCGCTCTTTCTCTTCTATATCTTTCTCCCTCCCCTCCCTTATTTCTCCACTCCCTTAACCTTCTTCTCACTTCTCTCCTTTTACCTACACATTCTTCATCCCATCATCCTACCTTTTTCCCCTCTTCCCGTTTTCTTTCTCCCTCCCTTAACTTCTTCCCTATTATCTCTGTTTTTATTTCCAACTCCTCATCTATACCCTTATCCCCCCTTAATTCCCAGTCTATTTCCTCTCTAATTTTTTCCCTTCTCTCTTATCGTCCATCTTCTCCCCATATCTCCTTTATTTCCTTGCCTTTTCCCCTCGCTCTTCCCCCTTTCCCTTCTACAAGTACCACCAATGGATGATGGTCTGACTCTATACAATCACCTACTTCCATTCTTATCACCCTCCTCCTAACCTTTTCTTCTCCTATCACATAATCAATTACTGATTCTCCTCTTCCCCCTGTGTATGTAAATTTCCCCTCTTCATCCCCTTCCACCGTTCTATTCAAAATCCCCTAACCTCTTTTTTCCAGTCCCCCTATCAATTTCCTTCCTTCTTCATTTATCTTTCCATCTTTAGATTTTCTTACTATTCCTTCGTCTACTCCTTCCTCTATACCTCCTCCTAAATTTCCCGTCCTTGCATTGAAATCACCTCCTATTAACGTCCATTTGCCTTCCTCCTGCTCCTCCAACCATACCTCCACCGCTTCTAACTTTTCCTTCATATCTCCCTTCACATATACTCCTACTATCCTCCATCTCTCCTCTCCTACCTCTGTCTCCACTGCCATCACCCCCTCCTCCTTTTCTTCCGCCTCAATAACTCGAGCCAATCCCCTATATTATATTATATTATATTAATAATAATTATATTATATTATATTATATTAATAATTATATTATCAAATAATTTTTAAAGATTTTAATTCTTTTTGAAATAACGTTATGGCACACCGTTTTGCTATTTATTAATAAGATTTTCTAAACTTAAAATAAAAATTTAATAATTGATTTAAACTGACGTAGATAGTTTTTCGGCATCATTTTTTTTATAACATAATAAAAATGAATTAAAATTATTCTTGACATAAAATTAATTCAAAATACATAGATCCATATTCTAAATTCTTTTTTATTGATAAAAGTAATTTTATAAGCCTTCTGATTGGTTATAAGCCACTTTTAGAGGCACTTTCATCGATGAAAGAGGATTCAAAATATGGACCATAAAGAAATACACAGTCTATACGTGGAATTATTTTTATGTCAAGACATAATATTAATTCATTTTTATTATGTTGAGATAATATTAATGTATTTTTATTTATATCGTAACAAAATAATAATTGTAGGAATATAAATTATGTAAGCTATCATAATAATTCAGTAAATTAAAATTACGCTACGACATAATAAAAAAATCACGATTTAAAATTATGTCATGTCCTAATAGAAATTCGGTAAATAAAAATTATGTTATAATAATAGAATAAAAATTGAAAATTAAAATTACGTGTAACTGTTATTCTAGAATTAAATATAAATAATATCATTGGTAATAAGAGTCTAGTGTGGTTAACGTTACACAATATTTTATTAAAAATTCAAAAAAAGATATTCATGAATAGATATAAATGTAATCGAATCGCGAACGTTTCGACCCTATTTTTTGGGTCATCTTCAGCGCAACAAGAAGGCAGATTATACAATCAGGTTATTACAATAATTTTTAAAAAATAAAAACAATAGTAAAGAATTAAAAAATTAAAAAATCTTATAGTTGAAGCGGTGTCTCGTTATTAATGTCATTTTGACGATGTCTGTAGAGAAGTCAAACAATAACAGCAAATTAATAATATATAATTGAAATAAAATAAAAAGAACAAGTCAAAAAATAAAAATCAATTAATGAAATGTTCAACTTACTCCCAAACATCGAAAATGCTGGCCCAACAAAGGGTGGAGAGAGACCGATCATCGTCTCAAAAACGATAAGATTTGACTAGTACTCGGGACGGGCCGAGGTTCGTTTATAAAGGTGTCAAATCAAGTCAACACATGCGCAAATTGAGACAGTTATTTCAAATTACGAGAAACAAGAACACTCAAATTTTTGATAAATTATTAACAATGTTCGAATAAATATCGGGTAAGCGTTCCGTGTCAGTCTGCAAATTTATACCGTTAATTTGTCTTTTTATAAAAAGCATCTCGGAAATCAATCTTTTATTTAGGAAAGGCTCATGGTCTAAAATTTGTACGTCTTCCCAATTGAAATCGTGGTCAAAATTTATTCTATGGTTAGTGATAACCGATTGGGTGTTAGAATTAAGTCTGATGTGACACCGATGTTCGTTGATTCTGGTATGCAGTTGTCTCTTAGTCTGCCCCACATAAGACGCGTCACATTGAGTGCAATTCAATTTATATATGACGTCCATGCAATCCAGAGTAGGAAGAGGATCCTTGTGGACTTTGATGTAATTCGTCATTTTATTAATACTGTAGTAAGACAGTCGAATTTTTGGATCTGCAACAACGTCTTTAAATCGTTCAGAAATTGAAGGAACGTAAGGTATGGTGAAATATGTAATGGAATTATTAGCCTCTGTGATCTGAGAATTATCAGCGTTATTCATTTTGAAAAAGAGGTTTTTTAGGCGATCACACCATGTGCGGAAAATGAATTGGAGAGGGTAACCATTACTCAGCAAGATATTAATAGCCGTTATAATGTTTTTAGAATGAAAAACCGGATGCGACAAACGAAAAACTCTGTCAATTAAACCAATTACAGTGCCTCTTTTTTGGCATAAGGGATGTTGAGATGAGAAGTGCAGATATCTACCAGAAAAGGTGTCCTTCTGGTACCAATCAAAGATGACATAATTATTTCGTGACATCAAGGTTACGTCCAAGAAGTTGATTTTGTTATCCTCTCCAATTTCCATGGTAAACTGTAAACGAGGATGGAAGGAGTTGAACGTGTCAAGAGTATGATTAGCCAAAGAGGGAGGGACAGCTAAAGCTTGAGATATGTTGACGATTTAATTTTAGCTACCAGAAGGACACCTTTTCTGGTAGATATCTGCACTTCTCATCTCAACATCCCTTATGCCAAAAAAGAGGCACTGTAATTGGTTTAATTGACAGAGTTTTTCGTTTGTCGCATCCGGTTTTTCATTCTAAAAACATTATAACGGCTATTAATATCTTGCTGAGTAATGGTTACCCTCTCCAATTCATTTTCCGCACATGGTGTGATCGCCTAAAAAACCTCTTTTTCAAAATGAATAACGCTGATAATTCTCAGATCACAGAGGCTAATAATTCCATTACATATTTCACCATACCTTACGTTCCTTCAATTTCTGAACGATTTAAAGACGTTGTTGCAGATCCAAAAATTCGACTGTCTTACTACAGTATTAATAAAATGACGAATTACATCAAAGTCCACAAGGATCCTCTTCCTACTCTGGATTGCATGGACGTCATATATAAATTGAATTGCACTCAATGTGACGCGTCTTATGTGGGGCAGACTAAGAGACAACTGCATACCAGAATCAACGAACATCGGTGTCACATCAGACTTAATTCTAACACCCAATCGGTTATCACTAACCATAGAATAAATTTTGACCACGATTTCAATTGGGAAGACGTACAAATTTTAGACCATGAGCCTTTCCTAAATAAAAGATTGATTTCCGAGATGCTTTTTATAAAAAGACAAATTAACGGTATAAATTTGCAGACTGACACGGAACGCTTACCCGATATTTATTCGAACATTGTTAATAATTTATCAAAAATTTGAGTGTTCTTGTTTCTCGTAATTTGAAATAACTGTCTCAATTTGCGCATGTGTTGACTTGATTTGACACCTTTATAAACGAACCTCGGCCCGTCCCGAGTACTAGTCAAATCTTATCGTTTTTGAGACGATGATCGGTCTCTCTCCACCCTTTGTTGGGCCAGCATTTTCGATGTTTGGGAGTAAGTTGAACATTTCATTAATTGATTTTTATTTTTTGACTTGTTCTTTTTATTTTATTTCAATTATATATTATTAATTTGCTGTTATTGTTTGACTTCTCTACAGACATCGTCAAAATGACATTAATAACGAGACACCGCTTCAACTATAAGATTTTTTAATTTTTTAATTCTTTACTATTGTTTTTATTTTTTAAAAATTATTGTAATAACCTGATTGTATAATCTGCCTTCTTGTTGCGCTGAAGATGACCCAAAAATAGGGTCGAAACGTTCGCGATTCGATTACATTTATATCTATTCATGAATATCTTTTTTTGAATTTTTAATAAAATATTGTGTAACGTTAACCACACTAGACTCTTATTACCAATGATATTATTTATATTTAATTTTATATTTGTTGAGTCTGACATCTTTAACTAATTTGTTATTCTAGATTTCATATTAAATTTTAAATGGAAAGAAATTTTTATTTTGTTAAGACATAATATTTATAAAGAATTTGTATTATGCACATAATTTTAATTCCCGAATTAAAATTCACGAATTAAAATTATACACCTAATTTTCATTCCAGAATTTGTATTATGCATATAATTTTAATTCCCGAATTTTCATTATGTACATAATTTTAATTCGTGAATTTTAATTCAGGAATTTAAATTATGTACATAATGGAAATTCAGGAATTAAAATTATGTGCATAATTTTAATTCGTGAATTTTAATTTGGTAATTGAAATTATGTACATAATAAAAATTATGTACATAAAATATAAATTATGTACGTAATAAAAATTCGGAAATTAATATTAATTAATTATCGGGAATTATGTCCTTAATTTTTTCCAAAAAATATTTATATTAACATAAAATAAATTTAGAATTAATATTTTGTCTATACATAATTTGAATTCTGCATTTTCAATTATGTTATAGCTAAATAATAATTTGATAAATTATAAATATGTCTAGACATAATAATAATTCCTTTTTCTTGAGTATTATTTTAATGTGATAGAATTTGTATGATATTAAATAGCAGAACGGCGTGCCATATAACGCCAAGTATCGCATCGTAGAGAAAAATAAATTACAAACGGAATGCAGTTAATAAGACGTCATGGCAACACATGATCAGATTGATCATTCGGAGTCAGTTATCATTGTGCTCGCTATTAGCTAAAAACCGCCAGCGCGCTTTCTTATTGCTTGATTCAAACTGCATCATAGGAATATCACAGAAAACGTGTACGAATAGTGGATTTTAAAAAACATATGTAGTAATACAATCGTACGAATGATGTGTATATATATGAATTAATATCCATTCGATTAGCACATTAGAATTAGTAGGGTGAGAAAAACAACTAACTAATAATTCAACGGAAACTGATTGAGTGCAAACATTTACAAAAAATGCAAATTATATTTGGAACAATTTTATGTATTTTATTGAAAGGTTTAGTACTGACAAGAGCAACTATCACGTTTATACCGAAAAATTATATCACTTCAAACAGTCTTCAGAAAGAAAATGTTTCCATTTATCCGGATTTAAACTTCATGCAGGTGAGAGATATTTTTCGTTTGATTAAGAAACAATTGAATGTTATTGCAGCTAATAATTCATAAATGAATGATAATAAATTATGTATAGTCTCTCCATCTATATAATAAGATAAAATAAAATAAAATTATCCAACATAAAAAAAGTGTGTCGTAAAAAAGGATGTATAAAGTTTTGAAATTTTATTTATAAATGGGTGTGTTATATAGTATAATATAGTAAGTTTAATTAAAATGGTATATTATAGTAAAACTTGATTATATTATTGTCTCTCTCTCTTTCTATGTATATATATATATATATATATAATTATTATTTCTAAAAATAACAATTTTTGAAATTAATAAAGTTTGCTGCTTACTATATATTCATGACATTAATATACACATATATACGATGACACTTGAACAGACTTTTATGTTATTTTTCTTTAATTTCTAAAATTTCTTTATTTTTCTAGATATTTATAATAATATTTATTGATATATAATGTAAGTGTTTATATCAATATAGATTTCATTTTAAAAATTAATTTAGAAAGTCGCTAGATGGTAAAATTTATATTAATCTTTATTGTACATACACATATATCCAATAATATATAATTATATACAGATATTTTTATCGAGACATTATCAGTTTGTACTATCCATTTTAGAATTTGTATTAAAAATATAACAATAATCGAGAAAAATTTGTTAAGGTTGTAGATAAAAGAATTTATATAATTTCTATGACTAATATTTAATAACTGTAAAGAAATAATATTTTTAACATTTTTGAAGTACAAACTTTAATAAAACATTAATGATATCGGCAAATTTTTGAAAAAAAATTGAGTTAAAATTGGTAGAGAAAATTGGTAAAATTGGAGAAGAATTATCTAGCCTATCATGAAAGAATCATAATTGGGCACAAAATTGTTTCAACAATTGCAAATAGCTACACTTTCACTTGTATTATTTGCTAAAAGTAGCTGCTATAAATTCTTATTGATTCTTGTTAACCTATTGATTGTTCTTCTTTTTGATATATATGTTTGTTTTTCTACAAGATATGACGCATTTCGATGTCAGTTTCCTCTTAGGGAGCAAGAAAATAGGTAGTCTCATTTAAATAAACATTACTACCACCGAAATCTCAGAAGATATGACCTTTGGATGACATTCATTTCAAAAACTTTTCTCCTTTCAAATGCAACAACTTTTCCACATGATATTTTTCTGTATAATCAATAATAACCAAATTATTCGGGGTGGCAGAATTAAATGGATCACCCTGTATAATAATATTTATATTGATATATAGTAAGATTTATAATAATATAGATTTTATATTATAAAATTAATTTAGAAAGTTAGCGTTACTTCTTTATGTTAAGGATAATTATATAACAGAGCAGAGCTATTAAATATCGAGATAGAAAATCTGTCTAATAAAAAAATCATTCATTAAACATTCTTCAAATTGTATTTATTAACGCTAATATTACGTTCGACAATATATTCAATAACTCGCTAGAGCTTATATCAATTTTCATTGTACATATACCCCATTTATATACAATTATATGCACATATTTTTATCGAGGCATTATCGGTTATACTATCGGTTTATATTTATTATTTCCTGGATTTGTTTGTGTTAAAAATATAACGACATTCGAGAAAAAACTTGATAAAGTAATAAATAAAAGAATTTATATAATTCTATAACTAATATTTAATAACTGCAAAGAAACAATATTTTTATTCTTGAAATATAATACAAACATTAATAAAACTTTAATACTATCGGCAAATTTTTGAAAAGAAATTTAGTTACGGTAAATTGAGAAGAGTTAACTAACCTATCATGAGAAAGAATCAAATCGTTAAACGAAATTATTTTAATAATTGCTAAGGCTATACTTTCGTTTGTACTACTTGCTAAAAACTGTTATGAATCCTCATTGACTCTCGTTAACCTATTGATTGATTTTATTTTTGACATGAGTTATGTTCGATATACAAGATGTCTTTAAAAAAATAAATAAAAAATAAATTTTACGATATGAATAAATCTACATCACATTCAATTTATATCATTTAGGAACGCTATATATCAAACCAGTATTATTAAGCAAACAAAAAACGAATGGAAATTTTTCGTTTAGTTTTAGAATTTATATAATTTATTTATATTCATTAAAAGCACCAGAAACAACCGAATCAATGATATTCACTTAATTCTTTTCGTATGTTACACTTTATGAAGAATATTTCGATATCCGAGAAAAGTGATCATTATATACTAAATTTCAAATCTGATCAGAGTCATTCTGATAGCATTGCGAGAAATGAGCGAGAAGTCGATGAAGTTACACTTGCAAATATTTCTATCATCCCAGAATCTACCGGTAAGTTGCGAAAGAATGAATAAAGCATTAATAACAAAATCTATGACGAAAAAGTGTAAATATAATTTAAATTCAAGAAAAAGTAGAAATCAAATCTAAAAATATATTCCAATAGTGAGAAGAATATAAATTCTAATTTCGCTGAAAAAGAAATAGCATAATATAAACATAACATTGTACATAAAAATTGTCATGATTTAAGGTAAAGTCAATTTTATTAATTTGCTATTTTATTCCAAAGCAATCGCAAATATTACACTTCTGATTTTTTAAATTACAGGAATTTTTCGAAAAGTGCTTCTCATTTATCAAAAGTTATTTATTCATTTCTGCCATGAATTAACGATTATTTTTTCAAATTTTTAATAACGCAAAAATTTCTTATATTATTTTTTTTAAAGATCAATAGTGTGCTAATTTCCATATTTTGCAGTTTATATTTATTTTTTCTCTTTCTTTTTTTCTACCCTAGTAGAAATTTTGATCGAGCGTTTGTATAGCACTACGCCAGCGTGTCACACTGCCACTTAAGGAGCTGGCATGACAGGCTGGTAAGTGCTATCCTCGAAATCGTTACGTTTTGCTCGCTGGCGTCACGTTAAAACAAATTTTCTGTGGTGCTAACATGGCATTAACATGGTCCTAGTAAAATATTGTCATAGGGCAGATGCGGAATTACTATAGTATAGCGTAATATTGTTTTACGAAAAAATACTACTGGACTACTTAACTATTGAAAAAATTTTCTACACAGCACCAAATCGCCTAAAAATATTACTAAAACTGGAAAAAATTCTGAAATCCAACAAGGAAAAAAATTTTGAATCCCACAAGGAATCCACTATTAAATAATTTTTTTTAAATTCAGTTTGTCAGAAACTAAATTAAATTAAATTGATAAAGTGATAAAAGAAGAAAACGCGGTTCACTCGCACACAATGAGCCATGGATCTCCGATCGTGTGAGCTGCATCCTCTTTTTGGCCATAATGTGAATTCCTTGTGAAATTCAAAATTTTTTTCCTTGTTGGATTTCAGAATTTTTTCCAATTTTAGTAATATTTTTAGGCGATTTGGTGCTGTGTAGAAAATTTTTTCAATAGTCAAATAGTACAGTAGTATTTTTTCGTAAAACAATATTACGCTATACTACAGTAATTCCGATACTACTCACAAAAGAAAAAAAAATATACTTTAGATCTCATGCGCGTTACAGTCCTTTATACATACTTCATAAAAAATTGAATACGAGTTTAGTTAAAAAACAAGGAGGATTAACGATCCATATAATAATAATACAAATTTAAATAAGAAAAAGCTTAGGACCGTTACATAGAGTGGTGATACGGAATGACAATTAAGAATTAATAATGCTAACAGAATCACTAATGTTAAAAAGTAATTTAATAAAGAAAAGTCTGTCAGAACAAAAAATTATTTAAATACATTTAAAAGACAAACGCACGTTTCAATCTTCTACAGATCCTTTTCAATGTCATACAAAATTATATTGGTAAACGCTGAAACTTAAAACAAAGAAGGTCATGAAAACCTTACAACAGTTACAAAATATTTAAAAACGCATGAAATAACAGTCAGAATTACGCTTGGTGGAAAACGCAAATTTGAATAAAATATCAAACAAAACATAATAAATGGCTTTAAAATGCTGCAAGAGAGCTCATCTCGATATCAAGTCTTAATATGCTATAAATGATATCGAAGAGAGAAGGCGTCTGGGATTTTAATTCCCTCGATGAATTCGTTCAAAAAATAAAAATTAAAAAATTAAAGATGTCCAAAGAAAAGTCGTAGTAATAAAATTGAAAGTTATAATCCAATAATAGATTTCTCTAATATTCTGTCTAAGCATGTCAAAAGAAATAAATTTGACGTAATCGATAGCAAGATGGCAACCTGTAAAAAGAAAGAAAGAGAACAAAGAGCAAGCACAATCGAGACAGCACTTTATGCACAAAATTGTCACAAAACTTATATACCAGTTAAAAATTAATTAAAATTACCAAACGTAATAGAGGTACATGCTAGCCAGTAAGCAAAAATCAAGTAGAAAAAGCCAAGTCAAGAATAATGAAAAGATGTGGAAATCAAGAAAACCGAGACTAGATTGAATGTGAAAGAAAAAGGAAGTAAAAGAAAGGAGTAAGGAAGGAAATTAAAAAAAGGAGGGTAAACAAAGAAAGGGAAAAGAAAGGGGGAAGGAAGGAAAGATGACATGAAATTAGGAAGAAGATGAAAGAAGAGCAGGGAGTTTTTGAACAGAAAGACATTTATTAATGATAGGTACATAAGAATCATCCAACAGCGAGATAATGGATTTTTAAACTATTTTGGATGTTTAAAATATTTTTCTGTTGGCAGATGTGCAACATCTCGGAAACTAGCCTATTCTTGTAGGAGAGTTCGTGGTCTAAAATTGTCATATCGTCCCAGTTAAAATGTCCCAACAATCTATGCATCGAAACTACTGTAAGATTATCAGACGATTTGTTAATATTCGGACGGTGTTCTTTTAGTCTGGTAATTAAACGTCTGCCCGTCTGTCCTACATACGAAGCATCACAATCATTACAGGCAATTTTGAAAATAACGAATGATAAAATTTAGGTTAGGTGGATCTTTGTGTTATTTAATGTGCCCGTTTAGTTTATTATTAATAGAAAAAGTTAGCTTAAGACCATTGTTGTGTAAAATTGTGTAAAATCTTATAGGAATGCCTTCACTGGAAAGGCATGGCAAAAACACGTGGATTATGGGAAGTAGAGAAGAATTACTTCCCACAGATTCAAATTTTTGATTTCTAATAGTAACCATAGCTCATTTCCCTCCTCCTCTCCTTTTTATAATCCACGTTTTTTTTATCTCTTCCTTTTTTTTCACATCCAGTCTAGTTTCGGCCTTCTTGGTTTCCACATCTTTTCATTATTCTTGACTTGGCTTTTTCTACCTGATTTTTGCTTACTGGCTAGTATGTACCTCTATTAAGTTTGTTAATTTTAATTAATTTTTAATTGATATATAAGTTTTGTGACAATTTTGTGCATAAAGTGCTGTCTCGATTGTGCTTGCTCTTTGTTCTCTTTCTTTCTTTTTACAGGTTGAGATCTTGCTATCGATTACGTTCAAATTTATTTCTTTTGACATGCTTAGACAGATTGAATATTACAGAGACCTATTATTGGATTATAACTTTCAATTTTATTACTACGATTTTTCTATGGACATCTTTAATTTTTTAATTTTTATTTTTTGAACGAATTCATCGAGGGAATTAAAAATTCAGACGCCTTCTCTCTCCGATTTCATTTATAGTGTAATTAAGGCTTGATATCGAGATGAGCTGTGCTCTCTTGCAACATTTTATAGTCACTTATTATGTTTTGTTTGTACATTTTATTCAAATTTGCATAATTTCCACCAAGCGTAATTTTGACCTTTATTTTATGCGTTTTTAAATATTTTGTAACTGTTGTTGAGGACCTCGTAACTTTTGTTTTAAGTTTCAGTTTTTACCTTTATAATTTTGTATGACATTGAAAAGGATCTATAGAAGATCGAAACGTGCGTTTGTCTTTTAAATGTATTTAAATAATTTTTTGCTCTGACAAACTTTTCCTTATTAAATTACTTTTTAACATTAGTGATTCTTAGTATTATTAATTCTTAATTGTCATTCCGTACCATCACTCTACGTCACGATCCTAAGCCTTTTCTTATTTAAATTAGAGTTTAGTTAAGTCTGATGTCGCTGCATTGCGGCAAGTAAAGAAACATGTGTCATATATTGTATCCTTTTTATGTTATCTTTTTTGAAAAAAAGCGAAAAGATGTGTGAGCATCGGACCTGGCGCAAGTATGGACCGCATCAGAAGGCCAAATTCAAATCTGCACCCGTTTAATTTTATAATTAATATTACGCCATTTATATATCGGCCGTGATTATAATTCTAATGTGAATCTTTTCAGTTTTTGAAAATAAGGCTGTGACGTGGTAAACTTACATGGCGCTGACAAGTGTTATGACGCCAGCGAGGCAATTTCTATCAGAATATTTTCATATTAAATTGTTCTTTCTGATTTACAGATATAATCCACTTAATTTTATATATAATTATGTTAATATGTACGATCTTAAAATCTCTAGAAAGAAATTTGAGCAAGCCAACATCTCTCAGAGCATTTGTACAATTCGACAGTCAATTCACAAAAAAAGTAAACGACATTTTTGTGACATTGAGGTAAAGAATCTAAATTCTCAGTTTGTATTCTTTCATTTTTCTCTCTTTTTCTTAAATTCAACTATATAACTATATCAAAATGTTAATTTTGTTATAATTTTGTTAAATATAAAATAGCTAAAAATTTTATTTTTTACAGATGGAACCAATCTGAATTTACCGATAAAATAATACAAGGATACACAGTGCAATGTTTTTTCATAGAGGACTTAAAAGAGATTCAAATCTGCGACGATAAAAATATCACAACTACAAAATTAGAGTGCACGGTGCACAATCTTAAATTTAATACGACATATTATTTCCGAGTACGTGCACATACTGAAGTTATTGCTGGCCCTTATACGGATTTCATCAATGTGACGACTACGCATGAAAATCCAATACCTAAATTATTATTAGTAACGGATGCTGGCATCCACATATTGGACTTAGATTCAAATACTATTAATAATCTCGTTGAACAGTGGGGCATAAAAGATGTCGCTTATTGGGCACAAGAACAAAGAATTTATTGGATACACAAATATAATAATCTAATGACATTGAAGTTTACTGAAAATAATATCACAAATATCACTAGCTTTGATTATCTTGTATATAATCTCTGCATTGACTGGGTAGCAAGAAATTTATATATGGTCTATCGAGATATAGACCCTTGCATTGTAAAGTTCGACTTAACAATGTGGGAAAATGGCATAATTAAATTTGAAGAGATTTCCAAAGCAAAAAATTCTGACTATTTAATTCTATCATCGTCTATGGGGTACGTTTACTACCGTTCACCTGAAAAAATAATTTTCCATTAAAGATTTATGCAAATTTATAATTTTACGTGGTTTTATGATTAAGATCATAAGTAAAAAATAATAATAAGTTATATAATTATAAGAATTTCGAATTTTTACTATATATAAGTTTCTGTTTTGATTAAAATAATGTTTTATAATGAGTAAAATAATTATATTTTTTAGAATTTCTGTTTTTGTTAAAATAATGTTTTATAATGAGTAAAATAATTATATTTTTTAGAATTTTATATCGCATATCATACAATTGGATGAATAAAGAATATGGTATGATTAAATATCATTTCGATGGAAAAAATGAGCAAATTTTTCAGATAAGTTTTTGCCAATTTCGTCCTGCGACTTATATGAATCATATGATAATTGATAATATGAATAATGAGAAATCCTTAATTTACTGGATAAGTGATTATGACATAATTGTTACAAACACTAACCTTTCTATGTGCAATACGATTTTACGCAGGGAAAACGTAGGTAACATCAGTTTCAAATTTATAACGATTGACAAAACAAACATTTACATTTTAGCATATGATTGGCTTCAATATACTTATTATATCTACGTTTCGAAAAAGAAATATGCAAGTATCAAGAGCGTAAATGTAGACGAATATATTAAAAAGATAATAATAGGCTCAGATAAATATTCTTTAAAAGAAATTCACGCTTTTGATAAATCTTCACAACCATATCCTCCTATAAGATGTCTGACACCTTATGAAAAAGTTTATAATTTTGAGAATATGACTGCAACGACAAACAGCATCATTATAAATCTTCCGGAGCCGATTGTAAAGAATGAATGCAAAAAATATAATTTACCAACTACTATATATACTATCTCCGTAAGCTGTTTAGACAACAATCTAAAAAAATCTGAAGAATTCAATGTGCAGACGTACAAACGATATTACGAGATTCAGAACTTAATACCATTTACAGAGTACAAGTTGAAGTTTACTTTAAGCAATTTTTATTTTGATCAACTATCGATAAATTCATTCGATTCCAATGTGATACCAATAAAAACTAATTTGGGTAAGCTTAATGCACCAGAAAACATAAGTGTTCTAGCTTTGACGCCTGCTATAACAGTAGTTCATTGGATGCCACTCAAGAAACTGAACTGCGTGGCCGCGAACTATGAAGTGCATTGGAAATCAGTTACATTAGTAAACGGCACGCAACAAGAGAGCAAACAATTTATCAATGTGGGGAAACGTATGGCAGACGGCAGATTTTTCACAAAGATTAACTTGTCGCTACCAGTACAAAATTACTTGATATACGTGCGTGTATATCCAAGTAATTTCAGTGATTTCTGGAACGAGAGCTTTTTCAAGATCGATCACGTATACTCAGAACCAAACAATATTACTTTGAGCGGGGTCAATATAAATAGCATGGACATATCATGGATTTCAAACATTAATCTGACAGTTTTTTCTACACTAGAGTACAAAGACAATGCAACTGAAAACTGGCAAACAACGAATGATATTAAAATGAATTATAACAAGGAAGTAACATACCATATCGGAAATTTAAAATCGGAAACTTTATATCAATTTCGCTTGATATTGATATACTTCGAATATGAGGAAACTTTTACATGGCCGTCTGATGAAAGATTTATTTTTTCAACAAACAGTAGCAAACGAGGTAAGCAAATGAAAACATCCATACGGCACAATAAGATTGCAGATATATTGAAGAATAATTTCATTGAAACATTGCAATATTGCTAATCGACTGTGAAACTCTGCTGATTGTTACAAAATGTGATAAAGTTAAGATGTCCGCTTTTTGCAATGAAACATTGTAGCAATATTACAGTGTAATATATAAATAAGAATGCAATGTTATTGCAATCATTTAATAATATTACGTATAAAATACTTTTGTTTTTGATGGATAAATATCTTGGAAACATATAAATAAAAGGTTTGATATAAATAGAAGCTTGCAATATCTTAGATAATATATTGCAAAATTATATTTAAACATAATCATATAACATGAAATATTATATTTTCATACAAAATTACTTTAAACTCTTATTTACGTATCATTTTTTTTATTTTAAATGTTCTATTCCCTCTTAATGAGTACTCTCTAAAAGTGAATCAGTCAAAGTATCACTAATTTAAACAGTAAAATAAGATTTCACTGAGAATCAGTGAGTATTTTATTTCTGATTTTCAGTGGAAACGCTTATTTTTTTGTTATTTTATATTATATCTCACTGATTGATCAGTTAAAATAAAATTCACTATAAAACCAAAATTTCACTGTAAAACCAGTAATCACTTCGTTCGTTTACCGCTACAATCGCTATTTCTCTCATTTAGTTTTAGTAATAAGAATTATACATATAAAGTTTGCATAGAGCGACAGATAAAATTAGAAGTATTACTTCGATTTAATTTTTGATACAATAGAGAGACTTCAGGTATTAAATCGATCTTATATAAGTCGGGCAAATAAATGTCTGACGACTTAATGAAAATTATGAAGAGATAAATTATAGTTTAATATTACTGACAATAACGAAAGAAATATTAGTGATATTGATAAATATTATGATTGAAACAGTCAAAATTATTAACTGATTCTTTCAATAAAATATCACTGATTTACAGTGCTGTACTTATAATTGCTGTAATCCGTGACTATTTACTGTTTTTCAGTGATAATACACTGATTCACTTTTAGAGAGTACTTTATACATATACAAACATTAATTATAGAATTAATTAGATATTTTTCTCGCTTACATCTCTGCAGGGGGGTAAAGAGGGATCTTATCAGGGAAGGGAACGTTACTTTTTAAAAGTAACTAGTTACCGTTACTCGTTATCAAGTTAAAAAAGTAACTAGTTATTAGTTACTGATTTTCAAAAATAACTAGTTACAGTTACCGTTACTTAAAAATAACGGTTCGTTACTTTTTCGTTACTTTTTTTAATCTATAATCATAATAAATTTTGTTTCGTACAATACATACTCTCTCTCTTTCTTTCTTTATGAAAGGATTTAAATCACAAAACATATGTTAAATTTTATCGATGTTTTTTTATTAATTTTTAATAAAAGTTGATATTCTAATAGGTCATCATTTAGATGGCCTCTAAAAGGTGATAGTACAGAATTACCGAAAAAGTAACGCTAAAAGTAACTGTAAATTCGTTATCGTTACTAAAAAAAATGTAACTACGTTATCGTTACAGTTACAGAAAAAAAAATAACGGCGTTACTGGATCGTTACCAAAAAAAAGTAACTATAACGGTAACGGCGTTACAAGTAACGCGTTACTTCCCTTCCCTGGATCTTATATAGTATTCTCGAATGGAGAATCTACCTTGGTTTATGCACCAAGTAAAATATATGCATATGTCTTATTTCGCGTCTTATTTTTTCGCGATTTATTAATCTTTATAAAATTTTACGCACTATCATCCGCGGTGGCTCTTATCGTTCTTTTCTCGTATATCGTGTTGTTTAATACATTTCAGAGCCTAATTCTTTATCTATTTTAATTATTAACTATATTTTTATTTAAAAATTTTAAAAATCCGTTTAAATTATATATATTTGCTTGTGAAAAATACATAAAAATGCATAGAAAAATATAATGATTGATATTATAGTATCTATTCTGATATAATAAAAAAATATTATCTTTGAAGATTAACATCACATTCATACATAAAGTGAAAATATATCAGAATATATATTGTAACATTGATATAAAATGTTATTTGTATTTTAATAAAAAAATAGCAATGCTTATCTTTAGCTTAGAATTATATTTACTTTATTGATGTTATTTCTGTGTCATTAATTCATTTGATTTCTGCACAAAAGTAAAATTTATCGCATATATATAAAAAATATGTTATTACATTATTTTTATAGAAATTAAAGATTATTATAGTTTTATACTGTTTTCAAAATATAAATATCATTTTACTAATATCCAATTCATACTTTGTTAATTTATATTGCTACAATGTTTTCGTAATGTTGCATTGCCATTTGTAATATTGCAATATTATTGCAAAGTAGTTGTAACATTCTGTGCTGCATAGATATTATAATATTATCTAATTTTTTTAGATATAAATAGGCCTAAAATTTAAAAAAGTTAAATTTTTGTAATAAAGTCATAAGTAAACATAAATTTGTAAAATCATACACACGCAAAGATACGTGTATTAAAATAATTTTTACTTAATATAGATATTTCGAGCACTCCTGGAATACCGAAAAAATATTACTTATTATTATTGATGTTAAGTTTTGTCATTATAATTATTATAATCTGCGTCTGCTACTTTTATCGTTGTAAGTATATTTGATGTAGGTATCGACTTGAACTGTAGATTATACATATATATCTGATATAATATCTGAAAATTTACTGAAAATAGTAATTTACTTATATAAAACTAAATGAATAAATTTACTAAAAAACGAAAAATTTTATAATACATATTATTACATAAGTTACATATTATTACATTAAGTTGAAATTTTATAACAGTGCATCGTCAACGCAGAAGTAATAATGAACAATTTTTGTCTTCAACAATGACCGATATAGAATTGGAGATTCTACATGAAGTACCTTGCCGAAACACTCAATTCAATATTTACAGTCCTATGTTATATTATAATCCGGATGAATGTGCGATAACTAAAATCGCACGTAAACAAATTACACTAACAAAACGTCTTGGTAGCGGCGCATTCGGAACGGTAAAAATTAATTTTTTTCAAGCAATGTTTCAAATTAATTTCTGGATCAATAAAACGGATATTTATTTTCTAATAAAGACATAATTACATGAGTGTTTATAAGTAACATAAAATTTAGATAAGACAATAAACATGCACTTTATTATATATTTTTCGTTTAATTATTTAATATAAAGTAA